>JADLZN010004856.1:0-393115 GCA_018155175.1 Sinocyclocheilus anophthalmus
CAGCTTTGATGGATGAAGCTGTCCTTCAGTCTGTTGGTCCTGGCCTGGAGACTCCGCAGTCAACTCCTTGATGGCAGCAGACTGAAGAAGCTGTGGGTCGGGTGGGTGGGATCACCTGCAATGGAGAGGGCTTTGCGGGTGAGACCCCGGGTGTTGTAGTAGTTCCTTCCGGGAGGGGAGAGAGTGCCCGCCGTCTTCTCCACTTGCTCTCAAACTAGCGTTTAAGTGTCTTGCCAGGACGCGTTGCAGGCGCCAGTACAGACACACATGTGCTCTGCAGCTTTTCGGTATGCTCGTCTATGGTGCGTCTGGTAGAGGTTCACATGATGGGTCCCGTGGTCTGCCTGGCTCTTCGCAGTTGCGGAGGAAGTAAGACGACTGCTGTTCTTGTCCTTTTCCATGCGTGCGGAGTGGTGTCAGGTCCAATGATAGATCCCGCTCGCTTTGATGTGCACCGACCCAGGTAACTTGGTGCTGCTCAACGGAGACCTCTGCCACAGTTTTCACCGCACATTGAGGGTCAATGATCATCTGTAGTGCTCGACTCAGCCGATCCTGATAGGTCCAACAGCCCACGCTCCTTCGTCCTTCTCACATCGTATAGAGATTTTTGTCACTGCACACCCTCATTCGGCTCACCTCGGTGCATCCTGTAGTTTTCTCATCTCTTGTTGCTAATGAGACCCCTATACAGTTGTGTCATCCGCAAACTAATAAGGAGTTGGATTTGATGTTGACGTTGGCAGATGAAGGGGGGGGGGGGCTGAGGGTCGTGGGTCGCAGAGTTTGCATAGGGGGCCAGGCACACATCCTTGGGGGGGGGGGAGGGCCCCGTTTTCAGTTGGATGGTGCTGTTGTGTTTTGGCTGCCGACCCACTGCCTAGGTCTGCCAGTCAGAAGTTCCAACAGACATTTTGCACGGCGAGTGTTGAGAGCCCGCTGGACGCATTGTTTTTGAATGAGCGGTTGAGGGATGATTGTTTTGACTGCTGACTGAGTCTATGACCGCATTCTGAGTGTAGGGAGTCTTTTGTTTTGGTCAGGTGTGGGAGTTCTGATTGGATGGGTAGATGTCTGGATGGGTATCGTCGGAGGGGGCGTTTTTGACGCGAGTCTGTTCCAACTGGAATGTGTCCACGGGGAGGGGGGTTAGTGCAGACTGGAATGAGAGTTGCATTACTATGCCGTTCAAGGGGAGCCTTGCATGTAGGAGTTTGGGTAAGTGCAATGGACGAGGTATTCCATTGAAGCATGATGGAGAACGGATTCTTTCTTCGGGCCTGTGGATGCTGTGGTAGCTTTGAAGCATGGTGGGGGACAACACCTGACTTAGCGAGATGTTTAAAATGTCTGTGAAGACATCGGTGAGTTCCACTGCAGTCTCTCAGTACACACCCAGGAATTTTGTCAGGACCCGGAGCTTTGCGTGCTTTGATCCTGCTGAGGGATCTCCTCATGCTGTTTGGGGACAGCGTCATCACCTGGTCGCCTGGAGGAGGTGGAGTCTTCTGTGCAGTTGTGCTGTTTTGTGCCTCAAAGCGAGCTAAGAAGACGTTCAGCTCGTTCAGCAGTGAGATGGTGCTGTCACAGGTGCGTGGTTGGGGCTTGTAGTCCGTAATGGTCTGTGTCCCCTGCCACAGGCTCCGAGTGTCTCTGCTGTCTCTGAAACGATGTGCTATTCTCCTGGAGTACTGTCTCTTAACCTTTCTGATGCCGCGGGATAGGTTGGCCCTAACTGTCTTCAGGCCCACCTCATCTCCAACTCTGAAGGCAGCGTTCCGCGTCTTCAGGAGTCGGCGGTGGAGACCGGGCTCGTCCCTGGGGTTAGGGGCGCACTGGCTTTCTGTTTGGTCCGGACATTGAGTGTGTCGTTTGTGACTGTTAGCATCATCAGTACACTTGGTGATAGCAGTGACGGTGGGCCGTCTGAGGGTATAGGGGCTCCTTGATGTTTCGGGTGGGGTGTTTGTGGTGTTGTTGTATGTGGCAGCCTGCTTAAACATATTCAAGTCAGTGGTGTTAAAACAGTCTTGATGAGCCTCTGACGACCCTTCCGGCCACCCTTGTATCTGTTTATGAACTGGTTTGGAGACTTTAACGAGCGGGGGGGAGGGGTCTGTATGCAGGCATTACAGGTGTAGCAGGATGTGTTCTGAGGCACCGTTTTGGTGGGAGGGGGAGGGCCTTGTAATCCCTTCGGTTTTTGTAAAGCAAGTGGCCATATTATGTTTTCCTCCCCCGAGTGTTGGAAGTCTATGGTTTGGTGGGTATTTTGTGGGAACACCACTGCTTTATGGTCTGCATGATTGAAATCCCCATCCAAGATGAGAAAAGCATCAGGGTGGGCTGTCTGTTGCTCACTGATGTGCTGGTACAGTTAATTTAGTGCCTCACTCCTGTTGTTGTTGTTGTTGGAGCTGGGAGGGATGTATATAGCAACGAGCAGTATGGCTGTATATTCTCTCGTTAGATAGAACGGCCGGCACTTAATAATTTTAAATATAACAACTGAATAATTTTGTTTACACATTAGTTCAAGGTGTCCTTGTTACAATGTATTTATACATTTAAGTACTGATTAGGTATTAATTAACCTACATAATACTTTCTGGTAGGGTTTAGTTTAGTGTTACTGTTTATATGCACGTATGCAGTCGATTTATGTTATTATAATGTAATTGTCAACAGTGTCGCCCAACTAAGTGGGCCAACTGTGGACGCATGCTTTGCTGGAACGTGTAAACACCACAAATGTGCTCTTAATAATGTGTTTTGCTCAGTTCAAAGACTTCTGTCAAGCATCGGTGATTTCATTCAGGGACCTTGTTTTAAACCACAGATGGTCTTGGGCTGGTGGCTTCCTTCCGGATTAGAAGTCTTTAAGCAGGCGTTAATGCAAACTGGAATCAATGGTCAATGGAGGATATGTAACAGTTACATGTATGAATTTCCTTGTATACTTTCACATATAGTCGCTTGTTGTTCTTTGGGCACGTCTGGTTGTTAGTGGCTAGAGTTGTGACTGCAGTGTGCAGAACAACCACACATACTTCACACAAACACATTTTGGCTGACTATTGCTGAAACAAAAAAAATTTGTTTGTTTATTGCATGAATGTGTGCCCTGTAAGCTCTTGTAGAAGTGACGAGTGAAAGACGGACGGCACATTTATGAGCATGGTGTATTGACAGATCCAGGGAAAACTACTAAAGACGTCTATAATATTGGCTATGTGATCACACTTGTATGCCATGGCAGGTCCCACGGATGTTTTTGTTTTTTTTTTTGTTTTTGTTTTCCGGGACAGATGAACCCCCTTATTAAATCAATGGATAACTTAAAGAACACCTTAGACTGTTAGTAACTTTTCAAAAAGGGTCTTTCATATAAGTTCAATGGGAAATCTATTTTTATTTTTTGGAATGCATGCATTATGAGACTAGACATTAGCTGGCAGTAGTTGTACATCTTTATTATGGTTTTATGTGCAAAATGACTGATGTAAGCAAATATTTGGTAGGTGAAGACGGTTACCTTTGGTGCGGCGGCGGCCCCTGTGCTCCGTGTAGAACTTGAGTTGAGTGTTATCATCCATTTCTGATCCAGAGTCTACCTGACGGCCAAACACGCTACCAGCTTCGAACAAAAACACACAGACAGTTTTGTCATCTCACACCTCTGTCACAGACATGTTATGCACTTATAAATAATTTGCAAACTATTATTTTGTAGTTAATGCATAATCTATTTACAGATTGTAGTCTCCGCATTGTTTACTCATTAATAGGCCATGCACAAATAGTGAGTTCTTCATTCATTGCCACTGTAATTTACAAATTATTATTGTTTAAGCTAGCATCCATACTAAATCATGTGTTTTTAATGCTTCCGTTTTGTTTTTGTGATATTCTGTGTGTAGATGGTGGGGCAGGAATGAGTTTTGGCAACGCCACGTAGATATACATGCTCTGGGCATAGAGTTGAACTATCTATTAGGGTTATAACCGAGGGTACTAACAGGGATCTATGGAGTTCTATATGCAAACCAGTTTGTGGGTTTTCTTTCAGTTATATGCATACTTTGACAAAGACTATTCAATGTCACCTTGGATTTCAACATTTAATAACCCTAATAAAACAGAACGGCAGTTGTGAAACTATTCTTCATGATTCGTCTGTGCTTAATGAATGCCGTGACATCCATAAAGCAGTGTGATGTGTCAGTATACGTTGAGACTAACTCTCGTCTCTGTCAGCCAGATCTCACCTCACTAACAGCTCAGCGCTCCGCAGAGACGCCATCTGGACCCTAAAACATTAGACATTCAATTCCAGCCATTCAGTGATATACGTGTAACACTTCCCATTCAACAAAAGAGGACAGTGTTTGCTGAAGTGAACTTGACTCGTGTTTAGGGAGATGCGGATCTCACGATTAGTGATGCCTGGTTTAATTAGCGATTAGAGCGAGTCTTGTTTGGTCAGTTGGTTCATCAGTAGGTAAGAGTGGAAATCAGGTTATTGGCGTGATACAACACACACTGTGTAATCAAAAGTCATCATTGAATTGTGAATGAAATAAGACAAGGATGAGAGACTACTGTTTATATAGATTTAAGTTTATATTGTGAATGCTTATGAAAAATAACACAGGACACAGAGGGTAACAGTTTAGTTTAGGTGCCAATTCTTGCTATTAACTCACTGCTTATTAGCATGCATAATACTAGTATATTGGCTGTTTATTAGTAACTTATTCTGCGAGACCATATTTTGATCCATTAGCTCCTCCCCTTCTACAGGCTAACACCTCGCTTACTATTAAATCAGGCAAATTAGTAGTTGTGAGTGCTGAAAAAACCGTTTTATTTAATATAGGTGTGTCCCCGACTAAGGATTTACATCGTCAGATATTAATGCCACGCTTCAAATTAGTCAGACATCTGACAGTCATAAATACTGAAGTTAACACACAGGGAAAATGTTACCGACTGCCAGTCTTGAGATATGAAATCGGAGTTGTGCACTAAAAAAAACAAATATCCACACAAGATGAAATCAACAGATGCAAGGAGTACTTGATGAAGCCCGTGTACATGTTTACTCTAACTGTATAGAGATTTTCATGGAGGAAATGAACTAATATCCTGCTAATTTTTCCAACTTTGAAGCATAGCCTACTGCCACATATAAAACTCCATGCGATCGCCTAAATATGGGCTACTGTGAAAACTGATCAAACACAGCGAGAATTATCAAGCCCGTTTCCAGAATTAAATACTGAGGGTGCTTCAGAAAGTGTGCTTTATCTTCAATGCACATACATTTGTGTCCGTTGCTCTTCCGAACGTGAATCCCACAAAAATATGTGGATGTCATTCCCAGAAAATAAAAGTTCTATGCAAATTCTGAATGGATTATAGGCTATTTAGCCTAGAAAGCACACAAAGAGCACTGCCTTTATAATCACTAAAAAGCTGTCCCTTAAGTTTCTCATTAAGTTTTGTTATAGTGAGAAAACCGGTAGTACTATTTGAAATCAGACATTGAGCACCCCCTTTTAGCCAAAATGGCATGATCACAACACCTCCGCGAATATTCGACTGTGAGTAGCACAGAGACAGGGATGTTTGGACTATGTTAAACATCATTATCTTACAGAACAGGAGTATTAATTTAAAGTTAATGGTCCAGTTTCTCAAGGATCCAAATATCCAACAATAACACTGTAACTTTAACACAGGAGTCAATGTACAACCTAATGTTGTACAGAATGTGTCTAATTAAATACACAATGTACATTTCATGATATTTGTTTCAGGTTAGCAGCTATAATAAGCTACCTATGAAAAGTATGAAATAATAAATTCTACACAGTGACAATAGTCTGTCTAAGACTGCTGCTTTGTCCAGAGAAAAAGATTGTATCTGCTGTGTGTTACTAAGAAACCAGGTAATTCAGGTATTCATAAGCAATTTTTCTGAGCTCATTTATCCTATTGTGCATGTACTGTATTTAAGCCAGCTCTGTTCCGGGTTTGTCTACGTTATGGTGGAATTACATGTTTCGTGTGGAAAAAGAAAGCCATTTTTTTTATTTTATTAATATTTTATAATTTTTTATTACAAGCCACAGGTAAAAAATTCATAAAACCGAATGTAATTCTGAAAGTAATTATGGCAATTAAATAACTGTTTTGCCTATTTGATATATTTAACTGTGATTCATTTTTTATTTGTTTCATAGGTTTTTTGTAGAAACTGCGATACATTTGGACAGTATTGATACATTACGAAATAAACAGGCATATTACTTGAAGTTAAAAATCTTTGGTAAACATTATGGTCAGATGTCTGTACTGTCACTTTCAATCAAAAGGTCCTTGCAGAGAAAAAAAAAATTTATTTTAAAAATAAATAAAATCAAAAATCTAAATTAAAAAAATAAAATCTTACTGTACACAGGCATCTAAAATGTCTTCAATACATCACTGTAAAGTTGGTGTAATAAAAGAACAGAAGAACTTCATGCCTGTGTTATGATTTATTCAAGGTCTGAGCAATAAAACACTGCTGTCTGCCTGCGACTCGAGAACCTCAAAAACAATTACATGCTAATAAAGAAAGACCTGGAGCGGTAAACCGAATTACCAGACAAATCCACCTCCATCTCAGACAGGAGGCCAGCTAGTTTAGTTGTGCGTTAGGAAACATACTTGAAACGCAGGATCAAAGCTGTTGAATTCAATGCCTTAGAATATATGAGAAAATAGAGCTGTAGATGAAAAGTGAAGAATAAGAAAAGTTATTTCAAGAGAGGTTAACATCAATAAACAAACAGAGATTACAGAACAACAGCGTCTGTTGACTTTCACATCTCAACAAGCAGGTTTTCTTGTTTATTCAGCAAATAAATTCTGTTTGGGAAAACAAAATTAGCATGTGTGATGAAATGAGGGAGAAATTGCTCCTGAAGTCTCCCTTTAGCAGGTTTTCTTGCAAGGCCTGTAGGATTATTGAGCGTCTGGAATTAAAAGAGCGGTTTTGCTTGATTGCATTGCATGCTGGGAGCACACTTCAGGCGGAGCTTTATGGAGTGCATGGCACTCGAGAGGCGTCTCCCTAAACTATCAGTAAGAGCCATCACAGAACACTCAAACGGGGAGATGACCAGCTAGAAAAAAAAAGAAAAAAGCTCAGCTAGCCTCTGATGACCTTCACAAACCATAACCTCACATAGCCTCTCTGCTGGGCAGAAGAACATGAACACATACTTTGACTCAAGAAATTTTTTTTTTTTTTTTAACAAAAGTATCGTTGTAATATGTAAATGTATAGTATATCAAATTAAATCATATAAAGTCTCAGTGAATAATGTATAAAATGTATTTGATGACATACGTTTAGGATGTCCCGACAGAATTTGTACATCTGAATATCATGTTTCATATTATTTCACAACCATATTTTAACATATTTTGACATTATGTTAATGCAATCCCTCTGTCGAGTACAACTGTTCAGTACTGGAATGTACTGTACAATTAAAGAACCAGAAAAAGTGCAATTGTAAAAATACATTGAAAATAAAATAGCAACTTAAAACTGGCAACATCTAAATTAAATTGTTTAATTAAAGTCATACATCTTATTTCACATCACTAAATCAAGCAATATTAAAGTAAACCAATTTTTATCAGGTAACAATTTAAATAAGGTAGAAAATTACACAATGAAAAATAATTTAATTATCATAAAACTAGGATTACATTTATTGTCGTATGTTTGTTTAATTAAATTTAAATTAATTTAGGTGAAAAATCACCATAAATGTGACCTGGACCACAAAACCAGTCAAAAGGATAATTTTTTTTAAATTGAGATATTTAAACACTTGAGAGTTTACAACTCTGAAAGCTAATAAACAAGCTTGTGGTAAAAGCCAGTGCGATCATGTTTTGTTAGAATGATGACCATATTTGCCGGAGATACAACAATTTGAAAATCTGTAATCTGAGGGTGCAAAAAAATAAAAAAATCAAAATATTGAGAAAATTGCCAATGAAGTTGTCCAAATGAAGTTCTTAGCAATGCATATTACTAATCAAAAATTAAGTTTTGATATAATTATGGTAGGACATTTACAAAATATCTTCATGGATCATGATATTTACTTAATATCCTAATGTTTTTTGGTATAAAAGAAAAATCAATCATTTTTACCCATACACTGTATTTTTGGCTCTTACTACAAATATACGCGTGCAACTTAAGACATCCAGGGGCAGGGTCCAGGGTCACAAATGTCTTGGTCACATTCACCCAGACATGTCCAGTTTAAATGACATACGAGTTTCACATTGATTTGAGGATTTTTTTTTTTCAGAACAAACTTCTCCTTTACTTTCTGTTTGTTTTCGTTTGTGTGAACATTTTATTTCACAAAATCCAACTTGCTGTCATTTCATATAAATCACAAATGTAAAATAAATTCCTATCAACAACTCAAAAACACACAGATATGTATAGATATCAATTTAATTTACAAAAAAATAAAAAATAAACAAACTGTTCAAATTACAGCTTAGTGCAGTCTTTTATTTTGCTTGGAGACGTTTAATTTTCATCTCTTTCAAACAGAAGAGAGATTGAGGGAGTTTATTTGTGTAAATGTGAGCAGAATGCAAATAATACAGACAGATGGATATCTATTAACAGTGAGAAAGACTTTTGATTGAAGAGGGAAACATCATTGTGTTATCAGAATTTGGGTTCCCTGGAGGGACTAGCGTATTGGCTGGCGGTTTCATTGTATCCCCTGCTGTCAGGAACATCTTCACTTTTTCTGTGGTTGTTGTTCCTCCTCCTATTTCACTAAAACGCTCCTCCTGGATGGCTGCTAAGTACCGGGCTGGCTTAGTTCGACTCAGTGTAATAAAATAAAGGCAGTTATTAACAATGCTCTTTGCTGTTCAAAAAGGCAAAAAGAGAGAGCTGCCAGTGCAGGCAGACAGACAGACAGATAGATTTTCCCCATGAATGATTAAGAGATCAAGGCGACTGATTCCGGGATCAAACCGTCAAAACACAAATCAGAAAAGCCTGTGGGAACCTCTCAGTCCACAGACCACACAGAGGCAGTTTTAATGAAACCCATAGACATGTTTCAAAGCACAGCAGATTTAATTTCTTTGACAAAAAATGGCATTAAGAAAAGACCAAATTACAAAGTTCTGTTAGACTCTTTTGGTACCATAAACTCTTGAGATGTCTTTGACTCAAATGAACACATTTCTATCAGTGTTGTCTCAGTGTGCAAGTCTTCCCTCTCTAATCCTAGCTCACCTTTATTACTACTGCTCATATTGGGTTATTTGAAGGAAAAAATAATAATAAATGGATCCTTGAATAAAGCACAGAGATTAACCCAGAATATTGAATTTCAACACATAAATCATCCAACAAATTGAGGTGGATTGAAACCATCCAGTGCCAGCACCGGTGAAGACTGAATACAATTTAGAATGTGGGATGGATGGTTGATGGGTTTTGGTGGTAGGTTGATTGGTTGGGTGATTGGTGGATGCGATGGTGGATATGGATGATGGATGGTGGGGGTGGGGGGGGGGGTGGGGGGGGTGGTTTTTTTGGGTTGGATGGCTGGAGTTGGATGGAGGGTGTGGTGGGTGTTTGTTGTGGTAGGTGGAATGGGGGTGGGTGGTTGGAGGGGATGGATGGAGGGGCGGATGGTGTGTGGGTGTTTGTTTGGTTGGGTGGATGGATGGATGGATAAATGGATGATGGGTGGGTGGGTGTGGGTGACTGTTTGGTTGGATGGATGGATTGATGGGTGGGTAGATGAATGGATGGATGGATAGCTGGATGGTGGGTGTTTGGTTGGGTTTGTGGATGGATGGATGGATTGATAAACATGGATGGATGGGTGGAGATTGATTGATTGATTGAGCAAAGACAAAAGTGACTGTGGCAAGGAACTCCATAGGATGTTTAGGTAGTGGATATCTGCTGGACATACAGAGTTCAAAATAACAAGAAACTCACTTAATTCAATAAAACAAACAATCTCTTGTCTGATGAGTCAATAAACAGCTCTTTCTGTCATGAGGCCTGCAGAGTCCTCATGTTATTTGCTATTGGCTATTTTCAAGACTCATATTAGGAAACAGCAGGACAGATGGGCAGCGTTCACCACAGAATGGGAGACTGAGACATATAAACTGTGTGTGAGATTACACCTATTGTGGAAAAATGGATCTTGTATTACTAGAGTGAGTATAAAATAGCTTATAAGACCAATAACACGGTGTGCCACAAACATAATTTGCTTTCAAGTTATGTTGTGACTTCATAATAATGGACAATATTGTTTATATAGCTTGATGGTAACATGGCCCCTTTAAACAACACTTCATGACACAATACAATCTAAGTCCTTCCTCTGGCTGAGCATCTAAAATTATCTTAAAAACAGTACCTGGACAGAAACAATAGGCTGTTCTGTCTTAATGGATGTCAATGAAGGAGATGCTTCAGTAGACTATATAAACTGCTTTTGTGCGGAGACAGCTCGTTACATAATAAATCAACTGCCTGTCTCCTAATCCTCAATATGAATGACATATTCATTTTTTGAGTGCGTTCTCATATCTCTTATAAGATAAGTCATGGATAATTCTATCTATGATTCATTTCTAATGGGATCCGCACTTGGTGACTGACAGCCATAAAACTCTGAAAGCAATTCAATGATTCCAGGGCCTTTACATTATTTTTATTTTGGGAAGGTTTCAATGATTCCTCAGATAATAAAATATAGATATGTGTAATAAAATAACCATAAATCAAGGTTCTTGTTTTTTTTCTGACAGTTAGCTGTGAGAATATGAGGTGCTGAGAGACACAATGGAGTCTGTGTTTATGTTCCTTTGAATGCTTGAGTTCTGTTGTTTTCGCAGCATTCAACAGCCGATCGAATCCAGACAGCGATGACCCAGTCATCAAAACACACATCTGGAGACTGAAAGCCTCAGCCAGGAGTCATTTTGGATAAAATGACCTCCT
Source organism: Sinocyclocheilus anophthalmus (assembly GCA_018155175.1). Lineage (NCBI taxonomy): Eukaryota > Metazoa > Chordata > Actinopteri > Cypriniformes > Cyprinidae > Sinocyclocheilus > Sinocyclocheilus anophthalmus. Next base: position 11,084 of record JADLZN010004856.1, read on the forward strand.
CTGTTGGCCTCTATAACACCAATTTGAAGGCATCAATCATAAACCCTTGTACATTATAAGTCAGTGGATAATGTTTGGTCAATACAGCATGGTGGTCATGCTTACATGACATATTATAATAATTTTGTAAAAGCAATAAGGCATTAGACCTTTGCACTATATACGCATATATGGTTAAAAGTGCCCCCTTGTTGGCCCTCAGTTTAAACAAAATACAAAATGTGGCACAAGACATACAAATCAAGCATGGCTGAGCATTCACACCCTGTTATCCTTCACCCAATTTCCCCCCCTATTATCTGTGCTTTCTTCTTCTTTCTAATTAGTGTAAAGCACAATCTGCTCTGTCTCCAACTGCCAAACAGCATATTTAGTCCACAGGTGATCTCCACCAAAATGCTCATCCAGATGTGGGCAGACTGCAGCTGGTCAAATGACCTCTCATTTGCCCTGCAGGCCTGTCGATTCCTTCACACCTTCCCTTTCATCTCCCTCCATCTCTCTCTCTCTCTCTGTCTCTCTCGCTCGCTCTCTCAGTATCAAAGTGAGTCACTGTCACACGTGCGCAGCTCATTTCATCTGGGAATGAGTCTATGTGGTCAGAAATTGGAGCATTCTCATTGTAAAAAATCAAGCTGAGTTGCTCTGCTCGGAATCAAAACCATGGACAGCGCACCGCTACACTTTTGAAAAGCAGTACTTTTCAAAGGACTACTCTCAGGACAACACTGCCAAGCTAAATCCCATCATCGATGAGCCCTTTTGAAACTGCAAGTATCAATGTAGCAGTGGCACTGCACAAGTCAAATAGGGAGCATGGATATATCCTGATGTTGGCAGACTATGTGAGCCAATATCCAGTGGTGTAGACATATTACTAGATGTCTGACTGGGAAAAGGTGACTTCAGAAAGCACTGTTTTGGGGGGTGGTATGTTTTCATATACCCATCCCTGTTCCTGCGGGGCACACCAAAAGCAAACATTTTCAAACTCTCCCTAAGAAAACCCATCTGAACTCATCAGCTTGTTAGTAAAGACTGAAATGGATGGGTCAGATAAAGGAGACATCCAAAATGTACAGTCAATGTGGCTCCAGAAGACATGAAGCTTTTGCAGGATGGATACTGTAGGATATGTAGGATATGCTGCTTGATCAGCATATTTATTTGAAGTTGGAATAAGGCATTCCTATCAACCAATTTTAGAGACAGGATCAGATTTTTTTATTGATAATTTAATGATATCCTGATTTTTATAAGTAGTTAATAGTTACTGTAAAAAAAAATATATAATAATAATAATAATTGTTAGGGCTACGTTTGTTTGACAAGAATGTTCCAGGACCAACAAAATGATCCATAGACATGTTCTACATTACAGAAACATAGTCATCACATCAGACAAATATATTGATGGGAGACTGATCAGCATACTTTGTTGGTCCTGGATATAGCATACAGTTCTAAAAGTCTAAAGTCTATAAAGTCTAAAAACTGATCGACCCTAGAATTCAAGACTGTCCAACCTCTGGCCCTTGAGTCATACTGACTGTTCGCCCCATCTTGAGTGAGAAGAGGGCGTAATGCATTGTGTTTTGGCCAATGTATATATTTGTATTTACATGTATATATTTATATTATATATATATACTATATATATATATATAGTTATATATATATATATAATTTATATATATAAGAATCAAATGAAAATGCTCTTAGATCTCTGGTCTACTGGGTCAACAGTTACTGTCACCGGAGTGTACCCATTTGTGATTATAAACAATTGAAATCCCCGACAACAAGTCAGATCAATACTATGGTACTTTTTGTGTTTTTGGCTCTCCTGTGAAGTTGTCCACTGTATAAAAAATAGTTTCACTTATACCCTTTTCTGTTTCCCCCCTCGATCTGTAATCAATTCAAATACCCTGAATAAACCAACCAGATTACTGGGAGGCATGCAGTGTGTCTGATTAGGGTTGGAGCTAAACTCTGCATTAAAGTGGACCTTGAGGGCCAGAGTTGCCCACCACTGCTACAATCTGATTGAAATGTTGTTAATCAGGGGTCAGGTGTCTAATCATGCTCCAGTAAGGACAAAGTCCTGCAGATTCTAGCTACCATCCTAATTAAAACCCCTGAACCAGCTGATTTTTCTCTATTTTCTCTATTTCTTACTCAGTCTCTCTCTCATAATCAACGACGTCTTGTAAGAAGGTGGAGATACTTTCATGGCTGGTGAGGAAGCCAGTAGCCCCTCATGCTGCTCTCTCTCTCCTTTTGCGTTAATCGGGGGCTGGGGGTGACGAGCTTCACCTGTTTTACTAAATCGGCCCATTCATGAATCCATGATGGGGAGGCCCAGTGATCATAGCACACCGCTTCGTGCTCCATTAACCCCTGAGCACCTGAGCCCTGTGGCAGCAGAGCCAGACCTGAGGGAGGAAACGACACCTGTCCAGTCCTCATGGGGTCACTCCATTTAAATCAGCAAATTTATGAACCCTTGAAGTTCAATTCAGGGTGTAATTTTATCACTACATCTTTAACAGCAATCATCTACCTTGACAGGAAGTTGACCCCAACTCTAAAACTACTGTATGGACTATGGTAGAAGATTAAATTAAAAATTAAAAATAGTAAACTAATAAAAATATTAAGTTATTCTTAGTTAGATAAAGTGGCTTTCACAAATGTTTCACACTCACTGTCAAAACGTGACAGTGTTTCTGTCTCCAGTTTCCCCATCTAAATGAACCTACAGTTCACCGAGAGGCCCTATCTGAACGTGGCGCTGTCCGAATCACAGTCGACACTTTAAACTGTTATCACACATGCTTCATCACACATCTACACTTCTCCTCAGCTATCACTCATGTTAGCACACACCCTGGAGCACCATCCTGCTCAGTCCTGCCTCAGCGTCTGTTTCTCCCTCCCCCTCATACCAAAACACACGGATACTGAGAGGTTACAGCGCTGCTTTATCCTCTGTCAAGTTCTTATATTGCTCTGTGCTGGAAGAATGCTAATATGCTAATGCTAGGCATAGTTCAAGTGTGTGAGTTTGTGTGTTTAAATGACTTCTAATTTGTTTTACTTGTTGTTCATTTATAGATACTAGTTAATGTGCAACTTTAACTCCAGCAGTATGATGGTGTAATGCAGGATATTGACAGTAGTAGGCAGTGTCTGATGCTTCCTTGCAGGGAAAACAACATGCATGACAAAAGCAACTGAATTATTATAGTACAGCAAGTGAGGAAGACAGGTTACAGCAAATGAGAGGAAAAACAGCATGCTGAGGAAAAAAAAAACAAAAAACACAATATAGGCAAAAGAAAAATGAAACTGCCAAAGTTACATTTCTGTTCATGTTAACCTACTCAATGTTCCAATAACAATGTTTTTTATTTATTTATTACTATTCAAAATCACCTCTGTTATACATGTATTTTATTTGGTATATCTGTATTTCTTTTGTCATTTTCTGTTGGACCTATTTATATGCAAATATAATTGACTATACATTATGGGTTATTTTTATTATGTTTATTTTAAATTATTTTATTTTATTTTTAAACATGTTTATGTTTCTTCAGCCCATTTGTCATCTGCTGTTGAGTGGTTGCTTCATCCATATCTCATCCATGATTGTTTGTTCATGTGTGGATTGCAGTGATCCCAAACTTCTGTATGCTGACATAATTCCTTCTGGGACTTGTAAAGTTTATATGGCCTGATCTTGAGTTGGGCCTGGTATCAATTCTCGATTATGTTTTATAATTCGTTTTTATATGAACTGACCAAATATCTAGTAATAATATCAAAAATTAAATATTTTAACATTATGATCTGAGTTGTGTCATCCATATTAACAGCACACTGTAAAAATAAATACATAAATAAATAAATAGGGCACAATGTACTGTAATGATATGAAGGAAATTTACACATTTATTTTTTTACAGGTGTTTTACCTGTATTTTTAATTTTGCATTTCATTGGTTTTTGTTTTTGGCTTAATGGAAATGTCTTAAAAAAAGCAGTGTATAGATCTATATGCCTGTGATCTACAGTTTACACTGAATGTCAACAAAAGTCTCCCTTTTTATATTTTTTTACTCCTACAGTATTTTAGGAGAAACGTCTGTATGAAGCATAACTGAAAACTTCATAATGATTACAGATTTATAATAGGGCAACCTCTGAGAAATGAATGACCTTTAGTGCTTTTGAATTAATTGTTATGTAAACTAAAATATAAATGTAGAAATAACAACAATATAGCATTAGCAAAATATCAGATATGGAGTATTCAGGCTAGTATGGTTACAAGGCATCTGTATCTTCAGACTGTTGTGTAAGAAAAGAGAGACAATCAATGAGACTAAACCAATGGACACACACACACACACACACACACACAAACATAAACAATGGCTGAAAGGCAGCGAGCCAGGTCACAGTGAAGTATGACAGATGAGTTTGTGGCTTCTTTATCAGCACCCCTCCCTCTGAGCAACCACTCCCCAGCGTAACCTTTGACCTCTCTGAGAACACACTGTCATCACCACCTCTACTGCAATGTCTAAACACAGAGGTCAGGAACCCAGTTTCAACACACTCAAGACAGCCACCAAACTCAGTGTGCATTGTACGTGTGTGTTGGGGGAGTGACAAGTTGCACATGACAACAGCGTCAACAGCCTCTCAAATGTGGTCACTTCTGCTTTTCATCAGTATTTCACTTCTCTTGGCTGACACAAACAAGGCCCTATGTATATAGTTACACGCACAAATACTAAATACACACTTCTGCTAAATCTGAGCATATTACAAAACACAATAATAATTGCTTCGCAAGCTGCATGCATCTGTGAAGTTCTGAAAACATCCCTGTCCACTTCTCTGAAGTGATATTTTAATATACACTTCCTTACTGTTTCTTATGCCTTTTGCAGTGCCCTTCGACTTGAGCATATAAGGATGTTTCTTCAACTTTGGCCACTTTTATACCCCATGAGATGAAAACTATATGATTGCATTTTGTTATATGAATTCCCTTCTGCCAGACCCAGACTGTTTTACATTTAAAGACAAGGCTTTATCAAGCCAACAAAATCTTTGTCTTTCAGACTTTTTAATCAAATCTAATCTAATATATAAAAAGTCTGATATTTCAATTTAAACTCAAACTTTGGCTACTTTTATGCCCAATGTGATAACTTTTTTTAAAATCAAAACTAATTTTCTTTTTGTTATATGAAGCCCCTTGTAAATACTTGTGTCAGACTGAGACTTATCTAAACTATTAAAATCCATCATAAAATATAAATTATTACATGTTTTAAAATTATTATAATCAAAACAAATATAACCCCTTAACACATACCCATTTTAATATGTATTGTGTGAATTACTTTCCCACAGTTGTGGCATTATTTCCACCACACAGAATTGAGTTCCTAAGGGTGTCAGTAAATATCAGGCTCAAAATGAGATATGAAACATGATGTGTGAAGAAAACAAAGAAAATCTGAGGTAAATATAAAGTGTAAGCAGAATACTTTTAATCCAGTCAAGCTGTAATTATGCAAAAAAAGAGTAAATATACAATTTATAGTATTTAGCTATGAAATTAATGAGTATTAAGTTTGCCATTTTATTTCAAAAACATTCAAAATGTCATTGCCACCATTGTCATTTCCATCACAGAATGGTGTTGACGTGGAAGTGGACATATTCTACATTAAAATGTAATGACATATCTAATTTTCCTGATCTGTATGTACGTCTACATTGTTAATGAATGAATTAAATAAACTAGGGAAAGTGTGAAATGTGCTTAAGTGTGTTTTATAATGCCAAAAGTCTAAAAAAGCCATAACTAAAGAAACACCCATATACTCCCTATGACAACTGAAACGCACCCAGTGTAATTACTTTTCAGTGTGCAAACACAGACATGAATCATGTCGATTCATATGAATCATGTGACTCAAGCTTCATTTGCTTTAACTGTCATCATAACTCATTGAAGCTACAGGTGAACACGAGATGACTGAATAAAGAGTGCTGTCTCTTAAAAATGAAAATGGGATTTGACCTAGATTTGTAACAAAGCCAAATAAAACTGTCACACCCTCAACAGCTGAAGCCTCTTCATCTGCTATTATGAGCCTCATGGTACCTTCATGGACCCTGAACATCCCCCTAGATACTTCCATATATACATTATATGCTCATAGTCCTGAGCACACATGCACAGGCTCACGATGACAGCCCCTCTCTCACTTTCTCTCTCTCCCCCAGCGCTCTGTCCCCTCTTAAGTCCCTTTCCACAAATGTTTATGGTTTTTCCACAAATTACACAAATAAAAGGAGCCAGAGAGGAGAAGGGAGGAGGGTGCTGAAGAGAGACGTTTGGACCTGGTACAAACAAGGGCAGGGGGCCAAGAAGCTTTGCTAAAAGTTCGAATTCAACACTCCCTTGAGTAAAACAGCTCAGGCAGATGGAATACATTGACTCGAACGCTCTATTAGAAGAGACGAGAAGAAGTTTAGCTATCTTTGAATGGTGTTCAAAAACTATGATCAGAGAATAATAAAATAAAAGTTCTGCAATCATTTACATTTCAAACTTGCATGACTTTCTTTTTCAGAACACGTATTTTAAAAATGTCTTTGCTTTTGTCCATACAGTGGGGTTGTTTTGTTTTGGACCCCATTGACTTTCATTATTATAGACAAAAACTGTTGAAACATTCGACGTATCTTCTAAATGCTTATCACCTGGCTCAAACAATAAAAAAACTGACCACAGATTACATTTACTGCCTATTTCAGCTGGTTTTGAAAGTCTTGTGCTAAATGATTCATCAGAGCCTCACCATGTAAATGACAAGGGACACGTTCAAGCCACTTTCTGCAGCTTCAGCACAAACATCCTTTATAAAACATGGAAGTTGTTCTGCTGGCAATTCCAACACTTTATTAATCAGAGGAAGTTTCACAACAGTGTACAAACTCCTGTGTGAGGTTAATAATCCCACATCTGATCATTTCTGAATCTTCTCGAAAACTGTGTCCAGTGAACAGCTTGAGCTCAGTCCTGGATGAAAAGGAAGTTGAAGTGGTGCAACTCTAGTGAAACTTAAACTTAATCCTGAACTTTCCCAAATCTTTGTCTGATAAATTAGCGCTTGTGTATGGATCATTAGGAACAGTTTGAACAACCAACATGGACTTGATTTACAGAGTGCACACACAAAAGGGGAAAAGCATCTGTCTTTTCTCAAACAGACAAATTATGCATGTGAACGTAACCCTATAGGTAATACTAAACCAGGGGAAGGACGTTTAGCAGGAGCCAGAAGCCTGGTGAATAATGAAGTGGTGTAAAGTGTACCATTGTGAGGAAAGCTGCTCATTGTTAAGGGAAAGGTGTTGAAATCTGTAATCGTGGTATTGTGGTGCTTCAGTTCCAGAATGTGCCGGGGAAAGTACGAAACAATTATGAGCTATGATAAAGAAAAATGCTGATGGAAAAAAAGGTCTAATTCCACAACATTAAACAGAGTACCAGTGAAAAACATCTTATCATTTGAGCTCCAATTGTGTCTGATTTACAAGCGAATTAGAACTTTGTTTGCTCAATTTTAAGAATAATGACAGTTTTGATTACAGGTCATGTGAAAAACATTACAGAGCGAATCAAAAGTTTTCACTCTTAGTTCGATTCCACTCTACTCATCCATGATTGCATTTACAAATTGTGAGCACATGATACCACAAATCACTTTTTCAAGTGTTTTCGGTGTGGTTTGCGTGCACTTGAGTTAGGAAAACCCAACAATGAAAAGCAACCTAAGATGTACGTGCATTTGGTATCCAGGACCATGATCGATAAAAATCATAAAGTTCATATACCCTCAAACATTTCTACTAAATTAGGCTATTTGTCTTCAGGGGAAGATCACTGATGCATGCGTCATGACTTGATGTGGACCATCTACAATAAGTGCAATGATATAAAGTAGATTTCATGAGATGGAACAGAAGGTGCTTTTCTGCCCTAAAGCATCACCTTTTCATACAGGAGGACTTATGCCGGCTATATTGAGAAGATCAAACACAAGGCACAAACTCATAGAGGAACCCAGTATTGAACCCTGAGGTCAAAGCGTATAATCAGGCTGATCTGTTCTCTTCTTGCTTATGAATTGTGCTTGTGGGCGGAGAGCCTGCTAGGCTCTCTAAGACTCTGTATGTGTCTGTAATGCAGCTGGGATTGAACTCTTGAACTTGTCTTCAGCTCACGAATACAGCAATGCAACACCATTCTACCTCTATACGAATAGTGAATGTCTGTATTTATTGATTGCGTCTACTCTGCACTGGTGTCAAGAGATAGTTCACTCAAAAAATTTTAATTCATAAGACTTTCGTTCATCTTCAAAATACAAAAGAAGATATTTCTAAGGAAACCTGAGAGATTTCTCTCCCTCCATTGAAAGTTTATTCAACTAAAACTGTGCTGCTTCAAAAGCAATCCATATTAATCAAGCAGTTAAATCCAAGTTCTGTCATGACAACTCTCAGAGGGATTGGCATGGTATGTACATGACAATGTTAATGTATTTGGTCTTGGCGGAATAGATCTGCTACGCTGCTGCGGAAGAGCAAGTACAGAGAGCATACTCGGTATACCCTGCTGTGTGCTTGTAGGAAATACTGCTGCTGCATATATTATAACATATGAATAACCCCTATAGAATACATGAATCACCTCGTAGCAGATCTATACAGGTGGAGCTGGGGAAGGTGGAGGGTTTCTGAAGTGCGCTGCGGACTGCTACAGCAAACAAAAGCCAGGTATTTGAATATTGAGCAGTGAGCTCATTGGCTACTGATACAGGAGAAAACCAATCAGCTGTGGCATGTGATAATGGTCATTAGGTCAGATTGAGTTAGACCTATCGGACTGCGCCATCTAGAGTTTCATGCCAGAACTCTGTATTCTTCTGAAGAGACACAATTACTTTACATAATGAACATATTTAAGCTTTTATTCACATAGCTACAAACATTGATCACATACATCAAATATGGTCAACGGATGCTCAAATGTAGGCCTACTTGCTTGGTGTCTAAGGACAAACCTCACTGGTTCTTGCGAAAGTTTAAATTTGTTTGCATGATGTTAGCATGTTGCTAAGCTAACAACTACTTGATGATACTCTGACATACATCCTGCTCTAAGTGTAAAATTACACATCACAACACAAAAATAATAGTAATAATAATAATAAAATAATAGATAAAATAGTTCAGTTTTGATAACATTTAATTGTTTTTACATATTTTTCAGTATATTTACATATTTAAAGTAAATATTAGCCTACTCTTGACTTGGCCGCCATCTTTTTCAATAAGCTCATGATGAATACATGCAATGCTGCCTTGGATTATTTTAGAACATCTTAGAATATTTTGGAACCAGTTTCACATTAAGAATATGCAAATGCTGTTTAATTAGAAAACTCACCAGATTTTGGAACAGAGCTAATTGGTTTTCGTTGCTTCTCCTACCACACACAAAAGAAATAAAAAATGAACAACTTTGACTTTTATTTATTATTTTTCCTCTATTAAAAAGAAGAAGCTTAAAAACTGAAATATTGATATAAATGAATACACATTAACAAGAGGACATTTCTTCATGTGACACAATTCTGACACATTCATGAAAGGTCTTTAATCCAGCTGTACTCCCATTTGAATGGTACAAACTTGAATAAATACTGTTTATCTCCAAGTAAACTGTGCATAAATTGTTCTCATCCTGTTTTAGTTGTTGGAGGACAAAGCACGTAACAAATTACACATGTTGACAAGTTTAGGAAAAGCTGTGTTTTCAGTCAAATAAATGTGCTGGATGAGAGCGAGACAGCTATGCAGACAGACAGCAACTGACAAGCAAATGAGTGAGTGAGTGAAAACGCTGCTACATATTGTTGCTGGAGAGACGCAGCTCTGGAGGCTGCTTTTCCTTACTTGGTAGTGCAGACTTTGTGAGAGAACGCTCAACAGGCCCTCAAAGAGCAAAAGATGCACACACACACACACACACACACACAAAAGCCTTTTACATTTATGCACATCTGTGCTTAAGTGTTGACGTAGACAGGAAGAGTGAACCTTTTTCTATAATTCCCTCCGCTGCAATGCCGTGCTCATTAGCTCACAGGGCATTGTAACAAGAACATACTTGTCGCTACAAGTCTGTCACATATTACATACTGAGAGAGAGTCCAGAAAAAGGGAATAGCAGCGGGACATCCACTTGGGGGGTTGGGGGGGGGGGGGGGGGGGGGTGGCAGGGGGCAAAAGGAGCGGAGAGAGCCTCGCACCATGACGCAAGGTATTACAAAAGCCAGATGGCTGCTTTATTGCCAAAAATATGCTCTGTTTTTATTTGTTTGTGCTCTAGAGCTTAAACATTTATAAAGCCCCAGCCAAACACAAGAATTAGCATTTTGCTATGGCAAATATTGTAACTATCAAATGTTTACAGATGTGTATATACCACTATGAAAGCATATTTCCTCCTCAAAGTAGAAAAAAAGGTAATTGTGAGATAAAGTTGAAAATCAGAAACTAAGTCACATTGTGAGATACAAAGTCACACTCCATAACATAAATTTGCAACTGTGCGTTATAGACCAATTTTAGTGTTTGCAAACAGTGATGACGTTTTTTGTGGGAGGAGTCTATCTGGTGGCAGAAAATGCCAGTTTTAACCTATGGTTTTAACGTAGCAGTCTGTGCAAGCCATGGAATAAATGAATAAAAAAAAGGTAATTTTGAGTTTGTATTTCAAAATTCTGACTTTTTTCTTGCAATTCCGAGATTAAATCTCACACTTCTGATAAGAAAAATCAACTCGTCATTCTCTTTTTTCCACCTCGGGTTCAGAATCAAGAGTTTATAATCCCACACTTCTGAAAAAAAAAAGATTTCCATTCCGATTCTGGCATCCAAAAGCACAACAATATATTTTTTCTCTTATTCCATGCATTTTACCCATTTCCCTCCACTTGTTCCCAGTGTTTTTTCTGCCACCACAATGCGCGCGCAGCTGCAAGTGACATAACTGTGACGTCTACTCCAAATTGGTCTATAAAGTCACAGAAATGCAAGAAAACATGTCTAAATGTGAAGTAATGTTGTGAAATATTACGCACGTTTCAGCTGGGACATTTAAAATCACAATTGTGATATTTAAAGTTAGATTGTGGCATATTATATCACACTGAGAGATATAAAGTCCCAATTACAAGAAATACAAGAAAGACCATTCAAAAATATAAATGAATATTGTGACATAATCATGTCAGACTAAGAGCTATATCACAATTTTTTGAGAAACCAACTCACAATTGTAAAATTGGGAGTCACGCTGAAGCATATTAAGATATAAAAATGCAATTGTGAGATATATAGCCACAATTACAAGAAATGCAAGAAATCCATGTGAAGATGTAAAGTAATATTGCAACATATTGCGAGTTAATAAGCTGCAGCTGGGGAATATAAAATCGCAATTGCGAGGTTTAAAGTCAGATTGAGTCATATTATATACATTGATGGATATAAAGTCACAATTGGGAAACATAAAGTCATAATTACAAGAAATGCAAGAAAATCAATGAAAATGTGAAATAATATTGTGACGTTTAATGTGACATTGAGAGTTAGGCTATAAAATAAAAATGTTGAGAAACCAACTCACGATTGTGAAGTGAAAAGTCATATTGTAGCATATTAAGATCCCAATTGCGACAAATAAAGTTACTTACAAGAAAAGTGCGAAAACCAATGCAAAATGTGAAGTAATATTACAATATTTAAAGTCAGACTGAAAGTTATAAAATCACTATTTTGACAAAACAAAGTCACATTGGGATATATATTAAGTCATAATTGCCACAATCTTTTTATGAGGTATATGTCAAATGTCACCTGACCAAACCGGAAAACAGGTTTCATTGTATCTGCTTGTCTGAGAAAGTGTTAACAGTATGAACTGATGCCAATATCTATGGACTTTTAAGGTAATCAGCTAACCTAGCTAGTTGTTTTTATTTGTTGCCGTTTTATTCCATTTTAATATCAGAACGTTACTGAGACAAAAAAAAGAAACTTTTAGATATCAGTATGCATATGTGAGGGACATCGGTTATGATCACATTTGATATCTCCTTTGAAGGCATCTTGAGTAAAACAGCTCCATATTTAACAGAGCACATCCAAAAGACCTAAACCGGAAGTGACAAGACCTGTTTTACAGAACACAGAAGTTTGTTGCAAATAACCCCTATTCTAAGGTGGAAACATATGCAGCAAACGGAAGCGCAGATAAAAACTGACCAGAATTTGAACAAAACTTTTTACTTGTTTTAAAGTTCTTTCTAGTGATGGCTTGTGGGATGTCGGCGATGTCAGGTTCTTAGGCCTCCAAAATGTACTTGACTTAATTTTATAGTTAATTTGAATGAAAAAGAAGCCCAGAAACTGTCATAAGCTACATTTCCCGTAGAATTGTCTAGATGTGACAATTAATAAAGATTTTATCAAGGCCCACTAACATGGTCTAAGACCTGAAAGGCCGCACGTATTTAGCAAACAGCTCCAGTTGGAGGAATCGGATCCATCTATGGGGAATAGCCCAAAATAAAATCCTCTGTTCTCCCATATCAGGCCTTACATAAATAAGATATCACTGCAGGCACAAGGCACCATGGGAAATAGCCAATCCAGTCTTGTAAACATCAGCCAATGACTTCTGGCAAGCTCACACTCTCTCTGGAGGCATGCGAGCGAAGAGGGGAGGAGGGCAGTTCAGGGCTGGAATTCATAAATAAATCACTTTTTTTGGAGAGGATTATGTGTCCACAGACCCTTTCTAACTCTGTCCCCCACCCCCCACCAAATAAACAAGGCGAGGCAGAAATAGCTGCTTCCAAGCACCACTACAGGAAATAATTTTAGCTTGTTGGTAATTTGGACACTTACTTTTCTAGTGTATGAATTACAGTTAACCCTGAAACATTTAACCCCCCTCCCCCAACCCCGTACATACACACACCTGGCCTTCAGAGCAAGACTTTTGGTGTGGAAAACATGAAAAAGTTAGCCTGTAGAGCCAGAACAAAAACAAGTTTGAACCATGAGAAATGATTCATATTAAACATAGTTACAAAATATAAAGCATTATGATGATGAAAACAAATCAGAGAAGCTGTATAAATACCAGTACTTGTTTTTTGGGCCCTTTAAATCATTAACGAATTCCCAAAGGAAGGACTCCGGCTCGATTTAAACCCACTTATCCGGGCGCTTCCCGTAATCACCCTGCTGAACAAACACAGGGAGCAAAAGATTGCTCAGTCTGCCCGACCTTGGCCAGAGAAGGTAATACTGGTGAGGAAGGATGTAACCAAATATTCAATCTTAGTGGTGAATGTAAAGGCTTCAGAATCTGTCATTTATAAACACACTAATCCGTCCAAAAAAATCTGATTTAAATTCCATCTCTTTCCACACTAAGGGGAAGTTTATGTGACGCTGTTTTCAACTAAAAGAACATTTTTTATTTTTTTGGCATTTTTGCCTTTATTAGGATAGGACATTATATCAGACAGGAAGCGAGGTGGGAGAGAGAGATGGAAGGTGGGGGGATATCGGGTAAGGTCCGCGAGTCAGGACTCAAACTCGGGACAGCCGCTATAGGTCACCGCACTGCCCATGAGGCTACTGGCGCCAACAAAAGAAAACTTTTTTTTGCGTTTTGCCCATTCATTTACACAACAACAGAGTTTTGAGGCCTGAAAATACAAACTTTTGAAAACAGGTTTCAAAGTGCAAATGTTTGGAAAATGGTATCATTAGCATCTCTGTGTAACAATGACGTCATGCTCATGCATATTATATGTTCAGTCTGTAGTATGCGCTAGGGGTGGGTGATTTTACCAAAATCTTATACCACCATATGAGTAATATTATTTCACAGTACGGATATATATCACAATATAGTTATTTTTGCTTTAAATAAGGTCTTTATGATATAAACATTTTCGAGAAATTTTATAATTCTTGCCACAGTGGTTTTTTTTTCAAATCACAAAAGAACGCAAAAAACTCAAGCTCACTGAAAACAAGTAAACAGTAAGCAATTAAACTACTGTAATAACAAGCAATAGGACAAAAAAACTACAGTATAACAAATAAATAAGAAATGCTACATACATTGTATAAAGTAATCATGTATAAAAAGCAGCATAGTCTGGGTGTATATGAACTTATATATTTTCTAATGAACGTTAGAATTTAGTCCAGGCAGTGGAGAGATTATCTCTATTGTTGCAACCCCGCTACGGAAACCCCCTTGGGGCAAGTGAATCGCCAATTGGCTAGACATTTTTTGTTTCTCGCCAGGACTGAAATACTATACTACACTATACATACCTAGATACTCATATACTATCTATATTATACTTATTATTATAACAATATATAATTGTTTGTAAAATGGTACCTTTCTAAAAATTCTTTTTAAATATCTGAATGTACACTCTTAATATCAGTCAGTCAAACATTATAATATGATAATCGAGTATTATTTAATAATTGAAGGTTGACACTTAAAAATAAAGGGGCTTTACTATGCCATAGAAGAACCTTTTTGTCTAAATGGTTCCATAAGAACCTTTAACATCTGAAGAACCTAAGAAAAGGTTCTTTGTGGCGAAAGAAGGATCTTCAGATTACAAAAAGGTAAGAAAGAGAAGGTTCTTTAAAGAACCTTTGACTGAATGGTTCTTGTGGAACCAAAAATAGTTCTTCTATGGCATCACTTGAAGAAACTTTTGAAGCACCTTCATTTTTAAGAGTGTAACTAACATTAAAACTTGGTATCATGAATTAGGCTGGTGCTGGTGCTTTTTTTTGGTCATTCAGTGTTCCTGTAAAAAAAGCGAACAATAACACTGATAAGATATTTTTATACGAATTCTACTAATAAGAACATTATAAAAACGCACTAAGGATTAATGAGTATTCATGAATATTAAACAGGTTGTGTGCGTTTGTTCGAAAAACTGATTCGCTGAAATCAAAAACAGGGACGATAATAGGTGAGCACCACCCAATGAGATTGCCGTTTGCGCATTATTTCCGCCTACTACCAGAGAACCCAGCAGTTCTTAAAAGCTGAAGAATTCCAAAGGAACAACAAAGTATATCGTTTACATGTAGCGCATCAATTCTGCATGTTATGTAAGAATCTTGCTCTTTGCACATGTGAGAGAAAGCGACGGCAAGTCGTGTGCCTTCACACTAGAGTTTAAGTTACGCCAAATACACAAACACAGGTACGCTGCGCATCCATTCAAATGAACTGAAAAAAAATCAGAGATCGCTTGACGTAGAGTGAAACTATGAAGTGCACAGTCAGAGTGTTCTGTGAGTGAAAAAATGTCTGTGCTAATCATATACTCAGCCTCCAACTCACACACTGGCGAGTAAAATCTAAGAATTTATTAGCAATTGGCTAATATTAGACATCATTTAGTCGCCCAGAGTGAAGATTTAGTCGCATATGCGAGTGATTTACTCGCAATGTAGAGGGTTGCTATTTTGTTGTGTGATTAACATGAATGACAGACACCAGAAATATTAGACTGCTATCACTTCAGGAGTGACCCAGATCCAATATACTGTTACATGTGTTTTCTTTCTCAGCTGTTTGCTTTCAGAATTACTGTGTTTATGAGGATACTTGCAAAGATGGACATTCTGACACATACAAGTGTGTGTGTGTTTAACTGTTCAAGGCCTATAAAGTGGCAAAAATAATTCCGTTCAATACTTCCGTGCTCTATAAGCACCGTCTTCATGTGCGTGCGCCTCTCTGGCAGTGCTCAACAGTCTCTCAGTGTGTGAATATAGCGAAATGATTTCTCTTTCTTCGCTGATTTCATTTCAATGGCTTAAAATGACTTGTTTTTAAACCGCAATGCTTAAAACACGTGCAAACGATAGGTTTTTATGACCATGTAGCACAGCAATGTCATGTGAGCGTTTAACCGCGATAGAGGCAATAGTCCAATATCTCTACCGGTTGATAAATTTCTACTGGTTAATCGTGTCTACCGGTATATCTCTCACCTCTATGTGCAAGTTTCTTTACAAAGTCACATCGCCAACTACTGGCCTGGCATGCATAATACAGCGTTTTTAGTCACAACCCAGTTTTGCCAGCAAGCTTACATCACGTCACTGACCTCCACATTTTGGCGTGAGCCACCGCCACGTCATCAGAGAGCTCTGATCACATCACAGCTATCAGACTAAACACACAGTGCCTTGGAATGGAAATAGCAGGCTGATATTTATACAGTGTCACAGTGTTTCAGCTTTCATTGGAACATTAAGAACTCTGCAGCATTGTGCTGGAACCATATTCCAGTAAACAAGACATTAGCTATAATTTAGTAGGTGTTGTTTTAGAATTGAAGTGAAAAGGATTTTCCTGTGTGGGCATGGAAAGGGTTAAATGTGTGCATTGCTGTGGGTTGTGTGCATCTGTGCCTATGTATATGCAGCAGGACATGAAACCTCCTCTGCATGTTCCACAGTCAGATAAAACATGTGTGTGAGAGCAATAGAGGCCGATATAAAGTAACCTCAGAACATCCTGCCCCATTCGTAAGCACACACACACACACATAGAAACAAACTATTTTATTCATGAAAGCAATCATATTTGTAATATATTTAAAACAATCAAACCTTTAACGACTTTCTTGCTTTTAGTCATTTACTATTGGTATCAAAATACTCTATAGACAATGTTAATTATCCTCAGTCATTTAGAAACTATTCAAATAAGCAACTCATTTATAAAATAGTGTTTTGACCTACATAAGACAGGATTTTGGATGTTTTCAGCTGTGAGGAAATAATAAACAGATCAGAAATGCTCCTCAGGGTTTGGGAGGATAAAATTCATGTGGTGTAAATCATGACAGATAAAACCCCATTGGATCTGGCATTCAAAACTACATTTTAGGAAGCAATGAAATAACGACTTGTATTAGAGTGACAAAAAAGGAAATCCAAGGACTGTCAATATCAGGTGCATAGCATGTTACGTGTTTAGCTTTGGGCATGTACAGTCAACACTAATCCTGATTTACTTATCTGAAATGAATATGCTTTCTAGAAGATAAAGAAATGTGTGGTGACCCCTCAGTCTAGACTAACATGCTGCTGATGTCAGGTTGAGCACAGAATGAGTCACAGATGGTTAAACTAAAATGAATACATATATAAATCAGACTTTTATTTGTGACTATCCCCCGGTTTCACAGACAAGGCTTAAGCCTAGTCCCAGACTAAAGTGTAAATCTGAGCTGTTTTAACTGAAAGAAACTTGCACTGACTTAAAATTTATCAGTGCGTTTGTTTTGTCTCAAGATGCACACCAGTAATGTTTTTTCTAAGGCATGTTAATAACAATTACTTAAAGGGGTCATAGAATGCTATATGCACTTTTACAAGTTGTTTGAACTGAAATGTGTGTTGGCAGTGTGTGTACACAACCACCCTATAATGATAAAAATTCACCCAGTGTTTTTTTTTTATCTGGTTAAATGTTTTCCCCTTTCTCAAATCGAGCCGATCTCAGATGCCTGTCTGTGTGACGTCACACAGACAGGCCCCTCCCAAGATAGTTTGATTGACAGTAGCTTTTCAGCACAGACTGGACTGGCGTCTTAGACCTGCCCTGAGTGAGCTGTCATCAGTCCGCCATTGTTTCACCGCTGGAGCAGATGTAGACAAGAATGACTCCTAAGCGATTGAGGTGTTCTGTTGTTGGATGTAATAATGAACATAGCAGTCGTCATTTACTCCTGACATCTGAGCCGCTGAACTCGCAGTGGATTACATTGTTTCTGAAGGGAATGCGCCCCCGATCTACATATATGCGTCTATGTTCACGCGAATCATTCGTGATCCAGCCTCATCTACAGAAGAAGTGAGTGTAAGGGTTTTTATGAATCTTTGCAAATTGCCTTTCCTAATAGTGTGCTAATCATCAAGTTTCACGATGAATGCGGCTAAAAGTAAACGGTCTCTCTGAGAGCAGCTCGGAAGAGAGGGGCTGGGTCAGCAGAGCTCATTAACATTTACAGGAAAATGCTACAAAAAACGGCTTGATCTGAAAAGAGCTTTTTTTGACAGGGTAAAAAAGTTGTTTTTTACACTACCATTGAAACATTTTAACCAAACTATGTTACAGAATTCTCATTAAGACCCTAAAGAATCAATAACTTGTGGAAAATGGGCATCATTGACCGCCGTTAATTCCAATTGCACTATGGCTAATCCTGGCTTAGTCCGAAGCCCGTTCTATGAAACCGTGCCTTTTGTTATTTGTGAGTTCAATACAATGTGAAAATTATTTGAAATGATATTTGACAGTAACGGGCTGTATGTTGTAGTGTTCTTCAAATCTTAAAAGTATATATTTTTTTAAAAACTATACTTGCAGATAATATATTATTGAAATAAAAGGCCAATTAAAGTGCATGTTTCTTAACATTTAAAAAGATTAATGATTAATTATGTTTTAATTATCTTTTGTTATGCTATTATTACATTTAAAGTTAAATAACTTGCAACTTGATCATTACAAAATACATGTTTCATTTGTAATGACATTAAAGTCTATTTTAGTTTACCATAAAACCTTGTCAGTACATTAAGCAGTATACTTTAACCATATTTCATATACAACAGTGTTATGAAATTACATATAAATATGTACTTAAGTCTGGCTAATGGTCCAAAGCAAAGAGTTCAATACTGCATTTAATACAAATTTGAACTATCATACATTTTCATTTAATTGCAAATAACATGCATTAGGTGTCCAAAAACATTACATCCATTACTATGTATTACGTATATTCTTTTAAAGTATATTATTTCCATATTGCGTACTCTTTTAGAAAATATGCTAAAGTGTACTTCTTGTATGTTGAAAGCAACACTATATAGTGACCTTTCTTTTATCTTTTTTTTCAATACAAGGGAAATTTGGAAAATGAGTTAAACCATAATCATGATAAAATAATATGAAGGAAATTTGGGGGCTTCTTTTCAGCCCACTTTCCACTTAGTATTGTAGGGCAGGATGTGACCTCACTTCCTCTCTTCACAAGTCCCACATAGAACAAAGAACAAAACAAGATCCACCACATAACCTTTCTCAGTTTTATGTAGCTGACCACAAATTTATTCAAAAATACAAAAAGTCTTCACATAATAAAGAGACCTCATGCCCTTTCTAAGAAACACCTTTAACTGATTTTTTTTACCGATTTAGTGATTTACTATCTGAGCAGCAAAAGCTACATGCTAATGCTAATACTGTTCTCTTTAGATGCTAGTATGAATGTTTTGATTACGTGTTGCTACTTTCGACTTTCGTCTATGGCTATTTTAACACAGAGACAGCAACAGATCTCTGACAGTCATGGGCAAATGCATGAGAGTTTGTTAGGTGGATGGGGGAGTGAAACCGCTAAAGGGCGAGAGGGCAGTCTACAGTATGAAACTTTAAAGCCAGGTTTACAAGATGACTCACACCAGCAGCTCTCATCTTAAAGAGTTAGATAAACACAGGGTGTTAATTACCACACATTCAAGAGTGAAAGTGCCCTGGAAAGTACCAAGAAAGCTCCCTTTTTCGAATAGGGAAGTCTTAGAGATACCACCGCCTGATCACACCGTGATAAGTGCAGATGAATATCCTGATAGTGTTTTGGAATTAAAGTAGAGACGAGAGCGTTTCAGAGATGAGGTCAATACCGCACGGGAGTGTTTAGCTTGGCCAAGAATGCATGATACAAGTCACTCAGGAGAGATTTAGCAATGTAGAGATATGCGGGTAAATAAACCCAGTGGGATTAGGTTATTGGGTTTGAACTTTGACCTCTGGAGGGACAGTGCATGAGTCAGAAAATGTGCCCCCCTCCAACTAAAAGCAGCACAGGGCTGGGTCAACCTGACCTCTCTGCCTGATAACAGAGGACAAGTAAGGACAAAAGGGGAGAGGTTAAATGACAAAGTCCAATAGAATAATAAAATAAAATCTTTCATAATCTTTCATAAAAACAGTGAAAGTCTATTTTAAATGTCATAAATTTATATAATTAAGTGTAATATTTGTTGGTTTAAACTGGACTGATATTAATATTCATCTTATTGAATTTAGATAAAAAGGCCTATAGTCTGTTTAATAGCAGGTTCCAATGTGACAACTTACCCCATGTACTGTGACAGCAGTAAGTGTGTATAATTATATAAGTGTGTTTAATGAAATCTTTTTTTCCTGGCCAGTAAAAGTGGAAAAGCTCAATGGCTTTTTTTGTAGCCGAGACTTAAAAATGATGGTAACACTTTAGTATAGGGACCAGTTCTCACTATTAACTAGTTGCTTATTAGTGTAGCGAATCAGCTCAAAGGGGGAATATGCATAATTAATCATCACTAGTTATAATTAATTATAAATATTTAGATCCGCTGTAAGTATTTACTTGACCTCTCAGGGTCAACTGTCTGTCAATTCTAAGAACGTTAAAGGCGCAATAGGAGATCTTGGAAAATGCTAACTTTAGCCTGATAGCACTGAAAGCGAATGTCCCACCCTCCCTGCAATCGCTGTCCAAAGCCACGCCCCCTGAACGCATATATGCTCACAGATCAGAATACCAGAGACAATATTACTACAATAGGTTACATCAGCGGTTCCCAATTCCAGTCCGTGTTCCGAAGTGAAGTAAACTTCAACCTATTTCCCCCGCTCAGTGAGGAGGGAGCAATGAACACTGTGTAGGGATCATGTCAATCGGTACACAGTTCATGCATGTAGCTCACTTATAACGAGCTGGTTATTTGAATCGGGTGTGTTAACTAAGCGAGACATTCAAAATATGCAGAGCGGGGGGCGAAAGGACTGGATTAATCGCTGGGCTACATCATGCGTCATTCACTGATGAGAAAACTTTAAAAGTACTACAATAAAAGGAAGGAAGATCGGCTTGTTGATGTTTGCCTGCCATCCTCGCTCAGTCTGCACAGCGTGCGTGAACGCACTGATGACATATCCTGTCTGCGCGAACCGGGTGCGCAGAGGTATGCTATACATAAGTTGACAGGCAGTAAAGGCTTGATTTGACGAACATTTCTTGGTCCTACGCCTTCCACAAAATATATCAATACAGATGAATACATTTAGACCACCTAACTTAATGATTGCTAACGGGATGTGAAGAGACTTTCAACCAGAAAAACAAAAAATGTTTTTGAACCAAATCACCTATCCAGCCTTTAATTTCTGGTTAGGAATACTTTCTTACTGTAACAATACTACACAAGCATGTCGCAAAAATCTGCATGATTAAGGGACTTGCGATTATGAGCCAAACATGACACCCCAGGTGTGAGACAGTAAGACTTTATTAACACCTAACACGGAAACTATCTTAACAATAACATACACATACACACACACACGCACGCATACAGTTGTTATAGGAACAGGATTAAAGCTTGGGCAGTAAAGAGAAAAGAAATAAAGCATGCTATGGGACCATTGGATATTCAGCAGATCTACAGCCTGAAGGAAACATCAGTTTCTTAGTTCAAACACACCTTTGTAAAAAGGTGCAAATTATACTTAATGTATCAATTAATAAGACTAAGTTTGATACTTGCACGTCTTGTCTGTCTTACAAAGATCCCCTGATGCAATCCTGAAGGCTCAGTTTGATCTTTTGCTGAAGTTGTTGTTAAAGAACCAGTTTTTAGTCAGATTATCTTGGTGAGATTGAAAGTCAAGGAAGGCCCGAGGCCTGGCCAGACTTGCGGTGTCCTTAGAGGGGTTCTATCTCACATCCTCACTCTCAAATTTAACAGAAACTGCAGACTGGAAGGGGGTCCCTGGTGTGGGCCTTTAAGGTCTGACAAGATTCACGCCTCTCAGGATGAGCTTGTCCAATGAGAAAGGCTGAAATTCCAAGTGGGAGGTTGGAAATACTGGGGAGTTTTATGACCCTTTGTGTGAGAGCATGGTAATTTGCATATGGAACTTGAATCGAAATTAATAAAGATTCTCAGGACACTAATATATACTGCCTATGTACCAACATATAATATACACACTCGTTTAGATCATCAAAAGCGAATTCATGATACTAAACATGTAATTACAGCTCGTTATTTGTGGATTTATGTGATGTTTTTATCAGCTGTTTCAACTCTCAATCTGACAGCACTCATTCACTGCAGAGAATCCATTGATGAGCAAATGATGTAATGCTAAATCTCTCCAAGTTTTGATTTCCCATAAAAGAACTAACTCCTCTACCCATCTTTGAAGGCCTGAGGCAAGTACATTTCAGTTTTTGGGTGAACTATTCCTTAAAGCCCTAAGAATGCTGGAAGATAGTACTGATGCAGTTTAAATTTAATTTAAAGTGTAAATCTCGATTTGATCACTCAATAGGAGGAATAATAAAATGTCTGTAAGTCTTAGGCTGGGTTTATTCTTGATAATTATTTGAGTCACACTTTATTGTGGTTCAATTCTCGCTATTACCAAACCATAAACTATGACTTTTGCCTCATCACTCTAAGTCAGTTTTAGTTGGTCATTTGTTTAGGATTCGGATGTGAGCATGTGGTCATGCAGAATCTGTGACGTGATATTCAACTTCATAACCCATATTTTAATATAGCATGCTAATGTACCATTTGGACCAATCAGACACACAACTATTTGTTATATTTAACAAATAATATCTAACACCCCCTCACCTAAACAAAGGGCCAATTGCGAGGGTCTATGGACCCTTCCCCCAAAATGCATCTTAATCTTACACCTCCGAAAGGCAGAACAGGCCTCTGGTTACATGGCAATCAATGCTGATATCACTGGTTTTATTGCCCAAAGGAATGTGGGCAGAGAAACTCACTCATTTTCCTCATAGGAAAGACACATAATGCCCAGAGTAATGGACTGTTCTCTAATTAATTAATAGGAAAACCTTTCTTTGAATGAACAAGCATATCCTTCAGGTCATTGTGTATGTTGTTACTGTCCTTGTATATTGTCTTTTATATTGTATACTGTTTTATGCAGGCTTATGATGGAACCACTAGTTCCTGTCATCTTAAAAAGCTGCATGTTCGTAAGAAATTTCATTTTATGTTCTGCTATGTCACGTTGTCACTTACGCAATGTTTACTGTCTTCTGAGTCACTTTTATGAGAAAAAGACATGCAAAAGACATATATGTAATCATAAAAGCAAACGCGAGAACGTGTCTGCACAAGTTCAGATACAAAAACATGCATTGTTTCCATGCAGACATCAAGCCAGAAAACGCAAATCCTATTTAAATTCTCTCTTTGTCACTGTCAGAACAAAAATACAGGCCTAAGACAACCGCAAAGTCAACCATGTTTGAGTTCCAATGGTCTACAAAAGAAGGGACCACACAAACGTTATACCATCAGATAAGAGTGTGTGCGCAGGAAATGAGCAGCTCTTTGACAGATGATGAGGGGAGTTATTCATAACCAAAATAGAACACACACATGGCACGTCGACAGACATCGGTTGCACAGTTTGGTTGCACTACAGAGGTGGTTATCGGGGAAAACACCAAGAATATCTCTGACCTTGTGGCAACACACAACATCGTGACACATTTACATCTGTTTATGGTTAATTTCATGTTATTTACATGCACTAATCACATATTTGTTTTCACACCATGTTTTTAAGACATCAGGCCTTTTATAATAATCACCATGTCCCACATCTCCTCTGGAAGTGAAACTGAGAAACATAATACTGACAACAAAAAGCGTTTCAGTACCTTTTTCAGCTGTTCTCAAACTTTACCTCATTTCAACCTTGCTTTGAATGTAAAGCACATTGAACTCAATCCACATTGCTCTTATGTTACTCATAATGTAATATACAGCGGGTAAAATAAGTATTGAACACGTCACCATTTTTCTCAGTAAATATATTTCTAAAGGTACTGTTGACTTGAAATTTTTACCAGATGTCGGTAACAACCCAAGTAAACCATACATACAAAGAAAACAAAACAAAAAAGTTCAGAAATTAAGTTATGTGTAATAACATGTCAGACACCTCACACAGCCTGAAAAGCATAAAACCACCTTGAACACATGAAGAAAGGGAGGTGCAATAAGGCATGGAAAGCCAAGACACCAGCTGAAATCTATCAGTAATTAGAAAGCAATCCTGCCCCTATTAAGTGGAAATTAATATTAGCTGCTTCAGTCCCAACACCTACAGTACCAGGATGATGAAGATGAAACAAGGGTGGACATTTCAGCAAGACAACGATCCCAAACACAGCCAAGGAATCTCTCAACTGGTCTCAGAGAAAGAAAGTAAAGCTGCTAGAATGGCCCAGCCAATCACCTGACTTGAATCCAAAAGAAAATCTATGGAAAGAAATAAAGATCAGAGTTCATAGAAGAGGCCCACAGAACCTTCCAGATTTGAAGACTGTGTGACATGGGCCAAAATCACACCTGGTCATGCATGCCTATTTTTCCATACAGGCGCGTCTTGAACTGCATTAATCAACAAAGGCTTTTGTACAAAGTATTAAATAAATTTCAGTAGTTCAATACTTTTTCCCTGTGTCATTCCATTTTATTTACCCAGAACTTACTTGCTGCACGTTTTTGTTTTGTTTTATGTGTGTGTATGGGATTACTTGGGTTGTTACCGACATCTGGTGAACATTTCATGTCCTTTAGAAATATATTTACTGGGAAAAATGGTGACGTGTAACGTGTTCAATACTTATTTTACCCGCTGTATATAGTAACATACATAAAATATGCAATAGCATACAGTTTAAATGTGCCTGTAATAATATATAGTAAAACAAAATACCATTAACTATTAATGCCATTAATTTATTGCAAAAATCCTAATTTTCGTGAGAGACACAAAAGGCAGCTGTTAAAAGATTCAGCTGAAGAAAAGAGTAAACTTGATCAATCTGATCAGCCAGATCTCAGAGATATCGCCTCAAACTCTACAATATAATTTCTGAGTCGCTGAGGGAGCTTGTTCATCTGAATAGTTTTCTGTTATTAGACAACACGTCAGCCTCATTAGACACAAGCATTCCCATGAGGCCTCTGACTGTGCCCACAGCAGACAGGAAACCCTCTCTGACCACATAAACAGGGACATTAGAACTGAAACAAAGAAGGGAGAATCCAATCAAAGGTACCACCGCAAATCAAACTCTACCAAACCGGTTCCATAACACTTTAGCCGTTGAGATTGTTCCAATCATACTCAGCGTCGCCGCTGCTCGTACCGTCCATCGTTGCCAACACAAAAACGGGGTATCTGTGGAAAGGGAAGCAGTCCTTCCGCTGCCAGGTGGGGCACGTCTTTGCGAGGCAACGCTTCCCTCCCTAAGGTTTCTATTTTGTCTTCATATAAACATGGACCCATCGTTATGATGAGGTGAGAAGATTATGACATCACTGGAATTCGGCTGTCAAACACAAGCGCCTGTGTGAGGCTGAGATGCTCTCTGCATGCTGGGTGAATGAGATTGTGTGAAATATACATTCCATGACCACTCAAACTGAAGTATCATCCTCAGAACAACCAGATTCTGCTTTGAGAAGAAATGTGAATAGCTATTGTGCAGATGCTTTTATTCAGTACGACTTGAACCCTCTTCCTCGTGAAGGAAGTCATTAAGGGATCTTAAGATACAAAGTTTTTGCAATGAATTTATTCCAAAATATATTAAAATGTGTTCTTAAAAATATATATATTTTTTATGTCCTTTATATATATTTTTAATGACATCAAAGACCCTCATACAAGATCAAGATCGAAAAAACATAATTTGACCTTTTTAATGACATAGCAATTTCAGATTAAAAATGTCATATACAGATTTTTTTTAAGGTTGTAAATGAAATCAAAGATTACTGGAGTATGTTTTATCTTTTTTAGATTTATTATATTACATACTGGATTTTAGAGTCTTTCCTACTTCAAAATTCTTGTTTCATTCACGTGAGTTATGTGAAATTTTACTGCAATGCCAGAGGGAAAACTGTTTCGAAGAAAACACACACACACACACACAGTTAATAATAGTTAAAATAATGATTAAGATGTATACAATGACAATGCATACAAATGTATAATGTATTATGCCTTGATAATGAAGCTTAATGAAGTTTTTTAAAACCATACAAAAGCAACAAGAATACAAAAAGTATTTCTATTTTAAGATACATTTTAAATGTATTTTGGTAACACTTTAGTATAGGGACCAATTCTAACTAGTTGCTTATTAGCATGCACATTACTAGCATATTGGCTGTTTATTAGTACTTATAAAGCACATATTCTGCATGACCATATTCTCTAATCTTACCCAATCCTAAACTTAACCTACCTTACTAACTATAATAAGCACAATTATGAGATCATTTAGGCAAAGTCATAGTGACCTGGTTTTTTTGATAGCGAGAATTGGACCTTAAAATTAAGTGTGACCTGTATTTTTCCTTCAATATTTCACTAACTAAAATCAAGCTCAATTATGAGTTCAAAGTTAGTCAGGGCACATATTTTATTTTCACAATGCAGTAAATGGATGGTCAAAAACAAGAACCAGCAATGCTTTATTGCTTATGCACTTTGTAGGCAGACCAAAGACAGTTGACATTTGGCAAACTGTGCAAGTGGCACCAAAACACGATTAGGCTTGAACGAGATGAACAAATTGAAAATATCAAAATGAAATTATTGTAAAACAGTCGACCTCCCTGAAAGTCATTGTACGATGCAGCACCTAGCTGGTAAGTACAGCACTGGACCCATAATGTTATGATTCACTGTTCTCAACTGAGGTATACGAGCCCTCTGTGACTGTGAATGGAGCGAGATTTGTTACTATATGTGGCGAGCTGTATATAAGAAGGAGGGCAATGTGTTATATGTGATAGGAGGCCCTTGTGGGGTTAAATGGAAGTGAGTGCGTGTATACGGTTAAACAGAGATGTGAGAAGACGCCGCTAAACGTGATCCAGCAGTGCAGCAGCAGCAGCAGAAAGGAAGGTGGGCCTGTCCTCCTCACACATCTCCCCCTGAGTTTCCACTCCGTTAAGGAAATAAATAAACGCCAACTCCACTGGGTACACGAGCGCCGTTCTCCTCTTCTCTCATCCCTTGCTCCAGCCCTCCCCCGCACGGCCGGTCAGCCGCCCCTCACACTGACAGCTGTCTCTGATTAAGACTGTGAAAAATGGGGCAGTCACGCCAGTCGCCCCTTCCTCCCCTGCATTCTTTGAGTGTGACTGTGCACTTTCTCCCTAACGGCGTTCTCCCTCGAAGCTTCTCGCTCTGATTGCCTATTTCTCTTTGTTTATCTCTTCTTATTCCTTCTATATGCCTGTTTAGACTTGTTCTTTCATTCAGTTCTTCTACACCTTTCTTTTTTCTGTCAGAGTGGTTCAAGTGAGCTGTATTTATGAGGAGGTGGCAAAGATTTGTGGGTAAATGGAATGCAGTGTCAATGTACAGTGTGGGGGGAGCGTGAGTGATGACGCATGAAAATGTGCATGTCAGATGGAGAAAGTTAACTGTGGGGTGCGTGAATGAAAGTAAGTGGGAGAAAACGAGATTTGTGGGGTATAGAAGCGCAAGTGACCAAAGGCGTGAAGAGTTTATGGTTGTGCGTGAGAGCGAGTGAAATGGAAAACGATGCACAAACACATGTGTATTTGGGTCAATGACGTGATGCTCAAATTTTTGTCAGGATCTATTAATCTTTTCTAAAATACATAAAAAATGTAATTGGTACAGACAACTACTTCAATGAAACAATTCTATGATAAACCTGTTTTCAATTTCTATATTCAAAATAATTTTGATATTTATATGGAGCCAGATATTGTAATGAATTAAAGTTAACAATTGGGGGGAAAAAACTTGGCATAAGTAGTTAAGACATTATTATTATTATTATTTAAAGGACTATTATATATAATTTTTAAACTGTCAAATCAAAGTCAGTGTGGTGTAACCAACATGCAGAATGTTTTGTTTTCATGTGACAAGAAAATTATAAAACAGAACATTATCTCAGAGATCTATAGACTTCTACAGATCCTCATAACTCAAAAGTAGTAAAAAAAAAAAGTTAAAAGGAAAAAGATATTTAGGTAAAACCAGACAGATTAACCCTAAGACAAGGCATATATTTACCGGTTTATTTATTTTTTTGTGTTTGTGTGTGTGTGTGTGTGCATGTTTATGTGGTATGTAGTTTATGAGGACACAAATTTGTATAAAAACATGAGTATGACATAGGTATTACAACGAGAAAATGACACATTTTCAGTGTCCCCGTAATTCAAAAGGCTTATAAATAATTCAGAATGAGTTTTTTTTGAAAACCACAAAATTCACAAAGCTTCCTGTGAGGGGTATGTTTAGGTGTATCGTTGGTGTAGGGCAATAAAATATACGGTCTGTACAGTATAAAACACATTACGCCTATGAGATTCCCCATAACCAAAAACCCACCTTTGTGTGTGTGTGTATTTAATATGGAAGTCTGTTTCTGCCACTGAAAAAAAAAAAAAGGTAATGTGACTTTGTCCTCAACATTCGAACTTTTCTCAGACTTGTGAGATATAAATTTGCAGTTGCGGGTAATAAATTCAGAATTGGCAGATCTAAACTCACAGTTCTGAGAAATGAATTCAATTCATTTTTATTCAGTGGAGTGAAAGGCTGCCCCTGTAAACCTTATCTATTCAAGGTGTAAGAAAAATATTTGATTAATTTTTACTTGATGGTTACACTACTTGGCACTTGTCATTTAGTAATCTGGGACATCCTTGTTTGACTCAATTACATCAAAGATGTACAGTACCTTGCTTTATGTGATGCCTGAAGAACAGATCAGCACAGAACAAAGTCTTCGAGGCCTTCTTCACGAACCCCTGAGTAACCACTGAAACAGCAAACATAAGCGCTCTCCGTTACCCATGGAGGAAAACCTAACCTCAAACTTCAATACAGACTAGCATTTTTCACTTTGCAGCACAGCCATGTTTACACCACATTAAAATTACCTCATGATAATCACAATGTGCTTTGATTGTCTCATTTTTGCGGCTGTTTTGCTTCATGTACTTCTTTATTTGTTCAGGGATTGCTTGGAGACCTCGACAGAATCCACACGATTCCCAGTGCATGAGACGGTGTGGAAGGGGAAGTTAATCCTCACCCTGTCATCTCCCCCAAGACGTCTGTAGATCCACTTCCAGATGTTTCCTGTAGTGACACTCATGTATGCTTATACGAGGGCCAACAGGCTGTAGCATGAAGTTTACATTGTCTCAAATGTCTTCTCTTTGCCTTTTGAAGCTCATCACTGTGGAAAACATCATAATTAGAGACTTTTCACGCATTAGTAGCATTGGTTTACATTGTACAACAACCCATTATGCTCCGTTTGGCTAATAAAAGCCGGAGAATTCTTGGCTTTGGACTGCGGTCTTGCATCTGTCTCCTCTTCACGAGATGAGGATGAACGCATACTTTTGTGTGTGACCAAACAGTTCACGCAATCAGAGGCAGGCGTTCAAAAAACAAAGCAATGAAATTTGTTTCTCTTTTTAAAAGGCCGCTTTCATGAGGAGCTCAAGGCCAAATCCTCTCTTGAAAGCAAGAAAATCTTGATTCCAAATTAGTTTAACAAGCCTTTTCCTGTTTTATCAGAGCTTGTTCGTTTTAAACACATGCTATTGTAATCATTCTATTTTTGAGGGTGGTTTGAGGGCCAGGCCAGTACTGGTGGGAGAAGGTCCTATCACAGGCTGTTAGATACCACGTATCAGATTTCATAAACAAGCATGAACATTTTTATCAATCAACTGCACTTGTATCCAGTTGAATGATTCTTTTTGTCGGAGGCTAAGACATTTCCAGGGCGCCATGCTTTATAGTATTTCATCTGTAATGACCACATCTTTTACACAAATGACTCAGTAAATAAAGCCGCAAATCTCTCTTCATGTTCTCTGGATGTTTGTCCCCCAGTCCAATGCTTTGTCCAGAATGACAAAAAAAGTTATTTGCACACCTATGGTGATAAATGGTACGGCACATAAGAAAAAAAAATCGAATAATTAATTATTAATAATTATATAATAAATTAATAATTAATATTATTATATTTCAACTTACCTTTGAGCTATTATCGCTCTGCACCAGAAGCCTGGCACAATATTACCTTACAGGAGAGGAGCTAGAGATAAGGGCCTTCACATTAGTCAGCTTCATAACTGCATGTGATACAAGACAGATCAGAAAGAATTAAGAGGAAAACAGTCTCAGCTAACCATTTTAATCTCCAAATATTTATTTTGTGACATGATTCATGTGTCTACAGCTGTGGGGGAAAAAAACCTGATCCTGGAAGTGATGTCTAGAGTTCTGTTACAGCTTTGCTAGTCACTTATAGTAATACAAAATGTAAGAGGTACTCACTGAAAGTACTAAAAGCAGGAGAGAACATTAGAACAATGATTTTTCCATTCTGCATATGATTTTCTGAGCAAACTTGCAGGTGTGGGAGGTAAATACCTTTATACCAAGCTTGTAGCCTTACAAATCAAACCAAGTCTAAAGGTCAATGCTTAAAAAATGTGCATGTGGGAGACACAGTGAATGTGCCTTTCTAGACTGCACATACAGTATGACACATTTTAAGAATGGAACACATGTTACGCAGTGGAGATAACAGCAGTGTTGTCTTGTAAAGCAAGGACCAAATTTACTCAGCTACTCACTGCAGTGACTTCCAATAGACTGAATTATATAATAAGTAGTTGCATTATGTAACTGTAATGCGATTTTTTAATATTTTGGGGGTATTTTGCCACACTTTAATAAAGCAGTTGGCAAAAAGACATTTTAATATACATGCAACAGTAAGCAGTTAGTGAAAATATATTTTAATAGCAGTTACTGTAGCAAAAAACACTTTACGATATAGCTTTATGATACTTTTGGATATCAGTTAGTAATTATTGAAAACTTTTTGATAAAGCAGTTAACAATTAACAAAAATAAATTTTTAATATGACAATTAGTGAAAAGACATTTTAATATAGCAGTTAACAGTTAGCAAAAAGACTTTTAATGTAGCATTTGGCAGTTAGTGAAAATATTTTTTAATATAGCAATTTGTAATGATCAGTCAAACTGACTGATGTTTCCTTAATTAAACTTGGGTCAAATTTTACTGTGTGACTTAATGAAAGTTAAAAGCATTAGATTACAAACCCGTCCTTTTAATTTAAAACAACACAATAAATACTATAAAAACTTTGTTAAAGTTAAAAGAAAGTCCTAACACTGTCCTAAAGAGTCCAGAGTGCATTAAAGACTTTGAAATAGCAGTTAACTAAACATATTTTTAATATAGCAGTTGGCTTTTGGCGACTTGACCTTGTTAAGTAGTTGTAATATGGAAATCTATAATAAAGTAATAAATAACATTTTGTCTATGTATTGTCCGATATGGATCTTAGTTAAAAGCGCTTGAGGGGTGTAACGTTACTGTGGTTTGATCCTTAGACAAAGGACTTCTGTCTGTGAGCGTGTCTATTTAGCATGAACTGAAAACACACGCTATGACTAACTTGTAATCTAACTTTTGTGATTACTGAAATGCTGTTGAAATGTATATATACTTACATGTAAACATGGACTTTTAAGAGTTCCCCACCCTTTTGTTTTGCCTTACTTCAGGGGGTTTAAGCCTTAATTACGGGGATCAGACCCCCCCCAATTCCATCCTAAATTAGCACCCTGGTTTGCTAGAACAGAAACCATTGTTTAGTTGATGAAGCCAGTTGTAAAGAAATCAGAGATCAAGATCTTATTGTTCCAGGAAACATCACTGTAGGCCACGCATGTTCAGACCGGAGCCAAGCTGTTTCATGTCAAGAAGGTGCATTATTGAGATTGTATTAATAGCAGCGTCCCTCTCTTGTGGGAATTGTTTTCATTTGGAAACAATTTAGTTAGCTTTTTTCATTGTTTCCTCAGTACCACATTGGTTGGCGGATGATGAAGGCCGGGTGGTGGTCAAACACGGAGCCAGATACGTCAAGAGAGCAGGTCTGCGTTTGCCAGCTCTGGGTGGATTCATCAAGAGGGTCATGGTACGTACAGGGCAGCTGTGCACTGGGAAAATATCTGTACTCCATTTAAGAGTAAAGGGGGAAAGCTTGGAGAGGGACATCGAGCTGCTCGCAGGCAAAGTTGGAGTGACTCAAAAGTTTGGTGAATGCATTCTAAGTTGAAGAGGATGGGGACAGGGGCTCATAAAGTGCCGATTCTGGGAAAGCCATTTGACTTTACTGGATTTCACAGAGCATATAAGCACTCAAGGCAAACCAACACTGTTTAACACACACCAAAAGAGTTTCCATACTCCATGTCACACAATAGGATGCAGAATGAGCTGACAAAACAGTGAAGGCTGCCATGTGGGACTGGACCTTGAGAAAGGCTGAGGTTGAGGGGTTGTATATACAAGCATGGATACTCCAGCAATATCCACAGTGGACATGCTTAGCATTGGGCGTAATTAGTTCCAGTTTCTTTTTTGACAAAGACTCACTTTTCTTCTTCCCCTTTCTTCACACAAACATATAGACAGGCTGAAACGAAAAAACACGCTGATTTACCAAGCGAAACACAAAAGGATAAACAGAGATAAAAGTAGAATGGCAGTTTACAGACAGTATTTGTAGTCTTTGTCATGTGAGGTTAAGTGGAGAGCATGCTGAGTTTGTTCTAGACAAAACTGCGGGCTAAAAATGCACTCCATTACAGTTGAAGGCGGCGCACGAAACAAACTGATTTCCCTCAGGATTGTACCCAGCTGCACCTCAGATCTTTGACATGGAGAGAGACAAAGACACTGAGTATGAATCCAATACATCTTTCCATAACAGATATTTCCATCATCTTCTAATGGGGAAAAAGTGTGGGGCGTAAATTTGAATGATCTTTCTTTCTGTTGACTTAAGCAGATGTTCAAGAGTTGAAGAAAGAAAAACATGGCATCTAAAAAGATAAAGCATCTAAAACAGCTCTAACACTCTTAAAGGGGATAGTTCACCCAAAAATGAATAATTCTGTCATCGTCTACTCATCCATATGATGTTCTAAACATGACTTTCTGTATGTGTTCTGCAGAAGAAAGAAATACATTAAGGTTTGGAGCAACACATTATGACAGAATTGTCATTTTTGGGTAAACTATCCTTTTAATGTGGTATGAAACACAGACAAAGGTTTAGAGGCCTGTTTATAATATAAGTCTTAAATCTTTAGTCTATTGAGAAAGATTAGATGATTAATGTACAGAAACAAAATAGTATCTTGTTGACATGAGACTTACTTCAGCTGTAAGCTGCAATATTCTTTCATCAAACGATCCTCCCTCCTAAAACTGAAGTCTTTTGCTTTCAAGACAGAAAACTGAAAGAATATTTTACTCGTTTATCCAGTTTTCATTATATTAAAACCCTACTTTTCATGGATGGACGGCAGCCAGAGACAAACTTTTCGTGAATATGATTGAAAACATTTGCGAAATCAAAAATGAGAGGTCAAGAAACCATTGATCTTATATGTCAAGTTGGCGGTTTCTGAAAACTCTCCCCTGGTAGAATGTGGAGGAAAGGATTTACTGTGCTGTGGTTGCCCAGCCACAGCCCACATACCTTTAATGTTGCTAACAAGAGCTTTCTCCACCTCTACTTAATCATTACTACAAGGAACAGTAGAGGTATGCCATTACAGCAGGGTTTTGTCTCCATGATCTCCGAGTTAAACTATGAAGTCGCTCTTGCAGCTTGATAGTTTGGAGACACCTGAAGTTTTATACGAAGATCATAATGGAGAGCTGCCTGCAACTTTGTTGACCACACTGTTTTACCACTGTCTGAAAGTGTCAATTATCCCAACATGCCCATGAGTGGATTGTGAGATGCCGCATAGGAGCACGGCCTCAAATATACCCTCTCAAGTGAACATAATTGATACAAATGTGCAAGTTTGGAGCGCAAGTACAGGTTAAGGTGCTGAACTCTTGAGTAGTTTGTGGATAACAGTAATTAGAGCAGAGAGCAGTTTTGGGAAGACACGTTCAGGCAGACTTAGGCCGGGCAAAGCGGCAATCTGCTGCTTGTACAAACATAACGTCACACAATGCATTTTAGCTCCAATTTAGTGCACACTTCACATTTTTGTCATGCTACTAAAGGACATAAATAACTTAATCTGACCAAATATAGCCTCTAAATGTCGAAACTACTCATATTAAAAAAGACAAACCTACTCTATATGAACACTGGAGCTAATCCAGTTGTTCCCGCCCTTGCTTCCTCTGTGTAAATGACAACATGCAATGACATAATCTACAATTTAATCATAAGACATATGTTTTTCCTCAGGGCTATTTCTCCCATGTAATGAGTCATCATTAGATTCTCACAAAGAAATAATGAGCCTAATTTCTATACAAATTAGGTTAAATGTCTTTTGGGATATTTAGTAGTGCTTTTTAAGGCAAAGGCTTAAGCTTCGGGATTC
Organism: Sinocyclocheilus anophthalmus; assembly: GCA_018155175.1. Lineage (NCBI taxonomy): Eukaryota > Metazoa > Chordata > Actinopteri > Cypriniformes > Cyprinidae > Sinocyclocheilus > Sinocyclocheilus anophthalmus. The sequence goes on from JADLZN010004856.1 coordinate 45,948, forward strand.
ATACTTTATAAGTTTTAAACTTTGATACCATTTTGTGCCACAAACTTTAATGACACCTCATATTACGTAGTTTATGGAGGAGAGGTATGCTATTAAAAGCTACTAAAGTTTTTAGTTTGGATTGGACAGCAAATAGAACAGTTGAATGAAAATCTATCATGCGAAGATTATATATATAATATATATAGACTCTTATATTTTTTATAGACAAATAAATCAGAAAAGTTATATTTATTATGAGAACATTTCTGCTATGTTCTGTGGCATTTTTGCATCGAGCCCCAATTTATTTCTGACCTTGGATCCAAGCCATATCAAGGCACAAAATATCACAGACCTATGGGTTGTGCTGTTTTGGCTAGTAAGCAACCAACAAGTAACTAATCAAAACACCCTAGCAACCCCGTAACAACAGCCTAAAAAATTCATAATCTAGTATCCATCCAGTAATCCACTTTACAGTTTCACAATCATGATCATAATGCTGATTATAAGCTCACGTTTTTCCGCTGTTTATGATCATGCACTTCTTACGGTGATTCAGAAATGTACAGGATGGCATTACACTTGAACAAACAATTCAAAAATGTTTTAACCTTATTACACAGTACATTAACCTAAACCACATGCTGTGTTTCAGTGAAACCAGAACACAAAACAATGCATATGCAACACAAACTAAACAAGTAAAAAGATTAATTTTCTTTCCAGTTTGCTTTCCATTCATGTCCAAGAGTTTGCTCAAGAATGTATGTAGAAGCAAAAACAGTACTTTTCCTGTGTGGAGCAATTTCTTGTGTGAGACAGGGAAGAGTGGCTTGACTTTCGGCCTTGTTTGTTGTCCGGCCCAGCACTGGACACATGGGCCGTGTAACTCTAGTCCAGTTGTGACCACACAGGAGAGGTTCTGTACAGAGGGGGTCGGCTCCAGAATGGAGACAGATGGACGGAGGGCAGTTCTCACACAGAGAATGGCCTCCACTGTTCCCGTGCTGGCCGTGCTCACAAAGATCATTGATTTTGACCACGTTGAGTGAAGAGCTCGCTAATATCTCATTTCAGCACCGTCCTCAGCATGACCATGACACCTGTTCGGAGGTCAGGTCTAAAGAACACCTCAACTGGGGGAATCTGATCACAAACCAGTCTTTTTTTCTTTCTGAATATGTAGAGGTCAACGCAATTTTACATTTTCAGAGTTGGCTCTCACCCTCGAGAATGAATATCATACTTTCAACAGATTTTCAGTGTAGTGCAGTTCAGGGTTAGAAATGCACTTTTGAAAATGGTACCAGAAGTACTAAAATATATGCTATATATATAAGCATATATACTACTAATGTAGTAATTTATTATTTACTGAATGCATGTTATATGTTATTTATTTTTTCACCAATATTTATATAACTACATACATCAATAAATCCTTCCTAATAATAATGTTTTGTGTGTGTGTGTGTGTGTGTCTACATGTGATATATATACAGTATGTATATTCCCTGAAGTTTTTTAATAGTATATATATTAGATCACTATCTCGTATTGACAAAAATAAACATAATTCAGTAATATAGAGATATATTCATATATTCAGTAAATATTTCTTATAAGTAAATAAGAATTTCCTTCTGTCGCTGCTCAGTAGGAATGGCTCCGATTGGGGAGTTCACCCTTCCTCGTGATCAACAGGACAGGAAACCTGGTCAGAGAGGAAAATGACCTGACATTTCACATGCTGAACTCAAAACAGGAAATTCTATTCCAATAATCGTATTTTCATCACTTCACTATTTCCCGTCTTCAAACCCTGACACTTTTCCCCAACAATTCCTCTTCCTAACCACAGTACATTTACCTTTGTGCCAGTGTCCTGTTTCCAGCTTCGTCAGTTCTTTGCTCCAACTATACAAAAAGACAGGAAAGGAGGGATAAACACATTGTAAACAATAGCATAATAGCTAACAGCTAATGTCATGATCTTTAAGCCAGAGGACTAATGCTGTTCCCATATTGTAGAGGTCAAAGAGAAAGCCATAAATGTCACTTGTTTATATTTTCGATTTAAAAAGCAGGCATCTTTTCAACATCACTTTCAATCCTTATTGTCAGTCTTGACCCTTGAAGCAACTCATTGTACAGCCCTGTATAAAAAGGAGAAGGGGGCAACAGCTACTTTGTAGAGGAGTTGCATGGGAACAACATGACTGGATAGATCTAGTGGTGTACCACTTACGATTCTGTGGCCAAGCTTTTATGGACAATTATTATTTTTTCCCCTCATTTCAATTGTGCTTAGCCTTTAAAACACTCGGTTTGCATAAATGCAAGATGGACACCAGAATCTGGTGAAAAGGCAGAACAGGAAAAGACAAGTAAACAGATCTTGCATGGAAGAAAAATACATTCGCCTGAGGAATAATAAGTCTGTAAGCTGTGGACGTTGAAATAAAAAACTTGAAAGCTCAAGTTGTACCAGGAGGGCGGTTACCACAGCACATAACTGACTCTTAGAATCTCACAAGTTTCTCCCTACATACTTAGAGATTAGACTGCAAAGTAATCCTGTAAGAGATCATTCATTCCTTGCCTCTTACTACCATCTCAAACTCTCTCTCCTGCTCCCTCTCACTGCTCAGCAAACAACAGGAGAAGCAAGGAAAGAAGTGTAGAGGAGTCTGTGAAACACGGATTGATATGAAGTGCTCCCTCTCCAGGCCAAAAGACCACACTGCGAAAACACTCTGAAGGCACACAGCCATTACAATTAAATTGCATGATCTGCAACAAACAAATTATAAATGTAAATACAATTATGACATAACTTGAGATAAAATGCATTCTTGGACTTTGTATAGTGAAAATAATTTTTCTTATCCTGACACTTAGGGTACAATCTATATCATCAAAGTATTGATAAGTTAGTTGGAAACACAACCTTCCGTTTTGTCTCTCTTATACCCCGGGGGTAGATTACTCTGTTCCAGAAAAAAAAAAAAAAGGAAAAAAAAAAAAAAAAAAGAAAAAAAAAAAAAAAAAGAAAAAAAAAGGAAAAAAAGAAAAAAAAAACAGGAACCGTAAACTCCTCATAAACATACTCATAATTCTTCAACTGAATTAATAATCTCAGCATAGAGCCTAACTTAAGCATGCAAGTTCCTCACATCTCGCCTACAGTCCTCATGTTAAAAGCACTATTAAGTGGGCGAAAAAGGCTTTATAAAAACTTCCACCTCTGGCTGAGAGGAGGGAGTGGAGTGTTGGGGGGGTGATGACCCCATCCTCTCCTCCCTGCTCTCGCCTGCCCCACACAGCTCAGGGCAGTGTAGCGTTTTAGCAAACATCCCCAGTAAATCTACCCCCTCCTCCAACATTTCTGAAAAACTTTTGTCCTAAGTGGTTCTGTTCTTCCTCAGCTGTAACACAAATACAGAATGACTCAGTGTCGACGGAGAGAGCAGTTCTTGCCCTGTCATGGATTGTTAGGGTGGGCTGTGGGAGGGGGTCTGTCCTAAATAGTGTGCATTTGAAGTTGTATCACTATTTCATCTAAGTTAAAGACTACAGATTTTGCATTTTTATGTAAAAAATAGTCATTGTGTAGAACTAACATACCACCATCCTCATGAGGTAACAAAAAGCTATAAGGATCTATGTAAAATTGAGATTTACAGAAAAATAAACACACTATCCAATGTACTTCAGAAGGACTGACAAAAATTAAAACGTTTACAGTGAAATAAGGGTGTTGTAAATGGAATGGCAATTATTTTAAACAAGCACATGTGAATCAAATTAATAAACAAAACTAAATTCCCAAGTCTTTGTTTTCTATTAATGTTTCAGTGCAGTGCAGCACTCTTTGTACTTGCCAGTCACTGTACATTTAAGATAAGTGATAGTTGTTGATTTCCGAAATAATTCGCAGCAAATATTTTCATATTAGGCTACGTCAAGTTAAAAAAAAAAAAAAAAGTTCCAGAACGTTTTTGTTACAGAGTTATGAATATGAAGTTTCAGTCACCGAAATAAACAACTAGACACAAGCACGCTGATTTACTTATGAGCATGCACAAGAGCTGTAGTAAACTTTTAAACTGCGTTGCACTTCTGAGCAAGAGAGAAGTAGAAACTTACAAACTTGAAAAAAGGAGCCAGAGGAACGCCCATATGAAGCGTCGTCTCTTGGCCCCGCCTGCATTTGGGTTAAAAGGAAATGCAGACCGAGGGGGTTTCTTATAGGGCAGCACAAGTTTACACAACCAGAACCTAGCTTGTTACAATTTAAAGTATCCGATTCTTCTCGCTGTGTTTGATTTATCCTCGATTGGAAGATGACCACAGCCGTGTTGTCGCCTTTCTTCGACTTTAGCGAAGTGATCAACAACAAGGTAGGAAAAAAGTTTCAGCTTGATCTGTTTGTGTTGTGGAATGTGGACGATTAGACTTTCCTTCTAGTTTTGAATGGGCGATTTTAGTCGTATTAAGTCACACCGTACAACAACAACTAAATTACCATTCTGAAGTCTCCTTTAAAGTTCTAATGTAGCATTGAACGAGACTACGCTTGCAGCCAGTAAAGTTCCCTGCTTAGCTTGTTCTGGAGAATCCATAGCTGTGATTTGACTACATATGTGGGTAGTTGATGCATAATGTGTCCATGGACGTTTTTAATCAAGATTTTAAGTTATATGAATGTTTAAGTGAAAGTGTATATCTTGGATGTTCAGACTGCTTGCAATTAATTTGAATTTAATCACTTTTTTGCCTCTAGTAGTTCATTCAAAATAACCATGTAGTGTGATTAAATGCATGCCTAACAGTTGTCAAAATGCTGTTTGAAAATCTTTTGGCATAGTATAACACATCAACTTCTCACCAGTGTTTCATGTCAACTACCCATGTATGTTTCACGTTGCTTCCTTTTGAACTGTTTATCAACTGAAGATTGGAGCAACCGGTTTCACCACCTGCTAAATAAAAATATACTCAAACCTGACACAGCAGTTTTCTTTAATTGACCTGTTTGGGTGTAAATGTGAATGGTGTATAAATCTGTGCAAAGTCAGGGCTGTCTCGTGATTTCATTGAATTAAACTTTGACTGAGAGGAGTGAGAAAATCAGTGAGTCAAGCTGGTTCTTAGTTATGAACAGTGCTTAACCCATACTTTCAGTCGGACATCATTTGTCAGTGGAGTTAATGTGTTTTTCTGTGCTGTGCAGATGTAACATTTAGATTTGTGTATATATTTCCATCCAGCTGATTGTCACATGAGTCAACTCTTTAAATAACTTTAATATATATATATATGTTTTTAATCATGTGACATGGTGGTTAGATAAGTGACTGTGGAAATATTACATGTAAATATTACAAATCAATGTTACTTTCTAGGATGTAGCCAAATATTCAAGATTTGGCAACCAAAAGTTTAAGAATCATTTACGTCTGTGAGGGTTACGACCCTGTTTTTAGTTATAATTAGTACATTGATATATTTAGCAACATTTAGTTTGATAATGTTGATTCTGAACGTATTAATGATGTCAGATGTGGTCATCAATGTCCACAGGTTTCCAGACAGACCTAGTCTCACGTCTGATACTGTACGAGTTAGGTTATTACTCGTATCAGACACGCGCAGCAGTCTTTGCTTTTGTAAAGCAGTCAAGCATTCTCTTAGTGGGCATCGAGCCAAACTAGCAGTTGTTTAGGCCTGTATTTACTCGTGGGTTTAACATGAAGCTAGTGCAAAACAGACTTGCCAACCACTTTGTGGCTTTCAAAAACTGAATTCAGTGTCATAATTTGTATTTTTTTGTCTTTTCTTTTGTAGAACAAAATGCTGAACTACAATAATAACATCCTCAGTACTCCACACCCTGTCTCGGTCCCTTGCATGGGGCCAAGTCTGCCCATCTCCAACCCCACTGGTTGCCTGCTGGACAGGAAGGCTGTGGGGACACCCTCAACTGGTGGGGTTTACCAGCGCCGGCACTCTGTCACTTCGGCTAGCACCAAACTCAACCAAAACCAGTTCTTGAACATTGCCAAGGCAGATCCATCCCTGCTCGGCTCAGGGATGGGAACCACCGGCAGCAGCAACAAAGAGAACCGACTTCGAGACCGCTCTTTCTCGGAGACGGGGGATCGCCTGCTACAGAAGTGTTCGGGCCCTGGAGGCCCCAACAGCCAGGTCAACTCGAGCCGCTACAAGACAGAGTTATGCAGGCCATTTGAGGAGAATGGCGCCTGCAAGTACGGTGACAAGTGCCAGTTTGCCCATGGCATTCATGAGTTGCGCAGCCTAAGCCGCCATCCTAAGTACAAGACAGAGCTCTGCCGCACATTCCACACCATCGGCTTCTGCCCCTATGGCCCACGCTGCCACTTCATCCACAATGCGGAAGAGCGCCGTGGACCTCCTCCAACCCCTTCCCCCCTTTCAGCCTCCAATAAGATGGAGAGGCCGCGACTGCAACACAGCTACAGCTTTGCGGGGTTCCCCAGCTCTGGAGGATTGAGGCACAGCCCCACCTCCGTCACCCCTCCACCTATATTTTCCCCAGACGAACTGCCTGAGTGGCCTAGCAGCAACCCCTTTACGTATTCCAGCCAGGAGCTGGCCAACCTCTTCAGCCCCAGCCTGGGCAACACACCTTTATCCTGCTCCGACCCTTCCACCCAGGCGCCGCCTTCCCCGACAACCCCTTACTACTTCAGGGCCATGTCAGAGTCTCCCCAACTCTACGAGTCTCCATCCAGTCAGCCAGACTCGCTTTCTGACCAAGAGGGCTACCAGAGCAGCTCGAGTGGAAGTCTGAGTGGCTCCGAATCTCCCGTCCTTGACACCACCCGCCGACTGCCCATCTTCAGCAGACTTTCCATCTCTGACGACTAAAGCACACTGAGCCAGACCCCATCCCCCTTTCCACTGCATGCAGCAGTCTTGGGCAGAGAGGATGAGATGCTAGCACTCCCTCTACCTCTCGCCATTTCTTCGGCACCCTAGAAGCTGTAGACTTCCCTCCTTGTATCACGTCCGCTCTGAAACCGATCCAGTGAATTAAGGGATCTTTCTCGTTTTGAATACTCTTTTTAACCAGAACAAGCTAAAACTCTCCCGGCCTCAAGACCCTTCTGTTTTCCGAGCCTCGACTTGCAGATCCCCTGCTATGTTCTTGGTGTGACTGTGCCAAACACGCAGAGTAGGAAGTGGATTAGTGAAATGCTAATCGTGAGAGGTATGAGACCATTGTGCCAGGTGCCCACAGGGCAAAGGGGGGGGGGGATGTATTTCAAAAGATGTAGCGGAGCCAGATGCACACGGTTGAATGGGAGGAGAATCATGCGCCCTTGCCACCTCCCCTCAAAACAATTACCCCACTCCTTCTCAAGGACATGTTTGTCATAAATAACTTGAAAAAGCCTCAAACAAAGCTGTCATGCTTAGACCTTTCACAACTGTCTTTGTAGACTGGCTTAAAGCAAAAAGAGGAAAAGAATATGGAAAAAAAAGACAAGTGCCTGGGGTTAAGTGTTGGGGTGAATGGACCACTGTTTCTTTAACTTTAATATATATATTTTTTTTCGTTCTTGTGGCCTGATTATGTAGCTCTTGTTTTGAGTGTGTGCTCTCCCTCCCTTGAAATTGCAGATTACACCAGTCTGCAGGAAGGACTTCTCTCATAAGGGTTGAATGAGAATGGAGCTCTGGAATATTTCAGGCACATTCAAATGTTCAATCCGGTGCTACGTGCTCCATGTCTCGTCTACAGCCAGCACAAACCCCTGAGATGGGATGTCTCCACTCGAAAATTAACAATTCCTTAATTTTTGTTGTTGATGTTGTTAGTGCCCCTTTTTCCCATCAGTTGCTGGTTACTTCAAGTTTGTTGGGAAGGGAACCTTGTTATTAAACCTTGACAACAAACTCTTTCTTCTGTCCCACCTCAAAACGGGCCAATCAGCAAACAGAGGGAGAATTCCATCATTCCCAAGGTGCAGTTCAACCTCTTCCTGCAGCTTCACTTTAGTTCTTCATGCAAGCACGCTTTTTTTTTTCCCCCCGTAGATTCTGCTCAGAGGAGCACTTTGTAATTTCGTCATCTTTCCACCTATTGGTTTTGATTTTTATTATGGTCATTGTTTATTATTATTATGGTTATGTTATTGTTTAAAAACCTTTCAGAACAGAAGGGTTTGCTTGTCCCTGCTTATTTAACTTATCAAAAACATATTTATTGGTGATCATATGCATTTTTTGTTAATTTTGTTTGTATTTATCTTGATAATGAAACGATAGAATATATTTTCTTTTATGTTAAATTATGATCTTCTGTATTAATCTTAAGATTGTGAAGACTTGTCAGCTTTCTTTTTCACAGTTTAATATATTGTACTACAATGACTTTTTGTTGGCAACTACACTTAAATGAAACTTAATTTAAAGCAAAAACAAAAAAATCCTCTGCATTTTGATTTATTTATTGTCATTCCCTTTTCCCAAATATTTGACTGCTAAATCAGTACTTCCATACAATCATTCCTAGATAAAAAACTCAACAGGAGTGTCAGGCCTTTTTTTTTTTTTTTTTTATTTTGACGGTTGTGCTATACCCAAATGGCCCCAACTATGTACGCATTTATAGGAAGCAGTTAAAAAATCTTGTCAAAACAGGGATTTGGTTGTGAAAACCAGACCTGCGATACCAATCCAGTTACCCTGAATGCCCCTGAGCACTAGGGGATAAGATTTGACATATGGACAAATAATCAACGTTATTTTTTTTCTTTAAGATAAAAAAGTTGACTCCACGAATGCAAAGAAGTTAGTGGCATTAAAAAAACACATCGACAACCACCATTTAAATACACCGAGTGAAAGTGACTCTTTTTATGTGTTCAATGGTCGTTCAAAGGTTTAGTGATGAGCAAAGTAATAAACCTCCAGTGTTAAAGCAGTTTATGGTGGTGGACATGATGAAAGGCAGGTGGTAATTGTGACCTAATGGGTTTGAGTTCTGCTGTCCTTAGACATGGAAGAGGCTTGCGGCCGTAGATGTAAAGTGCCTCTTTATACACATTCACATGAACACAAGCGTTCTTTGACTTAAATAAAACTGGGATTGCTATTATTTTTATAGGCTTATTGCTATCGTATCAATCAGTGGTTCTTTATAGCAACATAGCTTGTCCAAATTAGTTAAAAAACAGTATAGACACAAGAAGATATCTGAAGAAGTATGAATGTATTTTTACCCCATATAAACAGCTATTGTTGTTCACTACAGTAATTTCTATGAGTTTATATAAGATTGATCTCACTTTTGTCATGAACTGATTGCAGGTTTGAAAAACAACATAAACCGTATTTATTGAGAACAATAAAATCATACTGATGTACTTAATTATTTTGGCCACAGAAGGTATTCATCTTGTGGTGGAGGCAGGAGTGATGACTTGGAGCAAGGAAAAAGATACACGTCCTGCTGTCAAATGCAATTACAACTGAAAGTTCAATAATCGTAATAGTGGTGTGTATATATTACACAAAGGCAGGGTAGATGGTTTTGGCTGCACATGCTACCAAAATGTCTTGAGAATGGTTTGACAGAATTATACTTACGACTGACCACTGAGGACGAGAGAACACAAACTTCTTATTTGGTTAGGACAGCAATTTTCACAGAATCCCAATTCTGGATCATTATGGTTTTACTAATCTCTGGGGATCTGGCATCTGTGATATAGGAGGGAAATATTCTGCATATTATCAAACATTTTGACCCATGGTCGACTGTAATGAGGGAGTTCCTATGAGGAGTACAGTCATTGGTAGTCTAGAGAAGGATTGATAGGCTACTGACCTGACTGTGGTCAAACTCCATGGGTCTATCTAAATACACAGTTCCTAATGGGAAATCTGCTTCTCTGGTTTCTGCTGAAATGGTGATGAATTAGGTTAGAGGAGAAAAGATCTCAGAAGTCAAAGCGTGACACGTTACATCAGGGCAACCGTTAGAGTCTGGCCGTTGTGTAACTTTGTCCTCAAACAGATTAAGTTAACTGAAAACCCCCTTCAAACATGTACAGTTGATGTGACATTAGATCTCACAGGTTTGGGGAAATCGCTAGTTTGTTTCTCTATCTGAAGTGATCCTAAACTTTTTTTTCAGAGGCATTTGAGCTGCTATAAAGTAAAATTTATAACATTTCAACTCAAGACTTCTTAAAAGAAAATATTTCACAAATATACATTTGAGGTTTTAAATAATAATAATAAAAAAATAATGAATACACTCTCCAGATCGTTTGGACACTGAATTTGTACACTTTCTGACTGTCAAACCTTAGTGTTGAATGTGCATATTGAACTACATCTGTGGTTATTTGGTAAGACACCTGTGTTAACTAGCTTTATATACTAAAAATAGCATAATTTGTTTATAAATGCCACTTGGTTACTTTCTTATCTAATCCAATGATGTTCTAAATCACTTGGTTACTTTCTTATCTAATGCAAGTGTGTCCAAATACTTTCTGCAGCCTTGTTCAGTACATAAATACTGACCATATCTACCAGTGAAGCAGAGCTTAATACAGTATATGTTCAACTTGTTGGCACCCAAGTCTACCGAGTCAACAAAACAACACTCAAATATATTCCTTTTTGCTATTTCCATTGTGCAGGTGATGGAAAGACTTGTACCAGTTGCTTGGTATGTTCTGTCAGGTGTACCTATATAAAGAAACCCTCAACCTCCCCATCTTTCCTCCACTGCACTCACAATCTCCACCCTCGTTAGCAAGGCCACATCCTGTAAAATGTGCCTGTAAACATATAGGTACTTGATGTGTTCTCATCATAAACAGGAAGCAGGTCTCTTTTTCGCTTACAGTGTGGCTGGAGAGAGAAAGAGGGTACAGCCCGGAAAGCTTCATGTGTGGCTTCTGTTGCCGTTCAACCTGAGTCTGTGTATCAGTGTTGAGAAACACTACTAGACTTTGTAATTCCTCTATCAGGAAGTTCTGGAATGGATTGCTTGATGTTTGAGCAGTGCAAACAGACAAAAATGTGCCAATTCTGCCCTTTTCTGTATCACAAGCCAGCCACAGCTGAACATGTGTTTGTGCACGTGTGTGTGTGTGTGTGTGAGTGGAAGGCCAGGGTCAGTGATAACTTCAGATTGAAGAGTAACTTGTGTTCAATGAAGTAAGGAGTTGCATGTGAACAGATTTACTTTCTGACTTACTGTTCATCATTACACCAAAACAATGATGAAACATAAGCCTAAAGTGTATCATCAATAGTGTTATTGTAAAGCTAAAAAAAATAACAAGTTGGTTGTGTCATAAACACCTTAAGACAGTGATTATCATAGCAATGTGCTAAAACTACTCAAAACGCCTGAATAGAGATGCCCTGGCAACTTCAGACAACCCCCTAGTATCATGACAGAAAGCTTTGCACTGATATACTCTTTAAACTGTACACATTTAGTTTATGTATTGTGTTGAGCAGCTTGTCCCATCTCAGCCCAGTTATTATGACTGGAAGGTCCACATGTACTGAGGCGTTCAGCTACAAGTGAAGTTTAAGAACTTGGTTGAGAACTTCTCCCCCTGACCACTTATTCTGAAGCTGTGCAGTTATACAATCGTCTGGTCATGAATATTAACCTTGGCCCCCTGGCTGTTTCCATAGTCCATCACATGGTTTCTTTTTTACCTCTTCAGAGCAACCCTTGACCAGCACGACGAGCAGAAGAGTATGACAGAAAAAGTTCTTTAGAAGAAAATGTGCGGTTTGGAAATGTTTCAACATGAAGGTGAGCTGGTAGTGGAACCAGGTGCAAAGGAAAGTGTGGTTGCGACTGCACCCAGCCACTGGGTTCTATTTGCAGCATTTTTCTGGCTGCTGAAACAGCACAATGAAGCGTAGAGGAGACCGAGTTAGAAAGCTGAAACTGAGCTACTTAACCCTGTCACATCTCTGATCTGTACTGTGCTTACTGTTTGGGTTGGACCTTAGAGTAGGACTTTGGGAGCTTCTGGATGAGATTAAGACAACAGAGAAACTGTACTTTCTGCTGTGTAAATACTGCAGCTTTCACTGCAGGACTAAAAAGACAGCTGATGTGATGCTGGAGGACAAATGCTGAGTCTGATATGTGAAGTTACGACCAAAAAAGGTAGAGGCAGCAATAAGTGTTTTTGTTTTTTTTTAGGTTGGCTTTTTTGCATGTGTGCACAAAACTGCATATCTTTGACACCTTCAAAAGCATAACTGTACAGTGAGGGGGAAGCATATCTCAAACTGTTTGATGTTGCTTTTGACATTTTACGGGCGTGAGAATATTGAAGCACAATGTCTCTGAAGTTCCAAACCACCTTTTCTTCACATCCTTCCTGCCTCATATGTTCTCAAACCAGTTTAGACCCAAATTTAACCAATTATTGTCAAGCAGCACCAGGCCTTGATTGTTTTTCATGAACCCACACAATCAGTCATCGTCTTTGCTGATATTGAAAGCAACCTTCTTGCAACTAAATTTAAAACTGGATGCAGATATTAGCTGTAACTGGTCATCCATATTGACCATATTTCAACTTCAATGAGAGTTGACAAAAACCATTTGGAGATGTGATGCAAATGAGTGGTGAAATCTAATGGACATCACATGATCACAAAGCTTTTGTGACCTCCATTAATTCAGAATATACTATAACATGGGAAAGAAACAGGTCGGTGTGGCCATAAAGGGCAAACTGTAGATGGTGGGTGGCTGGAAACTTGGTCTATTTGTGTGAGTATGTGTAGGTGAAAGTGGCGACGACAGAGTACGTGAGGACCCTGAGACCCTTGTGCCAGCCCAGAACTGTAACTGAATATTACCAAATCTTCATGATCCAACAAGTTTTTCAAACACAGTCTGGCTCCATCAGAGCATTCCAGCATTACCTGTGTAAATGAAATACAAAAGAATCATTTAAGGAGTCATTTAAATTTCATACAAGTCATAGACTCCAGACAATAATTTAAGTATAATGTTTTTGTCCTTCTAGTTTTGTCAAACCATTTAGGGAACATTTCACCAGCATTTACAAGCTTTGTTTCAGGCTGCCATCTGTCTCTTGAGGGCAACGAAACCATTCAACACACATTCAGGCTACTACATTTCAGACACGAGTATGGGAGACCAATGATCTGCTTATCTTCTGGATGAACCTTAAGTAAATGCCTAAAGGGGAATATTGCCTTAGCTCCGTTCACACACTCAAACACGCCCCATGTAGCTCTGAGTAAGCACTAAGAAATGACACGCTCCGATAACCTGCTTTCTCAAAATAATCCACGATAACATTGTTGTAACAGACAGACAAACGAAGAACTGATAGCAGCTTTATCTTATGACTGGTTCAAATGAGTCATCCGTCTACTAAGGGCATTGTAAAAAAATGTTTGCAAGAAAATTAAAAAGGAAAAAGATTGGTATCAGACAATGTTGAGATGTTCCGTTTGTGGTTTGCAGAGGTGATTTAACTTTTAAGGATTCTCACATGCTTCTTCACAACCTCAGCTGATACTGATAGGTGATGTGTGAGAAAGCACATCTAGGCCAAAATGAAACACACAACTGGCCTAGATCTGGCTAACCCACAACGCGGCTACTCTTAACCACATTCGGAACCTCAGAAAAAAAACCTACCTAACCTGAGATTGCATTGGCAAATCTCCCCACAGATTCTCAGAGGCAATGTTCCATCAATTTTAGGCCTAAACGAAACCAGTCGGGCCTGTTCCTTCCATTCCCCTGTCCTCAGGGCATGCTCACTTGCTCAGACAACGTGCACAAACACAAACATTCTCACCCTGACATAAACACATGTCCAACAAACCATAAAATCACTTAAACACATGGAAATACAAAGTAAGCTTAGCAACACAGAAAGTGTACCATGTGTGTTAGGTGATGGTACTCAGAAATGTCACATTGAAGGGATGTGGAAACTCTAATAAAGGTTGTGCTTCAAAAATACAGACTGGGCAACCAAAGAATTTTTTTTTTACCTTTTTAAACCACTTCGTAACCGTCATTCAATGCATGCTACGGAAGCAGTTGAGGAACCAGTTGCTAGATTAACACCTTCAGATGATAGGGTTTTAGCACCCACAACTTCACATATTCTTGACTGTCTGAGCACACACAAATAGAGGAGGACTGAGACACGCTGCTATTTTTGACCGTAAATGAGATCTGGGACGGACAAAAGCAGTGAGCAAGCAAAACGTGATTGAATATTTTCTTTTTATCTGTTTACTTAGCTTTCACAGACTAAACAGGAACTTGCTTCTGCTGTGTATAGTTTTACATACAAGATTTAATTTAAAAACATCACGCCTACAACACATTTCAGGGCATTTCATCATGGTCATCATGGTCACGTTGACCACTGTTTGATGGAAAATTACTAGTGTTTTGTTAGTGAACACCCATGTGCGTTCAGATGAATTCAACTCAAATGGTCGCTCACAGCTGTATGGGTTCACTAAGATGTACGGTCACGCTCCTGTGGAGGCAAACACAAAGTGAGGATGGCGTGCTCTATTGTTTAACAGAGGAGATCAGGCTGTTTTTAGGAGCTCTGGAGAGAGGAGACAGGCAGGTAGAGTGGCCCACGTAGCGGTACAATGAAAACCTAATTGACGTACTCTGTTAACACGCTTTACTAATATCACCACCTGTTGTCTGTCTGTGGTGGGCTCCGTGCTGGGTCCCACCAGCTCTTATCACTCCACCTCCAGGGTTCAACCTCCAGCTAACAGGGTATATTCTCACAACTTTCACTAATGTTTTTTAAAATGCTACCAACACTTATTCTTAAAGTAATGCTTACTCAATGTTCTTATAAATGTGATAATATTTCATATGCGTTCTCATGAATGTTAAACAATAAAAACTTATGCGTATATCGCTTTATCAAAGCTCCTTAAGATATTATTGTAACTGATAATGTTCTAAGAAACGTTTTTGTAACCTTTAAATAACGCTCTAATTTAATCTAAGTTTTTATGTTTATAGAATATAAAAAATAAACATTAAAATAATGTGATATTGTGAGAAAAAACAAAGTAGAATGAAGAAACATTTTTGTAACCTTTAAATAATATTATAATCACAACAAAAAACTGGACATTTTAACATTATTAGAATATTAAATAACTTTCACCCTATTTTGGGTAAAAAAGTTAATATCAAGTTTTAAGAAACATTTTTATAACCTTTAAATAATGTTGTAATCACAAGAAGAAAACGGGATATTTTATTATTTTTAGAATATTAAAAATAAACTTTCAAATATTTTGGGTAAAAATAAAGTCAGTATAATGTTGTAAGAAAAGTTTTTGTAACCTTTAAAAAATTTTATAATCACGACAAGAAAACTGGACTTTTCAACATTTTAGAAACATTTCGAAACAGTGTTCCCACAACGCTTTTATAACCTAAATTTGTTGCCTGGGCAGTTTTAAGACACTCTAAATTTTAACTTACTGAGCGGCATAACTAGACAGAATGCACTATGATGCCAAACTCGCAACTTCCTGAATAAAAAAAAAACACTGGGACAAATTGGAAAAATTACTGACTGTAAACATTACATTTCATTCCATTCATATATAATAAATATGCAATACAATTTTTTGTTGGAGAAAATACTAATGCCTTAGACTTTTGCACAGTGCTGCATATATATTTTAAATATTTGTATGTTGTGCATTTTATGCTTATTAAAGTGCTATGTTATTAGCTTAGCAACATGCTAATGTCAAACTCAAATCAAAGCAAGGCAGTTCACTATCTTCACCTCATGTGTGGTATACATACATAGACATAGCCCCTGTCCTAAATGGCATCCTTAGTCCTCATGGTCTTCCACACTTTATTCGTGCTGATACAGCTTTAACTGTTGGGTAGAAGTCTGCTGCAAAGCTTTCCTCAATGCAGGCTTGACAGAAGTGTGCATCGATTGCATAGTGGCCTAAAAATGGAGTGCTCGTGAGTATAGTAAGCAAGCACTTTTCTGGGCCAGCTCAACTTCCTGTTCCCTAATCTGGCAAGCGAACCATCATGGTTAAATCATTATTCCTATGGTTTTCAAGGTTAGAGATGGTCTTTAATTTTAATGAACTTTAATTAATAAATCTCTTCTCCCATGTATTTGCCTTTCATAGTCTCCCTTTCTCCAAAGAGTTATATAAAGGGCAAGAGAGTCTCTGGAAAGCACAAATCAGTTGTACTTCCCCTCAAGTGTTATTTGCCAGAAAGAAAAATAAAAGTCTCAGTGTGATAACCTATTCCTCTTTTCCCAAGAGAGTAAAACTCAATTGTCTTCAGAAAGGATGTGCCCATCTCTGTAGGCCTACAGAATGAGCTTGTTTGCATACCGAATATAGAGATGCGTGTGGATTAACCAAAACAGATCCTGAGACTGTTGTCTTGTTACATCATAACTTCTACATGTTGCTTAACTGGCTTACCCATAACCACTGAGCTCAGTGGAACATACAAGCAATTCCCGGACTGTGCGCCATCATTTGATTACTTCCCTTCTGCCCTTTATTTAGTTTGTGTTAATTTGGACCATTGCCTGGCTCTTCTCGTTTGTCCTGTTAACTTTCATCCTTGTAGTTGCCCAATGTGCATTGTGAGAAACCTTTTTTGTTTTTTTTGGATGACCCCTTGTGACCTAAAGGTTGTTTGGTACCCAGATGATTTTTGGTCATTCCCTACTTTGCAGTCAAGGTGGATGGGTATTTTGTGGAAATGTCTGTGTTCCTTTTTTTGAATTTCAATCACAAAAACAAGATTTACAGATACCTTAAAAGTCACATGTTGACCTTTTGATAGTGGTCACTTTTTGTAAAAGCTCACCTCAAGTGGTTTTTCTGCTTACTGAAAAGAGGAAGAAAGGGAACAAATTGACCACAAACAAAAGTACAGAATTCAAATCTATCCAGTATGATACCTTTGCCAAAGGCATTGTAAATATAGCCCTATAGTCCATTTTTATTTGTTGTTATTGTTTAGTTTATTTATGCATTTGAAAGGTGATTTTTGGAAAATAGGACGGAGTATGACCATGAAAGCCACCAGGTCTGTATTATTGGGTCTACATTGGGTGGTAAACGTGGGCCTCCCTCTGGGTGCCAGGCGGCTGGGGAATATCTGATATGAGCAGGGAGGGGTTACAGAGATCCGATCGGTTCAGGGGGGGGGGAGTCTCCAGTGTCCCCTCCAGCTTTGATTTAACCAAAAAAAGCACAGTATAAAAACAGAGGAAGACTGTCTTGAAATGCACACCTTGGTGAAAGCTGCTTGTGTATAATGT
Organism: Sinocyclocheilus anophthalmus; assembly: GCA_018155175.1. Taxonomy (NCBI): domain Eukaryota; kingdom Metazoa; phylum Chordata; class Actinopteri; order Cypriniformes; family Cyprinidae; genus Sinocyclocheilus; species Sinocyclocheilus anophthalmus. Next base: position 63,341 of record JADLZN010004856.1, read on the forward strand.
ATCGAAGGTGGGCCCCTTTTTTGAAATGCTGCCAAGCCTGTGGCCACTATTGGCAGTCGCATTAATCCAGAACAGGAATAATGGCAGTAGAGGAGGAGCCAGAGCCGAAACATTACCTGGCAATTACAGGAGCAATGGGACTGGGGGTTGGGTGGATAGCGCAAGAAAATGCAGAACATATGGGAGGCAACACCAGGGCGGACACCTTACCTAGAGCGGGTCAAAAATACAACTCACTCCCAGCAACCCTAACAGACTACAGGGAGCATGTGTTGCCTGCTTGGGTCATGTAATGTTTATGTGTAAAGCAGCTCCATCCCAGCAACATGCAACCCCATGGAATCATCCGAGCCCGATGGCCAAGAACCGCAGCCAACCGTATGTGCAGCCAACACACACACCGCGAATGCTTCAATCAATTTAGAAAGCTATGAGGCGACAATTATCAGTTACCACGCTGCTGAAAGGTCATGTGATGGAATTCGTACATGGAAGTTTTTGGTGACGATGGACACCGAGTCAGATTTTGTACAAGGAGTGGCACCATCCTCTGGTCTCTGTGGAAATTTTAAAGTCATGACAGAGGGGTCTCTCTCTGGTCTCTTGTTTTATTTTTACGTGCCAGTGACACAAAGGCCTTGCAGCTGACTGCAATGTTTTTATTGTAAACACAACTACCGCCACTGGGCCAGCTGTTAAGCTTCTTATTTCTCTCGTCATTGAAGCAGAGCTCTAATCTTTTAAAGATCCAGTTACTGGCTGGGTTTTTCCACTGGGCTACTGGTTGTTTCACTAACTAAAACGTATACAGGAAGCGAAGATGGCTGATTGGAGGACAGTTGGATGGAGGCCTGAGATTCCTGTACTAAAGCATAAGATATTGAGGTCCAAGTTTTTGCTCTCTTTGTTTGGCACAGTTTGTTTAAACAGTTGTAGTGTTACACAAGAGTGCGTCGCTCATGCCCTGACCCCTTCATTTCAAATGGAGAAAGGAAAAACAGTCACTGAATGGGAAAGACAGAGGCGGAGAGAAAATGCACGCAAGAGAGATGCTGATGAAAGCAGAACGGAGGGAATATAAACTGAAGTCCCAGCAGCTGTGTCGAGGGCTACGGGGATGACTCTCCCGGCCAAGTTCCATGTCCGCTCTGATTATGAGCTTGGAACAATGCGGCTCATTGTGGGCTGGCTACTTCACCATTCTCTCATCATGTCCCACAACCCCCCCCATGCCTCTCGCTCAGTCCATCTCACACAAACACTCGCTTTATAGATATGAGTGCACTCTCATAAACCACAAATTTAGGCAAAGAGATACTCTGAATCATCACATCTGTCCTGTGATTCTACTTTTTGGCAGGTGAGGCGGCTCTGAATTGGAAACGTCGAAACTAAATGGAAATACATCTAGGTGAGTCAGCCTATCTGACACGGGGGCCTCGTATAATCCTGAATCAACACGACCTGCTTTAAATAACATTCATAGAAGTAAAGAGAAAGCCAATTACCTCAGACCACAGTAATACAATACCCCTGAGCTATTATCCTACATTTCAGCACTTTTGTTTTGAGACACGTATACAAAGTCATAACCTGCTTTTAATGCTTACGATAAAACGTGCTGTCCACACTGTCCTACATTAAAGAGGAAGGTCCTCATTGTCAACGTGCCTTCCTATTGACACATAGCCCTGAGTCAACAAGACTGTCACAGTTTTACTTCTTATGCTCAGTTAAAACTACCAGTATTGCTAATTGACACACTAACGTCTTGTTGCATAATACGACCTAATTCTTGCATAACCTGCGGTATAGAGGCTAACGTTAACTCCATGCTGCATTGAGTCAGATTAAATCTGGGAGTCTTTAAGAGGGACACCCCAACCCTTTGGCCCCTCTTGTACAACGTATATTCGGACACTAATGTTATTTAAAAATGTTTAAAGGGATAGTTTACCCTAAAATAAAATAAAAAACATTTACTCACTAGGCGATTGCACATTACCTTTAAATACTACGAAAATGAAAGCCGAACTTCTTGAAAGATGCCTAATGGAAATTGTCAAATTTCGCAAAACACGCCCCAGCTATCGCCAAAAAAAACCGTTTTTACGATGCATGAGGCTGGTTTTAGAGCAATGTCGAAAAAGGAATAATTCGCAAAACTGCAACGGAAACCGCTTTTCGCATGTAAGGTCACAGGGCCGTATGTCAAAAAGTCATACTGATCATCTTCAACTGTCACTATCAATCCTCCAAGAACACACCTCTACGTGGCCTCCCGCTGATACAGTTTAACCGCGGCTTTCCCTTTACCATTAATGCTTAGACAACTTACATTGCACACGTCTGCGGTGCAGTGTGGCTCTGATAAGGCCACTGAAGCTGATTGCGGCCACAATTCTTGTGTTTATTCCAGAATCCAGCCGTTTCTGAAGCGGCTCTCTGTGCTGCTTGCTTCTGTAAAGATACACGCATACGCCTCCTTTGAATAAATATAGCCAAAATCTGTCAAAATCCCACCAAATCCTTTGCCATGACTTATCGCGAGAGGCAAAAAGTTACGTTTTAGTCACATAACATTGGTTAATAGAAACGCCGTCACAATACTTTTTTTATCGACGTTTATAAAATATCGCCAAAGTTTTGCGCAAATCTGTAATGGAAACGCGCCTACTTTCATGTTGTTCCAATGATCCAAACCTGTGAGACTTCCTTTTCTTCCTATCCCCGTTTGCATGAAACGAGCACAGAGTACATTACTCAAAATGGGAACATGTTGGAACAACATGAGGTTGAGTAAATGTTAAAAATTATTAAATTTTGGGTGAACTTACCCTAAATTTTCTGTTATCATGAAATGAAGCTAAGCAGCCTCTTGTTGATTACATGAGTTGTGATAACATTCAAGGACGGCAAAATGAGTCTGAACTCAAACAAAAGCAGATCACGGCACTCTGCACCCTAGTGAGCAGTAATCAGACCAAATCTTGCCTGAGGAACAACAGATGCAGAGGTGCTTTAATCACCAATATGCAACACCTGCGGTAAAGAGGCCTAGTTAAAATTTTACAGAACCTCTTGAGAAAGGAAGACCAAGCGACAGGGAGAAAGAAAGACAGACAGAGAGGTGTGAGTCTGATTTTCATGAATGAGATATCCAGAAAAAGCATGACGATGGTCTGTGTTTTCAGGCTGTAGCTTCTTCAGTTTCAAGGTTCTGTGATCTGATTGGATGCAGCTGCAGGAGAGCACCACCAGCGGGACTGCAACACAGCAGGCTCTGGTGATTTAGGTTCTACAGCGTTAGACCTAGACGAAAAACAAACTGTGTGTGTGTGTGTGTGGTGTGTGTGTGTGTGTGTGTGTGTGTGTGTGTGTGTTGTGTGTGCCACTAACTTTTCAAGTGTCCCAGGCTTTCACACCTAAGGGATTTGTGCATGTATTTTGCAACATAGCAAACAGAAATTGACCTATGAAAATATTCTCACAATTAATCAATGATTAAAAATACATGACCATGGTTATGGCTTCCTACATGCATCGTAATGTGACGATGTTGTGCTGATTATTTCCTAATATTTACTTTACTTGATCAGTCCTTGTTCAAAATCTGATACATCTGTTTTTAGCAATCCAACTGAACAAAATTAAACAGTTTTTAATGCATTAATGCATAATACTAAAAAACTTATACACATGGTTCTAAAAATATGAATTTCCCTAATGTGGCCTCACTTAAACTGTTATGTTTAACTGTCTGTTATGTTCCAAAAATCAGAAAGTCTTAGTCTATAACTAACAACAAGTCTGTGCACGTCTCTGGTTGTGTGACTGTATAGTGTGGTGAAATCTAGGCATGAAATAATCATTTCACAGCAGGGGCATGTGCAGGTATGCCTGCAGCCAGCAGGCTTATGGAGTCCCGCATCTATGTCAGCAAGCGGTTGTGCAAGGTTTGGCTGCGTCACGAGGCGATGATGGACATAATTTCACGACTCGGGCCTTTCAATGCCGTTCACTTTGCAATACGCAGGACAAGGCTTGTAGGATTGCCGGAGCAACAAGTTTTCACATGAAGTGATTATTGTTGGAGGAACAAAAGATATGACTGCTTGACCTGAATATAGGCACAGAATAAACATGTCCTCATCAAACAAAGTACTTAACTACCGATCCAATGTGACATTATAATGAATTCTGGGAAAAAAATCTATTTGTTTAATCACGTGATTTTTGCGTGATTCATTGATTTGAACTTGAGATTGGTTTATCAGTTGATCGCATACAGGAAGAACACCTGAAGGGTTTTGCTGTGTACGTGTATGTGTGAGAGTATTCTTTCATGGGAGAGTGGCAGGACTAAATCTCTCTAAGCTTTGAAAAAGTATGAGAGTTCACTTGATAGTAATGTTATTGCATCATCTCTCTCTTACCCCATTCATATGTTAGACTGTTTATCTAAACTGTGCCGGTCTAGTATTGTATAACATAGCTTGGTTTGGTGAGCGAGAAAATATAATCTGATTTTGTGGCCTTGAAAAATGTATTCACCACAATCCCCCAGGCTTAAGGTTTGCGAACTTCATGCAGGATAATACAGATTTCTTGGCTGGATCCCTACCTTCTGGTGAATAAACAACACTGAAGTCTGTGAAAGACAGTGGGAAAAGTTGGACAAAACAGACCCACCCTACGAGAACGGCCACTGAAAGTAAAAACACAAGCATAAGAATCCCGAAATTTATGGAATTACCCAAGACATGATGAAAAATCACAGAACAGAGCCACCATTTAGATAGGCATGAGACGCTGGTGGACGCGGGTAGAAGCAGAAAATGGAAGAGAGAGGAGGGACTGTTTTTGCAGGATAACACGAGAAGGAGAGATGAAAGGGCAGCTGACGGCGGCATATGCTTTTCACCAGGGAACAAGGCATGAACCACAGGAAGCTTCTGTGTGGAGTGCTGACGACGGGTGGACCGTGGAGAAAAGATCCTTTAGGAGGTGTTGAGCGGGTGCACTGACGCATTACGAACTGCATTACGGGACACTCTAATTTAGACGCTCCGGACAATCTGATTATCTCCCAAATAACAAAACAAGCCTCTCTTTAACATTTCTCTTTCTGATGTACTGTCACGTATTAAAGTGCAAATTCTCTTGTAGTTTCGAGCGGACATTCTGGGCCGCCAAAAATGCATTATCCGTACCTCTACTAGAACTTTCTTAGTATGTTTATGCCATACTATTGTCATACCATTGAGCATAAATAGACTCTTAACTAAGCACTCCAATTTTGGCTGACATGGTTTAGTACTCTCGTGTTGCCTTTTGTGACAAAGTAAATATGAGAAGTTGCAAATCAGGAAAACCTTTGACGACTTAAGAATGACCGAAGGGTGTCCTGGAACCAACTATCTTTAAAGGAATCAGTTCTCCCAAAAATTTAAACTTTCTGCATATGTACCTCACACTCCTATCATTTCCAACATGTATATGGGAACACAAAAGAAGATATTTGAGGGCTGTTGCAGAACAACAGTGTTGGTCCCTATTGACTGCCAGATGTAGGGAACCCAGAAATACTATGGGTAAGTGTAGGGGTTCAATCAGCTGTTGGATTACCAGCATTCTTCAATATATTCTTTTATGTTACAAACAATAATCAAAAAACTCATCAAGGTTTGGAATGACATTGCACAAAATAGTTTCATGTTGAGAGTCAACTATCCATCCCTCTTTTGTGAAAAATGAAATTGTATTTCAAAAAAAACATTGACATCTACTAACAGCGCACTTAGAAGATGTCAGTTATGCAGCTGAAAAACAAGATGGTAACACTTGTGTACAATTAAGCGTTCCATCTAGTCATGTTAGTTAATGTATTAACTAAACACCGGAACAAACAATGCCCAACAAATCACTATTGACCGTTTATTAATCTTTGTTAATGTTATTTAATAAAAAATACAGCTGTTCATTGTTTGTTCATGTTATTTCACAGTGCATTAACCAATGTTAACAAGCACACTTTTGATTTTAATAATGCATTAGTAAAAGTTGAAATTAACATTAACTAAGATTAATATAATGCTGTGAGTATTGTTCCATGCTAGTTCATGTTAACTAAGGTAGGAACTAATGTTACTAATGACCTTATTTGTAACAGTGTTCACCAACAAGCTAGTATAGCCACGAGAGCTGGAACTTAATTGTGGATGGACCCCAGTGAGCATTGAAAAGTACTGGCAGCTCTGCACATGACATGACAGGCGAAAAAACTAACTGAAGATTCCCAGTGCTTAAGAAGAAAGTCCATAAGGCTTGCGGACAACTTTGCGGGTGCGTAATGATCGATGAACTTGTTGGGGGAGGTAAACTAATCCATTAACTAGTTTAACAAGTTAGACCAGCACCAAATTTGAACCAGCATAGAAATTAAAGCTAGTTTAAACAGGTATTTTCGAGGAGTAACATGTTCCATATAATGGCAACATTGGAAGCTTTTTTGTGTCTTATGTCATTTTGCCCACTATCATTAAGACCACGTCTAAATATCCCGTAATAGCGGCTCTGTCTTTCTCATTGCTCGGCTAGCTCTCCTCCCTCCAAAACTCATACACAGCTGCATTGTTCCACAAGCAGAGTGCTTCAAAATATAAGCGACTACATTCACTATCTAATTTGGCAAATAAAATTTGGACTGTGAGCCACCTGACTTGGCCTGGTTTTCTTGGAAAGACAAAGAGAGACGTAGATATCAGAACGGAGAGTACACGAATACAAGTACCCTGAATGAAAATGAGTGCGCTAATGACTTGTGGTACATTAGTGCTTGAAAGTCAGGGTTGAAGGGTCTCGCCATTATTCAAAGGAAACATCTGATCTGACATCAGCTTAAATGAATGGTGCCCACATCTTCCATTCTCCCTAGTCTGATCCCAGAGCGGTACAGGAGACTTATGTAACAGTTTGTACCAACTTGTGCATTTTCCCCTCAGTTTTTCCACTGCCTGTAGTGATCCATGAAATGTGGTCTAATCATGCTTTTTATGTCATATTACCAATGCTGTTACAAGACCTCAGATTTCTCCGGCTATTATTCAACTGATTCTGAAGTAAAACCATTCCTGTACACCCTCCCTATAGCCAACTTTTTAAATCCAGATCTGAGTCCATAATCAGCCTCACAAACTGAGCCGGGGCCCCCTCCCTATCTTTCTGATCGGCCTCTTTTGAGGTCCTCAGGAGAGTATGGAATAAAGGAGGAATAAATAATAATTGTATGGAAAAAAGCAGATAGGAAAGAGAGAAATGAATGAAAGACACAAAGAAAAGTGCTGAGATGCTGAGATTGAAGTGGCGGGACGAGACCCCCTATCTACAACCCCCTCCCCATCCCCCTGCTGGACGAAGAAGAGGTGTTTTCTTCAAGAGAGGAAGAAAAGTAATTAGCCCCCCCACCAACACACACACGTACACACACAATTTCCACTCTCACTTCTTTCTTTTCATCTCTTTTTAATTCTTCTACTCAGCAATTTCTAAACCTTTTTGTTCCTCACAACTCTACTTCTCTTATAGACTCTCCTCTTGGAGGACACTGGCAGAGAGCGAGTGTGGAGTCTGAACCGTGTGTGTGCATTGTGAATTTAAAGCAGTGTCTCCTTCAGGGGTTTTGCATTTGTATGAGAGGCGAGGCGGTTGGATTTGGCCATAATCATGGCTTTTCTCTAACGCACACAGAGACGAACATTCTCAGAGTCTAATTAATGCCAGTGCTGCAGGGGTGCTTAAATCAAGTAATTATAAAATTTAGAAGTTAAGTTGCTTTGTACCTCAGCGGTGAACTAAACTTTCCACTTATCCAGAGCTAACTAGCATGCTGATCAACACCTACATGGAGCCACATTGTTTGTCACTTACCAGATCCTCTTATCCAAAGTTTTACAAAAAAATAAATCTCCATTCTCCATGTTGCACCATCATGGTAGTGTCCAAAGAATTACCATTGGATTGGTATTGGAAAATGGTGTTTAAAAAGCTTGGTAATCTTGGTATATTACTGGATAAGGTAGTTAAGGAAAACAGTAGCCGGGTTTCTATTACTGATTTGTGCAAAATTTAGCGATAAATGACAATAAAATTAATTTATAAATGACAATAAAAAACCTATTGCGAATTGACAGCGTTTCCATTAACCAATGTTATGTGACTAAAACATAAATTTTTCCTCTCGCAATAAGGTCATGGCAATGGATGTTGGTAGGTTTATGTATATTGCAGCCACCACACTAGCCATTATTTTCAATCGAAGGAGACGTAGACGTGTATCTTTAGAGAAGCAGCTTGGGGAGCCGCACCTGGGATGCTTCTAAAACATGGCACTTTTATGTATGCCAGGTGACCTGTAAATGAGAAAAAAAAACTGTTTCCATTGCAGTTTTGCAATATATTCCTTTTTCAAATTGCCTGAAAAACCACCTCATGCGAGCATACTTTTTTTTTTTTGCAATATATGAGAGTTTTTGCAAAATTGACGTGTTTCCATTAGGCATATTTTCAATTTGCATTTTCAGTTTGAGCATTTTGAAGGGTAATGGAAACGTGGCTAGTGAGACTCTGACACAGTAGCATCCAAAATACAGTATATGATGGTGACCGATGGAAGACCAATATTTCCACCTCAGATTAAAAAACAAAAAAACAATTAGGTTATTGTGAGATAAAGTTTAAAAGAATATATAAAGTCGCAATGGTGAGATATAAAGTCACAATTATTTTTTTGGGCTTCAGGATTTCAGCAAATATAATTTTCATACTAAATGACACCCAAGTTTATGTCCATTTAGAGGCAGACGATGTGGAATGGGAAGACAGCGAGAGAAAAGAGGCAGAAGCAGAGAGGGGCAGATAGAGAAGATTAAGTTTTGTAGGGGAGTTGTTTTAACATAGATAAAAGTTGGGCCCTATAAAAATCCCCCTCTGCTCACATCAAAGCCCAGCCTGCCAGTTCAATTCAGAGAACCAATCTGCATTCCCATAGGCTCCCTGTTTCCTGCCCCAACAAACACCCCCAGCCCATCTCCTGGCTTCCCCTGACCACGCTCCCTTAAAACAGGACCACCATTGTCCCTGCACACTCCCTCCCTCTGCCCAGCGGGTGACCATTCAGACGTCCCCCACCTCGCTGAACTCCACGTCCAGGCCAGCAGACATCCTCCCTGCCCCCATGAGAGGACAGGGGACAGAGGCTCGCTTTGGGAAATGACCGTTATACACTGAGGGGATCAAAATGAAAGAGTAATGTGATTGTGTGTGCGTGCAAGGAGGGGCAGACTCCCATGTGGGGTGTGAGACAGGTCTTGACGAAAGTTAGAGGTTTGTGGCAATCTTGCGGGAGACGGATAAGTCTGAGAGACCATGGGGTGTGAGATGTGCATGGAGAAGAAATGTCAAGGTGATAGATGGTGCACAAAACAAGCTCTGACTGCTTTAACCGAAACAAAGAAAGGGAAGAGAGATGAGACTGAGAGGGACAGATTTGGACTATTTTGAGAGACTGATTCACTTTCAAATGGTCAACTATAAAAAGTTTTGCAGCATAGTTCAGCCAAAATTTAATTCAAACCTGCATGACTTTCTTTCTCCAGTGGAAAACAGGCATTAAAGATATTTTAATGAATGTTGGGTAACAAACCAGATTGAACCCCACTGATTTTCATTGTATATTGTGTTCTACACTTGCTTGCACATTTATTGAAATAAAATCTAGTATGTGTCTCCTTTTATTCATCTTATCCTGTACCTGACTCAATTTGCCTCTGAAGGTCTACAGGTTCAGTCAAGGACACAGTCAAACAGAGTGTTTTAAATGTCAAACCAAAAGAGCAGAATACCATGGATTCCTAAATGACATTTTAAGGCTGTACAGCAGGTTGCCTGGTTGCTCAAGAACGTTAATGAATGTAGGACCCTGTAGGGCTCAGGAAAAGACAGAGCCCTGTTGTACCGAGCCATCTAAACAAGAAAATAAAGCAGAAAAGAGAATAAAAACAAGGCAATTCTCATTACTTCAAGTCATAAAATTAATAATTTGGTTTAATGTGGAACGAAGAACTTTTGTACTCAAAGTATTGAACCTAACGAGTTCAAACGGCTTCTGAACAAAAGCCCCCAAAATTGAATACAATCCCTTTTAAGTCAGGCTTAGGGTTGTGCTTGCACACACACAGGGGTGCTCACACTCATGCACATATTTCCTCTGCTTTTCTGTTTATTGTGACAATAGGGGGATTTGGGGGATCAGCGCGCACTAGTCTGGATTTTACGCTCCCTTACTCAAAGAGAGCTTTGCTTTTCTGACCCTCCGTTTTCATTGCTGTCAATCAGCACGACCTCTCATCGTGTGTGATAAGACCGGCTCGGTTTCTTTCTTACCCATTCTTGATATTTTTATCAATTCCTTTTTTTTTGCTTTTTTTTTGGTGACTGGAGCACATGATGTGAACTTCCTTAGCAGCTTGTACTAGCACGCTATTAGAAGTTCTTAGAATCACATTGACTTATACATTCTCAGAGCTTCATCCAATCTATTTACTTTCTATAACTTATGCTATCAGTGTGCACGCGTTGAGACAAAAAAATGTCAACAACTGGATATGAATCTGACAGTTTATTTCCTTTATGAACTCTTTCCTCCTTCCTTAAAGTGACCTTGTTTAAAATCAGTGCTTTATTTAAAATATCTTAAACTTGCAGATAATTTGACATTATATACTGTATACTTATGTCAGTCATGTGTGGCCCGGGCTCAGAACAAATCAGAGCAGCATTCTGGACCCAGTATTGGTATATTTGTCAATCCAGTTCATCTCCGTTTACATTCCAGTTTTTGTTTGATCCAGTAGTACATCCATTCTATTTATATTGAGCAAATATGCCTTGGCCACCAGATTTTACAGTTCCCCCACCTCCACATTCTCAAGTTAACATTTAGATGTGCCACATTTCAGTACTGAGATCAGTCACCTAGATAGTTTCCACATTTATCATACTGCAACATTCATCCTGCATGTTAATGTTTTCTAAGAACAGTTTCAGATGACATTACCTGATGAAAACATTCCCTCTTGAAATAATTCTTCTGAGAATATCTATTCAACCTGTCACAAGTTGGACTGGTGTCAAAGAATTTGTCAAATAAACATCTCATTGGATGTGGCCTGCCAGTCGTTATCGTACGAGACTTAGAGGAATGAGATTGGTCCGGTTATTCCACAGGCACAAATCATTCATCCGTGTCTTTTTCTGACAGTCACCATGTCACTTGGTCTCAGCAGATCAACTACCTCCCTGACCTAACTCTGAGTCAGCCTACAGACTTAGGTATGGGAACAGTTTGAAATCACATTCCTGTGTAATGTAACAATTTCTTTACATAAAAACAACAAAGAATGTCACACTTCATTTCAAAAACCCATAACAATAACATCCATTCAATTTATCTGCACATTTTACTCAGAATAGTAAAGTTTTTTTATAGCAATCATTTGATTATTCCCATGGGACGTTCTGTAAAGCTTGTCTCGGCAGAGCTTAGTGAAGGTTAATATTGTGAGGCTGTGAGAACTAGACTAATGTCCTTCAGTGTCACTTAGGTATGAGATACAGCTAACATCTTCTAATAACAGAGAAGAACTCTGCTGAATGGCAAGGGGTGTTAGTTTACCTCTAATTTACGAGTTAGCAACAAGGAGAGAGTAAACAAAAGACAGCAAATACAAGGTAGCACACAAGCTAGAGTCATCTGGAGTCCTCTGATCTGCTCAATAGTTGTGTGTGTGCTAAGATTCCTTTGGACAAGGCTCTAACAGATGCTTTTCTTCCAACAACAGCACGTATTCATAAAAAGAAACAAGAAAAAGTCACACTTGCAAATAATTATTGTAATAATTGTAATAATAATAATTGTAACTACTTACAATGCGGGTTGATTCCAATGTATAATTCATGTGCCGGGGTGTATAATATGTCCGGATCTGAGGCAGGATGTTGGATAAATAAACATTATTCTGTGGCATTGTGAGGTGGAGGATTCAAACACTGGTGACTTTGAATGCTTCGATAGAGAGTAACAGGAGAGAGAGGAAAAGATTTTAAATGTCTTCCTCTTAGCCCAAATTAAGAAGCTGGTTTCTTTGTAAGCACTAGATTAATTTTTTAGGTTTAATTAGTGATACTTGCTAAGGTAAACATCCCTTTGGCTCATACTCAGGATTTGGATTTTATCAATCCTCTAAACCAGCACATTGCAAAATAATAAAGAGACACTATCAAGAAAGAGTTTAAAGGCCATCAAACTGTTTAGGTAGTTTTGTTAGCATGTTTATGTGTGGCTACCTCATGGTTTAAGGTAACGCTAACATTCCTATTAATATTCCTGCTGTTAGCATGTTACTATTTGTTAGGATGTTCTGTGTGGTTACTTTACTGGCCCAAGTCAAAAGAGCATGATATTTTTGTCTTTTGATTAGTGCCGTCAAACGATTAATGATGATTAATCGCATCCAAAAGAAACGTTTTTGTTTACATAATATATGTGTGTGTGTACTGTGTATATTTATTATGTATATATAAATAAACATACATGCACGTGTATATTTAAGAAAAATGTTACGTTTATATATTAAATATATTTATATGACATAATTATATGAATATAAATGTATACACGTATATACATGTAAATATTTTCAAAATATATGCTGTATGTGTGTGTCTTTATATATACATAATAAATATACACAGTACACATACATATATTACGTAAACAAAAACTTTAATTTTGGATGCGATTAATCACGAATAATCGTTTGACAGCACTACTTTAGATATATCAATATGTCAATAATTTTGTCTCTATTTTTTCATCCACCATGCTGTTACATTTGCCAGTGACACAATTTTACAATTTTCAATGCTTACAGTTTCCCTTGTGGACAACACGCAAAAAATAGCAATGCCCTTAAAAGTACTCACAAAAATCTCACCTGGCAGTAATTTGAAATTGATCCTGGTTCTAATGACTAAAGAGTGGGAGATGGCAGTTAATGTTTAATTTAGTGTTATTTAGGACATTTTGTGTGTCCTTCAGGAAGCATCCTGCTTTGACCCTGTGATCCCAGCTACACATCACTCACGGGTCACCAGCACAAAACAGGCGATTTAACGGCTAACTTGGCATCGGAGAACAGAGAATTTCCCAGAATAACAAACTTTTTTTAACGTCAAACCTCCTGCTGAGTTGCAGTGTGGCCTCAGAGCCTCTGACCCTCATTACTATGCCTTTTCTCTGCCTATTTACAGAGCCCATATGCATACAACAATAGAACACACACAGAAATATTTAATCCCAAACAACTGGGAAGGCGCATCTTGCTAATAAGAATGTTACATTTGTAAACGACAGCTAAATAGTGCTAAGTATTTATTGAATCGCTATAAAAATATCCTAAGCTGGTTTGAAGGTCTTACTAACTGATCTCTGAGCCGGCTCAAGCTGTTTTTTTGCCAGCTGGCCTCCCAGCCCAAATAGACACAAGCTCTAAACCTGTTTAAAACCAAACAAACAGTCCAGCTTGACCAGGCAGGAAGACCAGCTAGGACCAGAATGCCATCTTAGGCTGGTTTTAGCTGTGTTCCTATAAGGAAACTCTGTTGTTGTTGTTGTTTACTTGAGTTGCAGTATGGAAAAAAGGAGCTTCAGTCAAGTCAAGCAATACTAGTATATTGACTTCCAGGGAACACAATGTATACCTTAACTGCACTGTAATTCACTTTATCTGCCAAATGCATAAATATGGATATAAATATGATGCCTCAAATGATGCAAAGATGCAAAATCTCTTAAAATATTTATAATGTTAAAGATTATATGAACATGTTAATCCAATTCTCATTTACAATGATGTTGTGGGGTCTTTTGTGACCTCTTGGATGAGTCGTCGCTGTGCTCTTGGGGTAATTTTGGTCGGCCGGCCACTCCTGGGAAGGTTCTCCACTGTTCTATGTTTTTGCCATTTGTGAATAATGGCTCTCACTGTGGTTCGCTGGAGTCCCAAAGCTTTAGAAATGGCTTTATAACCTTTTCCAGACTGATAGATCTCATTTGTTTCTGAATTTCTTTGGATCTCGGCATGGTGTCTAACTTTTGAGGATCTTTTGTTCTACTTCACTTTGTCAGCCAGGTCCTATTTAAGAGATTTCTTGATTGCGAACAGGTGTGGCAGTAATCAGGCCTGGGTGTGGCTAGAGAAATTGAACTCATTCTGATAAACCACAGTTTTAACAGGGGGAAAACACTTCTTCACACAGGGACATGTAGTTTTGTATTTTATTCATTTAAAAACTGCATGTTGTGTTAACTTGTGTTATCTTTTACTAATATTTAAATTAGTTTGATTATCTGAAACATTAAAGTGTGACAAACATGCAAAAAAATAAGAAATCAGGAAGGGAGCAAACACTTTTTCACACCACTGTACATAAACCGAATATATATATATATATATAGTATTAGTATCTATGAATTAGTATTCGGATATTACACCGCATATCTTGCAATAATTGGACCTCAAACCTTTTGGTGGTAGTATACGTAATTAGTTTTTTGCTCCTGTTTTTCTCTTTGGAGCCTGTGGTGTGGGGGGATGTATAGGATTGTACTTGCTTGATCAATAACATTAAAGCTTAATTCATTCAATGGGAGGCAAACTCAATTTAATACAGCGACCCTGTTAGGAAGCAGGAAGCAGCAGCACATCAAAGACAGGCTTTGTGAAGAGAATCAGCAAATAGGTCTACTGACGCAGAGAGGGAGGGTCACACACACACACACACACACATATCCTCAATGGCCTTTCCCTCTCTCAGTGTTGTCGCTTTGGAGGGCATTTCACTCTATCTCCTCTCTCTCTGACCGTGCACATAACTATACAAGACCACCGTGACAAGCTCAAGATTAACACCAGTGGAGGGGGAAAAACAGGGTCTCCAAGGGCGTCATTCATCATAATTACAGTACATTATAGAAGAACTGTGTTCTTCATTTCTAAATATGATTAAGATGACTTACAAGGATCATTATGGAAATAAGGCCAAAAAAAGCACAAAGACGGCAGCAGCAATGCTTCATGATGGAACATTCCTCTGATCTAATTTTCTCTACAATTTTATTATGTGCATTACATTATTTAGGTAAATTGCCACAATGTATTTAAAAGCTGCTGCATGTGTCTTTATATATGAAAAACAGTATAATGTTTAGCCTATGCCATGTGAGCACTTTAATTAACAACGAATCCAAACTACACAAAACATTGATGCAGAAGTCCTCGGAGTTTTGACTACTACTTCAACATGAACACACATTTAAATGTGATGTTTTTTTTCCTATGGGATGCCACAATCTCCACAACCCAAACCTCTTGTCCCCGATATCTCTCTCACACGCATTTACATACACTCCCCTCTAACTTTACTATGCTCTGCTTCCTAATAAACTTTTGCGGTGTTTGGAATCCATTAGAAGCAATATCCCTCTTTACAAAACATCCTGGCACACCAGTGGGAGAGGGGGAGGATGACTCTGGCCACAACTGAGGTGATTCTCATACACCCCAATGGCTGTTTTATGGCTTTTAGTCAATATCTGTTAGATTTGAGCCTATGAATTGTTAGTTTACTTTTGAAAGTTGACAAAATTTTAGCAGCTTTAAGGCAGTGACACAACAAGCAAAAACAGACATAGCAAAATAAATAGCAGCAATGAAGCAGACTGTGATATTGCCTCTCGTTGCCTGCACCTGGGCCAAACATTTGGGCTGAGATGACAGCCAACGGCCAGCACATACATTCTGCACCTGTGTGAGAGGAAATAACTCTCCAAACCAGCAGGTATCAGTAGTATGTATTCATCATTTTATTTATTTGCAAATAGGAATGTTCAGTTAAGTTGGAGATGTAAAATTAGAAGAGCCCTTTGTGGTGTTTCTTCTTGACTTTATTGTTTGCTTGCTTTCATTACTTTCATTTTCTGTTCACTGGTTCACTAAGCTGATCAGCCAATCAGAGTGACCTGACTACACAACGGTGATTCAACATGCTCAGTTGGCCAAAAAGCCACAGCGGTGGTCTGACCAGCGCAGACAATGCAGAAAACACCACAAAAACTAGGCCAACAGATGCTCAATGACGTTTAAAATATACTCTGCATACTCTCTTCCTAAGAAATAAAAACTATTGATGACTCATCCTGCACTCAAGGGCGTGTACACACTTTTTGTCCAATCAAATTCTGTCTATAATGAGAATGTCACTCATCCTAATACCACCTGACATTGTTTAAACACTTTTTCACTCTGTTGTCACTTTTTATAGTTACTTCATAAGATTTATCACCAGCACTAAACAAAAAAGTGGGCCACAGGAAGCACACGGGTAAACAGACTTTGTCACTGGGTATTTTGTAGGATGTGAAGAGCGTGTCTCAGTTTGTACTATCCCTAAAGCATCGTCATGTCTGTCTTGTGGTGATGTATAGGACTCATAAGCACCTGATTGTTCTTGCCATGTGAGATATGGACCGTATCTACAGAACCACCAGAGCTTAAAGACAAAAAGCTGGAAGGCTGCCAACACAGCGTGATTAAGCGGTGAGCTGGAGTACAACTGCTTAAGGAAGAAAACAACAGAGCACTTTCAACAATGTCACTTCCCGCCAAAGAATACCAACAAAGCCTCTTCCTTTTTGCATGCCCCTTGCATGCGCCCTCACTTCCTGTTTCAGAGCAGAGCCGGCGCTCAGACATGTGCCTGACGCACTAAACAACTCTCACCCCATCACAGCACATGCACTTACAAATATGCTTTAGTCTATAGCAATATTGTTGTTGTTAACTAAATCTATTAAAAATTAGCTTGGCAATTTAAATAAAGTTTGAATAAAATATAAATACTTAATGAACAAACCTGAAAATGTAAATAAATAAATTGAAGTTTAAGTGGGGTACTAAATAGAATATATATATATATATAATAAACCATGATTAAAAATAACAGAATAACTCAAATTAAAACTACAAATATAAAATAAAAACTACTTTCAAATATTAAATAAATTCCTACATACAATAAAAATGTGGAAGTAATGTTAAAAGGATAGTTCACCCAAAAATTCAAAGTCTGTAATCATTCTAGACAGGATTAACTTTCTTCTTTCATGGTAGTTTTGGCAGTGAATAGGGAGTGTTTAATCCCAAAGGGGGGAAAGAAAAAAAAAGAAGAAGAAAAGGTAACCACAGCAGTTTTTGAGCTTGCAGCTGTAATTTGTTCGATTGATATTGTATCTAATATATTTATTTCTTTTACTTATTTAGAATAAATAATCTGCTGTTAATATATACATATTTTTATATATCTCTTATTTATCTATATAATTATATATATATATATACACATTAAAAAATCAAGTTTGTGAAAAGTCAGTGTATAATAAAAATAAAAATGACAATTCTGTTTTCTTAAATTTCATGGTTAAAAAAAATCTAATTTACAAATTTTAATAAAAAATTTTAAATAACTTTCCTAGCTCCATAAAAAAAATGCTTCTTTTCCATTAAAATTTAACATTTTTACTATATTAGTGCAGATAACACTTGACTGAACTGGATTTCAAGTGTTGAGTAGTGAATATGTTTTTTGCGCTGATGCATCCAAAAATGGCGCACCTATTTAGTGAATCCTCTGCCACAACTTTCACAGTAAAACGTGACAGCTCAGTCAACATGAATCAGTCGTCTTACTGTTCAAAAACAAAGCGTGCACCATTGTTATTTTTAGTGTTGTCCAATATTCTGAGTTCAGGGTGAGGCATCAAAACAATAAGAATGTTCCACCAAGGCTAAGTCATCCATAAATGTACTATTGTTCTACAGAGTCTTCCTCTAAGGATCCCTCCCATCTCTGGGACTCGAGAGCAGCACGCTTTGATGAGGGAAGGGTTTCTGCAGCGAATAAAAAGAAAAGAGAAAAGGAGAACACCAGGGCTTGTGGGTAATTATGGCACATACGAGAGCGTTGGAGGGCCAGATGTGTGAGGAATGTTCTGGCTGGATCCGTCGACGGGGGAGGGGGTTAAGAATAGTCGACTCACCGTCTCCAAATCGTTACAGGGCTGTCGAGCCTCCAGCGGTCTACTGTGCGTTTTATAACGTTAAGCTGAATGTCACCACCACAACCATAATAAAGATGCAGAACAACCGTGCATTATTTGCAACAATGGCCACGTTAAAAATGAATCGCAGGGATTTGACAGTGCGAAAGACTTCACAATGATTGAATACACTTAAGTATGTTGTACGTTTTCGAAATGTGTTTTAGCATGAAAATGATAAACCTGCAACTTACAAAAATAAGCAACTGGCTAATTGTTTTATCTCATCAGAAGAACAACATTAAAAATGGAGTAAAGCAAATCAATTTTAAGTTTTATCTTATCTGTAAACAGTACCTTGGACACAAACCCCCACCGCTCATTCGCTCAATGAGCCCATTAGTTATGTGCTGCTATGGTTGAGCAATGCTCCAGAACAGCCTCTGTTTGTTCAGCTGTTTTAGGCCAGCCACAGAAACCCTGGGAGGCTATAGAGAATTCACAACCCCAACTCATCAAATGAAAGACGAGACGGTGGAGGGAGAGAGGAAGAATGAGAGAGATGAAGAGGATGGATGAGTGCAGTGGAGCTCAAAGATAAGATGATGATGATGATGTCTTCTTTTAATCACAGACCCAGAGCAGCTACTTGCCTGTGATCTGAGAAAAAAAAATGCTTTTGAGAAACATAGGCCATCCCCTATGGAGCAGATTCTGGCATGTGTTGGATATATAGCAAATTCATAATTTATACTTCAACCCCAAGGCCCTTTTAACATATTAGTGCTGGCTTCCACAAAATACGATTAAGCCAGTTCCTCTAATTTGTTTGCAGTACTGCATGAAAATTTAAATGCAATGAAAATTGAATGAATGTGTCCATTGGGTTTCAGCAAGTCCTCTTTGTAGCTGCAAACAGCTTAATGGTTTATACATGTTACAGAAGCTTTTGCCGTTAAATTAAAACACAAATATAAACGGAGGAATCAAAATTAAAGGGATAGTTCACCCAAAATGAACATTTTGTCATCATTTCATGCTCAAGTTGTTCCAAACAAGTTTCTTTCTACTGTTGGACATGAAAGAAGATATTTTGAAGAATGTGGATAACCATACTGACTTCCATAGTATTTTTTCCTAACTGTGGAAGTCAATGGGAAAAACTGTTTGGTTAAACACACTCTTCAATGTACCTTCTTTTATGTTCGACAAATTTGCAACAACTTGAGGGAGAGTAAATGGGAGTAAAATGTTGGGTAAACTATCCCTTTAACGTTTTTGATACACCTGCCAGTGGCATGTAAATATTGGTAATATTCATGGTAAATGACCACAACATTTCTTACAGGCCATGAAAATAAAATTTTGCACTTAATAAGCTGATATTGAAAGATCAAACTATTTTTATGATTGTTTATGTAACCCTGATAAGCACACCTATATTTTTGTCTTTTAGCCTGAATTTCTTTCACATGGTCTTCAGCAAACTGCCTGCTTATTAAATAAGTGCATGTCTTTTGTACATCTATTTGACATCAAGTCCAGAGCAAAAAAAAAAAAAAAAAAAAAAAAATGTTGATTTTTTTCCTACAGTATATGCACTTATTAACTTTGATCACTTGCCTGATACAGTCAAAGCCAGCTTTAAGAAAGAGCCCTCAGTTTGACTGATGAATTTGAGTTTTGCACACTATTTCTGTTCTTGCTGACAGATACATATGTTTTTGTAAGTGCTAAATAGGCAATCTAGGTCCAAAGCGCGCAGCAAAGAATGAGTCAGTGTGTCCAGTTGGTGTTGGCATTTATATGTGCTTCCCAAAGCGCTGAACATTTCCCCAGTCATCACCAAGGCCAGTGTACAGCCTTTACTCCATCCTGTTGTGTTCCGTCATAAAGCGAATGTGGCCTTACTTAAATGTCATGTCAGCAGCCCATACTTCCCCAAAACATTTCCTTGTACAAACATACTGGAACGACTGACCCCAGATCAGGTAAAAACACCTGAAGTTTGATGATACGCCAATCCACATGAGTGGCATATGGTGGTATCTAAAATGCTATAATATGCTGTTTTAAGTTGAATATTTTTAGATATTCATCCCATGTTGCATAAAGGAAGCTTTGTGGGTTTCCTTGCGTAATGGATTATTGAAAAAAACGAACAAGAACAAGAAAATGGCGGGAAACTCACACTACACAGTTGTTTTGAAAGCCAAATCATTTATTGCCCTCGATTTGCAATGGGTTGAAATTTCAGCCTCGCTAAGCGGAGAAACTCGAACCGACGGTCCAGCTGTCCGCAGGCTGCCGTCCCACAGCGCCTACCGCCACACACGGTTCCCTCCCCTCTCTTATTCCATTCATCCCCTCTGTCCCACAGAAGCAGGTGATCGATTGGAAGAACAGACCCAAACAAAACATGGTTGTGAGAGTTGAGCAGTTGCCCAGATCTCTGTTTCCCAAAACTGTTTAGAAAAGCCCAGTTGAGACATGTTACCCCCGCTAAACAAATCTGTCATCGTGCAAAACAGCCACATTTGATGCCTCTACTTGTTGACTTCTTATCCATCTTATTTATCTTCTAGGTGGTTGCTAATAAGGCATTTAGAACTGAATTGAGAATGACTTTTAAAGGGGTCACATGATGCTGCTAAAAAGAAAATTATTTTATGTATTTGGTGTAATGAAATGTGTTTATGTGGTTTAAGGTTAAAAAAACACATTATTTTCCACATACTGTACATTACCTCTATGCCCCGCCTTTCTGAAACGCATCGATTTTTACAAAGCTCATTGGTCTGAAAAAGCGAGGTGTGCTCTGATTGGCCAACTATCCAGTGCGTTGTAATTGGCCGAATTCCTCAAGCGTGTTACGGAAATGTTACGACCCTTACCATATTGTGATGCCTGCGGCAACCACATGTGACGACCCCGGGCTGGACTCCGCTTCGTCCACGGTGAAAGCCAATCCACAGCGCGAAGTTGATGTATATCCTCAGCAACCAGCACGGATCAGCTACAGGCATGAAGCGGATATCGTCCTCTTTTGGAAGGCCAAACAAAGTAGTTTCGCTTTCACAACGAAGCACACAGCGCTTCACGACATGGCGGTGGCGGCAACAATACTACAGCGAGAATAAAAGTTACGCCTTCTTTCTTTGCGTGAAGATGTGGGAAGAGTTGCATAATGCCGCCCAAATAGTGACGTAGATATGTGGGGGCGTGTTAGAACGAGCCGTTTTAGGTAGGCGTGGCAGAGTCTTAAATTTTATAAAGAATATCTCTTTGGATTTGAGATTTTAGTCTTTGCAACTTTACAGATCTTCTTTATGCACCAAGAGCTTGTAACACTCCAAAGAGAAAGGAAAAATTGAAGTCGCATCATATGACTCCTTTAAATTCCAATTCCATTTCCAAGTTCTAATTGAAGTAGCAAACAGGTTACAGAATTGTAAAGAACAGTGAATTTGATTGTGAAATCAAAGAAATTCATATAACAGAGCCAATTTTAAAATTTCTGAACTTTGCACAAACCTAAGTCTCTATTATATTCTGGATCCTAGATATGGCTATTGTCCACAAATAATAAAAAAAAATGCTCAGATTACTTAAAGTAATAATAGCTCTCTCTAACAAGTTAAGATGATTTGATTAATGATTTGCTCTTGCCTTAGTAAACTCCACTTATAATTCTGTATCGTTATCAAATACAGATAATTAAAGTGAAACAATAATGAACAACCTTTAGCCATGATCACTATGCTTTCATGTCTCATAGAAAGCTAGTTAATTCTTTGCTCAAAACATATGACAAGTGCTTACCAATGTGGAACAAGTTGATGTTGACCTGTGATGTGATCCATGATGGCACCAAGGCACTACAGTTCACTAACAACAAAAAGGGAAAGAGGGCAAGTTAAACCTGTCTGCAGATTTGTCATTTTCACAAGATTTGTACAGAACTTGAGTCAGAGATTCTTGTTTGGACTCCCATCTGAAGTCACCAGTCACACTGGTGTTATTACACCATCAGAAAATGCCAGCTCAGATGACAAACAATGGCAACAGATGACAACTATGATCCTAGTAAACTCCACGTACTCAGGGGTAGAGGATGGAAGACAAAATAAACTTGAAAAGGATAGTCAAGAAGTCAAGTAGACATGCAAAATGTGCAGTGTTGGTGTAGCTCCAGAAACGTGGCTGGGAATCACTGCGTTATAGCATAATGCATTTCTCAACAAATAAATTGCCTTTCAACTCGGCTACAAACCAAGAATCCAACCAAGTGTGAAAACAGCCTTAGAATGAGAGTATAACAAATTTAGCCAAACACTAGTGACTGTTCGTCATCTGCTGAAGCTGTCATGATGAGTTTTGTATGCACATCTGTGCTTCAGCATCCGTTTCCTCTCTTGTGCAGCGCTGCATATATGTCCTGTGGTAAATGTGCTATCAGACAATTGCTCCAATATGGTTACCATACAACTGATATCAATCTCAATTATTAAAGTTCTTCTAATTATA
Organism: Sinocyclocheilus anophthalmus; assembly: GCA_018155175.1. Classification (NCBI taxonomy): domain Eukaryota; kingdom Metazoa; phylum Chordata; class Actinopteri; order Cypriniformes; family Cyprinidae; genus Sinocyclocheilus; species Sinocyclocheilus anophthalmus. The sequence continues at coordinate 86,085 of JADLZN010004856.1, forward strand.
GCGCTCATTTCGCATTGTCTCTTTCTATTCTTTTGCCATTCCGCAGGAATGAATGGTAGGATATTACATTAAACAGCATGTGCAGAAGTTTCCCTCCCTTTCTTTGTCATAAATACAGGTCTTTCTTTTGCTCTCTTTAGCTTTAGTACTCGCCTCTTTTCCTCACAAAGGACTTGAGGCAGAGTAAGGCAGACAGTAGCTGCATTATCAGGCGGATGACTGGACGGCAACAGCGCCCTTCCGTCTGTCACACATAGTGAATTAGGGACCTCGGGTGGGACAATGAGGGATTGTCCTCTTTAAGTTCATAATCGTTCACGTCTCCATTGGAAGGCAGAAAGGCCAAAACAGAAGGACAGCAGGAACGGTCAGAGAGGCAGAGAAATCTTACCTGGTAATCTGACTGAATGAAACTTCTTTCATTATATCATTAAATGCAGTTCTTCTGTTGAACAAAAAAGAAGACATTTTGAAAGTTCAAATCTAGTTGAGAAATAGTGTTAACAGATCATCTTTTGTGTTCCTTGTGTTACTGTCGTGAACGTGCGTCGAAGACTGAAACGGAAGAGAAGAAATTGTTGAATAAAGTCGTTAAAGTCATCGTTATTTTTGTTTTCCTTGCGCTTAAAAAGTATTCTCGTAGCTTCATAACATTAAGGTTCAACAACTGATGTCACATGGACTATTTTAACAATGTCCTTGCTATCTTTATGGGCCTTGAACGTGTCAGTTGCGTTGCTATCTATGCAGGGTCAGAAAGCTCTGGGATTTCATCAAAAATATCTTAATTTGTGTTCCGAAGATGAACGAAGGTCTTACAGGTTTGGAACGACATGAGGGTAATTAATAACAGAACCTAACCCTTTAAGCCCTCGTGGTCTTCGTGGAGTCCACACTTTTTTGAGGTTATGCCCCTTTGACTATCAGGTAGAAGTTTGCTCTGGAGCTCACCTCACTGCAAAATGAAGTGGACATCAACGATGCGCAAGCACCCTTCTGAAACCTAAAATGATGAATGGGACACTCTATGCTTTGGTCCCCTCTTGTGGACTTAACGGATACACGGACACGGCCAAAGTCCACAAGATCAGAAGTTCACATCAAGAGAGGGTCTGTTTGTAAAGCGTTCGTGTTGGGCTATACTGGTTTGGAAAGACATTATGTTGAGTAAATGATGACAGAATTATCATTTTTGGGACAACTACTACACCTATCAATCTGGGTGAAGTAAGCTAGTCACCAGTTTAGATGGTCTAGGCTGTTTCTCTGGTAGAAAATGCTACTTATTAAATATATTATACTTTGTACATAAAAACTGTACTTCATTCTGCTACAAAACCTTCTCAAAGTGAGTGTGGGAACGTAACTGTCCTGTACTGGCCGGGCTGCTGGGAGGACAGGCGGGCGTGATTTCTAATTGTACATGGTGCAGGGCAGGAACTGAAGAATAGGAGAGGAAATCGGCAGAGGAGGATGGGGGCCAGCAGATGTTTCAGCTTTGGGTTTTGGCTGGAAAGGGCAATTATGAGGTACTCTTAATGACGCTGGCAGCCGCCCTATAAACCTGGTTCAGTGGAAGAGCTGCTCATTAGGGTGACCCACCAAAAAACACTGCAACCTGTCCAAACTCTTCCATGTCCCACCAAGCCAACCAAACATGCCAATGTCACTGCTATGGGAAGTGCAGCTGCAAGAGTTGGGAACTGTACGGGTCCCATGGACCCCCACCCCCCAAAAAAATATGCAGATGACTGTGTTCGAGCCTGTGGATCTAAGGTAGTAGTAAAGCACTCTAGATGGCGAGCGAGCGTGGTAATGATGTAGGTTTTCCATTATGCAGGTTTGTGCGCAAGCTGGTGAACCAGACTACAGAGAAAATGATAAACGGAGAAAAGAGAGAGGTGGCTTTGGGGGGTGTTGGGGAACTGGGCACATTAAAAACTGCGTTAAGAGCCCAATATAAGACAACCTGTAATTCACACGACTGATTTTCCTACTCATTCATACATATTAACTTCACCGGGTGCCATAAATCTGTTTAACGACCACAAGGATCAGCACCGACATGGCTACCTCTACAAGGGGCTCCGGCAGACGGCGACATGTTCCCTGGCGCAGGGGTTTACGAGAGATCTCCCCCATTCTCGTGCACCTTGGCGCGGCTAGACCTCAGACCTGTCTTTCTAGGCGAAACCGCTGGCACACGAGAGCACTTGGCACAGGCCCTGCTATTGAGTTTTCATGAAAGTAGGTCACTGCAAAGCTCCCGTTGAAGCTTCAGAGCATGAGGAAAAGAAAATAAATGAGGAGATGAATGAGGAGAGGATAGAAAGAAGATACCAGCCACTTCCTGTCCAGCAGAATGGGAGGACACAGAGGGACAGGAAGTTACATGACGTGCTGATAACAGTCTTGTCCTTTGCAAACTTGAGATGTCTTTGAAATAATGTTGAAAGAGTGCCAAACGTGTTTGCTAGCCATATGTTGCCATTGTTTTGGTATAAGAACAAGCTGTGTTTGGCAGCTTTATTGTACCTACGATTGATTTACCCTACAAAGTTCAATTTAAAATGTTAGGGCCCAAGTACATGAGGTTTATGGTAAGGCTCATCATGCACTGATTTTGGCCAGTCTGGACATGGAAAGGTCAAACCTGTTGAAACGTAAAAATCTCAGTCAAATGATTCAAGCTGATACACGTGTCCCACACATGTTCAAAGGAATTTAAATTAAACAGCAGAAAGGTGCTATATATCTTTGAAATAATTTTCATCCTAATTCATCTTAGCACATGCGTCTCTCTCTACTGCTGGACTTCATTTTCCATGTGTTTGTTCTCACACTCCGAAGAGTTGACAAATCAGTTGGGTTATGGAACTTTTAGGATCATTCGCTCCATCTGAGTGAAGCAAAAACATCTCGTTTCTGTCCGTCACACATGTGGTCATCCTCCGATTTCCCACAATTCCCTTGTGTTGTCTCAGGTACCACATGGAATGGCGTAGATGGATGACATTTTAACCAGCCAAACTGGATGGGCTGGAACAGCAATTTGGGTGGGGGGCTTAGCTGTTGAATTCTGTGAAATGGATTTACACATGGTAAATGAAATGTAAAAATATGAAAATTCTGATTGATACCAATAATTAACTGTTAAATATTATCTAAATAAAAAAATTATAATAATTCAAATTAGTAATTTTAAAGGCTACAAGTTAATTTAGGCATTACAACATTATAATGTAAAGTATGAAAAATGGATATCCATTTTAGATTGGATAAAGATTACATTTAACGGTATTATTAGGGGGCAGTCATGGCCTAATGCAGTGGTTCTCAAACCTGTCCTGGAGTACCCACGGCCCTGCAAATTTTGTATGTCTCCCTCATCTATCACATCTGATTCTCATCAGCTCATTAGTGGAGGCTGCACGACCTAAAGTGGGTGTGTCAGATATAGAGAGACATACAAAATGTGCAGTGCTGGGGGTACTTCATGGCGAGGTCTGAGAACACCTGGCCTAATGGATAGAGAGTCAGACTTATAACCTGAAGGTTGCGGGTTCAAGTCTCAGGTCCGGCAGGGATTGTAGGTGGGGGGAGTGAATAACCAACGCTCTCTCCACCTTCAATACAATGACTGAGGTGAGACCCTTGAGCAAGGCACCGGAATCGCCAACTGCTCTGGGTGTGTGTTCACGGTGTGTGTGTGTTTGTGCACTTGGATGGGTTAAATGCAGAGTACAAATTCCAAGTATGGGACACCATACTTGGCCACACGTCACGTCCTTTCCTTTCCTTAAACTATTCCAAGTATGGGACACCATACTTGGCCACACGTCACGTCCTTTCCTTTCCTTAAATTATTAGCGTTAAAGGACTAGTTTACTTCCAGATTAAAATTTTCCTGATAATTTACTCACCCCCATGTCATCCAGCTCTTTAATCCAATTAATCCTTTAAATGATGACAGAAGTAATACAAATGTAAAAAATAGGGGACATAAGCATACAATTAAATATACAATATCAAAAGTTAGCAATAAGTAAAAAAAATAGATCTCTAATAAGAGCCTATAACCAATATGGTACCGATATGGATATATTTTTCACAAACATAAAATTAGCCAAAAATGTTAAATAAACCAAAATGCACAAAAAAATGTAAATTATGGTTATTCTGATTGGCAGTTTTTCTGTGGAGTTCTGGGGCTTCTCTGTAGATTCCATATGGGCATTCTAATAAAGCATATATTAATCAAATCATCTAATTACAGTAAAATGAGATTACATATCGGATACAGGACATCAGGAGGTTGCTCCCCAAGTCTCTTTTCCAATATGCGAAGCCAGATGGGAAAGGAGAAAAACACTGTTATTACATGACAGATTCAAAGTCTTGGATTTCAAAGAACACACACACTAACAGGTGTGTTAGATCATATTGTGGAGAGATTCAATTATACACTGCGTGCATATGCACACACAGACATGTGTGAACATTCAACATGCTGGACGTTCTGGCAATATTTTTTCGCATATTTGCATGTACTGTATTTTAAGCGAGGAACAGTTTTTAGCAATCAGAATGAAATAAAAACAATTTCATCGGAGTTTCAGTTCAGCTAAAACGCAAAACAAACAAAAGCAAAATTCACGCTTGTCCACACGTGAAACTACTCGTATCTGTATTCAGACATAAAAATAATCACTTCCTCCTCTGCAACACCCAAACACCCACACGTATCAAAACAGAGCCAGGCCACTGTCACCGTGTAGGACGTTACATGACTTAATATAGAACTCATATCAAAATCCCCTATAGGTCACGTGAATCAGGTGTGAGTTTTGAATGATACATGTAGGTGTTTTTTACAGTATGTCTCATATGAAAATGTATTAAAGAAGTCGAAACCGGATTGGTTTGGACGTGTGGAAGAGAAAAATATTAAGCAACTCTTTTAACCACGATTTGACTAATAAGCTAAATTTAACATAAGCAGTATAAAACATCACTCTCACAGCATTCAAAACACATATTCATCAGTATAGAGGAGTATAAAAAGAAGAAGGGAAAGAAGAAGTGGATAGAGGGCAGTGCACTTGATAAAAGGAAGTGAGAGTGTTTTAGTGCAACATCTGCTCCTCCTGTGGCCCATCTCTCGGCGAGCCGCTCTGTTTGTCTACGGGTCAAAAACGGCCAAAAAATACAAACACCAACAAAGGCACTCACGGACATGTGGACGCATAGAAAGCTGAGTTAATAAGTAAACAGGCAACGCTCCATATCTGATTTGGCATGGATGGAGTCGGTCTCGCTGAGAATAACAAAGGGGAGTGACAAAAATCAATGTTATCTTTTCAATTGCAAGGGAGAAGGCAAGAAGCAACGAGGGCCCACGTCAAGAAAGGAAGCGAGGGAGAGAAAGCCCCCTTCTGATGCTTCAAACCCACATACATCTCCCCTCCTTAGCTCACCCTCCCCTTCTCTTGGCAACTCAAAGTCCTACACAAAGAATTCCAGCATTCAGCCAAAGGTAAAAAACCCAGTGAAGCTCCGCCTCCCAGTCTGATAGACGTTTACCCCTGGAAACATGAGCCTGAAAGATTCAACCTGTGCTGTGGTTGCGATTTGATATAAAAAAAAAATATCTAGATAAAGTATTGATGCTATTTGTAGCATAAACTTAACTGACTAGTTTGAATTAGCACAGTTGTTGGTGACATCGTTTAGATACATCAAATGTGATTTAGCATAGCTGCGGTGCTACAAGGGGCTTTTTTACCATGTGGGTGTCCTTATTAGTAGTCCAGAGATGCTCTGTGCCTCCTTCACTGCTTTGTTGTTCCACGTACGTGCTCTCTTTAGCTCTGTTCCAAAAACCTAGCGAGCTGTGCCTTGCTGTCTACTGCCTGCAGCTGCCTTCTTAGGCAGCAAATTAAATGGAAATGATGTTAGCATGTTGCTAAGCTAACAATCACAATACTCCACAAGCAAGAAACAAAAAGTAATTAATTTCTAACAGAGAGTCACACACGGGCCGAATTCGATTTGAACTCTGTGTTTAAATTTTTCATCTTGCAAGACTAAACAATATTCCTCCAGACTTCCTTCAGAAGTACTGGCAGCTAATTGTCCCAGATGGATAGCTATTCATTCATAATTCATACATGCCACAATGGTCAATACGTGAAATTTAAATGGTCTTGCTTTCACGCTCCTTGACAGAAACAGTGACTTCATGAACAAACTGTCAATTCACAAGCTGTCACAGTAAACAGATGGCCTAATGAGAATAAAAATACCCAATGTAGCCTACACAAACATTCGATTTAAAAAAATAGTATCAATTACATCGCCACTGTTTTTATCTATATTTTTCGTTAGTACATAAAACAAAGATTGACATTTTCCAGACTTTTCAGGTTTTGTAAGAGCTTGCACGCATACAAAGCTGAGTGAACAGAGGTTAACTTAAGCTGATCCATCTGTTTGGACTGCATCAAGAGAACGGACATGCAGGCAGGGCCCAAAACACCCACGCTACATGACACACACACAAAACACACACACATAACGTCAGCATAGTGAAGTGCTAGAACTGGACTTCTCGCTAATCACCCGCTTTCATCTTGGCATTGGCAGAACTGTTCATTTTCAACGAGAGCCCACATTTGTGTCTGGTCTGGCCATTTCAGAACGACTGATGTATACTCTTTACCGCTCTCTCCACCACTGCGGCTGCGCTGGGCCAAAGCCACAGGCGTGCAGGAGAATCTGATAGTCGTGGAACCCACGCTGCTCTCGCTCTGGGCTGGAATGCATTTCTGCAGCACTGCACTTTTCACCATATCAGGGGAATGATTGGAGGTCCCCACCAGAGCGATCGACTTCCATGTTCAGCCAGACAACCAAACTACCCACTCACCACACACACAAACACTACTAGACGAACCTCAGCAGACTGAATGCGTGCTCATAACATATGATTCACATGCAGAAAATGGCAGTTTTTTGGAGTTCGGGTTTCACTTCCACAAATTCTCGATGACAAACTGACCCAATTAACTTCATTTTAAACCTCTTCAAGCAAATGTTTTTTTTTTTTTTTTCAAAGTTTAATTCATGGTTTATGTGTGATTATTGTTAGTTTATTTTATGTAAAGCACTTTGATTACCATGTGTCTGAAATGTGCATCCAAATAAATGCCTTGCCTGCCTTGCCTGCCTTCAATTGATCTGGTCGTTAGTGGATACATAAATTCGGTCGTTCTTCACACAAAGCTCTCACATGATTTCAAAAGCCTGAAGTTGCATGGATCATGCTTAAGAACTTTAAACGGGGACCAAAGTTTCAAAAAGAGACCATTACTGTACGTTACATGAGAAAGAGCCAAACCAACATTATTCAAAAACTTATTTGTGCGTCACCTTGCCTTGCCTTCAATGATCTGGTCGTAGTGGATAACATAAATTTCGGTCTGTTTTTCACACAAAGCTATCACATGATTTCAAAAGCCTTGAAGTTGCATGGATCATGCTTAAGATACTTTAAACGGGGACCAAAGTTTTCAAAAAGAAGACCATTACTGTAAGTTACATGCGAAAGAGCAACCAACATTATTCAAAATACTTTATTTTGTGCTTCACCAAAGAAATCAGATGCACTTGGAATTATATGAGGTTCAGTAAATGATATTGTAAGCTATTTCATTAAGACAACAACCAGATTTTGCAGACACATGCATTTTGTAATATCAGCCTCTCATCTGAGATTGTAAACCGTGGGAGGGTGAACAAAGCAAATGCACAGCCCAGATTGTGATTGTGAACACAGATTGTCACTGCGTGAAGAACTGTAGAGTAGGCCAAAAAAGGAAATTATGATGCTGCATATGTATGAAGCATGTGGTCTACTATAGGAGTCAAGAGGGGTATGTTTTTAGTCAAATTTACATTTAGAAACTGTATGTGCATGTGGAAAGAGAATTATAAGACATAAAATCTACTAAATTTGAGATCATGAACATGAAAATGTCAGACTTGTCATTTATATGGAAAGCCAAAAGCTCTATATACCTCACTTGATGGTCTACAAAGAGAGATATCCCCCTTAAATGTCCTCTGGGAACTGTTACATCGCCCCCTGCTGGATCAACTGCTACTAGCTTTGTTTTCAAGTTCTTTTTTCTACAGGTAAACTCCTGTCAATTTCTCAGACATAATAAAAACACTTTTGTATCTCTCACACTGGTTGAGCACTCAACCTTTGTCCTGCAAAGAGTTCCATCACATGATTCAGTAAATGGCCTCAAAACAGACCACAACAATAATTTGTCAGTTATTAAACAAAGCGTTCTTAAAAATTTGATGTATGACTTTTTCCACATTTTACAGCTCTTCACACAGGCTATGAAATATCTCAATGAGACAGGTAGAGGACACATGGAGCGTCCGGAACGTTAGACAAGAAATGGATTGCGTTTGGAGAATGGTTTTGTCATTTGCACTGCTTTTCTCAGTATCTAGCCATCTCTCTTTTTTCCCTGAAGGTAAATGGGGGAATCTAAGAGAACCTGACACCACAAACGTGCAGCACACCCTATTTAACTCCACACATCCTCATTTAGTTTTCCCGAGCATAAAGGGGCAATAATCTCAGCTATATCAGAATCGTTGTAAAGATATGGGCAAGGGTAATACACTGCTGTATTTTGCCCTGAATAGACATCAATGCAAAACTTGGAATTGCCCCCAAGCTGAAAAGCTTCAAACCTTTATACACATACACATTTCATAGTAACCGTCAAAGCATGTAAAACATGCAATAATGTATGTCTATGAATCTATGTCTACTGGAAAATAACTTGTTTAATCTGACAATAAACTATACTTATTTTTATGTATTAAAGATGCATTCTCTGAAAATAACTCTTAATACCTTATGCATTGGTGCTTCTCAAATAAATTGTATATTGTTTTATTAAGGATCAAGGATTTTCAGATATTTTAACAAAAAAAAAAAAGAAAATGACAAAAATATTTGTGAAGAGCAGAATTCTTCGCAGTGTATCTCCAAACTTCTGCTTCAGCGTTTTAAAAACAGAAGGCGTACGGGAATATCTGGCCAATTTGTTTTTCAAGAGCATGTGGACTTTACGTTTGGGCACTTATTTCATCGACTTCAGGAGTTGTCTGATGGCAGGGATTCCCCGGCACTCCATTGTCATGAGATGGTAATCGCTGTGGGAGCTGCTTACCAGTGTAAATTTGAATAAACCTATAAGTAGTTAAAAACATATTGTTTGCATGCAGCAATTTCTTTTCTCTCTATTAGAACAAAAATGTGTTCAATGCAAAACTGCATTGAGTATCGAATGCTGTATTTAAGACTAGTATGCAGTATGGTAGGCAGTATGGATTGAATCTATGCCCTGGCTCTTGTTTCAGCTCGTAAATCTCTACAGCCTGTTCTGTGCAGCCGCTGAAGGTAATCTTATTGTAAAATATTTTAAGTCCCAAATTACGTCCAGTTAAAGGCAGATCTCACACCAAGTTTTACATGCACTTCAGCATGAAACTGTTGAGTAAAGACCTTGGAACATATAAAGATGCTCAGTCTGTTCCAAATCTTTTTCTCGCTTTTATAAAAGAAACATTATCACTGGCAAGCATGGTGAAGAAAAAAACTTTGTTACAAGCAAACATTCTGGCTTGTTCACTTGTCAATCAGCGTTGTCGGTCTGACGAAATACTGGATGAGCCTGGAGAATTGACTGGAGATTCCCCAGCGGTTTTAAGAAGGCTTGTGCTCACTGGTTTGATGGCCTGATTGCCAAGAGAACAATAGGTAGAAGAGAGCACTACCTGATAAGGAAGTGAGAGGCACTGCTGTGATTTGTTTTTCCCAGCAATGCTCGGCGTGCGTCCCATTCAGGTATGGTGACTCATCAAGTGCTCAGAACTGAGACAAAGTTTGTGTCTGGCAAACAGCCACAACAAAACACAAAGGGCTGGTGAAAGAAAGCGACATTGACAAACACTGTGCATCTTCAAACAAATGACCCAGCGTGTACACCAGTCTGACGTACGGTCTGAAACTTTCGAGTCACTTACCACAAATCCTACTTAACCAATGAAGATCTGAAGTCACATTTCACTTTACTATGTAATCACAAAACCTACACACAAGCGGGCTACACTTCGGTCATGTTGAAAGGGTGCACCGATGAGATAATGGCCACAGTCTTGTCTGACCAAACACGGGAATGGTTATACCAACCTCATTACAACTCCTCTGATCTCACACCTGCTCCAGACATCCATAAATTCTCCCATATACAGCTCAGCTATTTTGCTTTATGTAAAAGGAAACAGCGTTCGTATGAATGCTATGTAACAAAACACAGGCCTCCTGGATTCTCTTGGACACTGTTGATCTAAATATAGAAAATTCTGAGAGTTTAGAAGTCACGTTGTGCATGCATGTAACTTTTGAGAGTGTTCCAGATGTTTTTTTATCCATCTGGATAAAATAAGGAAATAAACTCTGGCTTGAGTCAAAGGTGAGACTACGAAAACATCTCAAGCACCAAAACTGCTGACATTTTAAGATGTTATTGAAAAGTTTTGGCTCGAGAATGACATTGTTTGGATTTGCGTGTTACAAATTGATGTGAGCATCTTTATCTTTCGTAGTTACATTCCTGCAAACCTTATCAAGAAATCATGATACATCATTGCAGCAACTTTTGCTACACTATCCACAGACACAAACATCTCAAATCTGACCCTAAAAACCCCAACCAGGAATGAAAAGGTCTTGATCCCTTTTAATGGAGGCAACAGACCCTTGTTGTCCAGACCGTAGATACTAGATAGGACAGATTCAGTGTCTAGTGTTAGACCGGTCACATATACTTTGAACACGATGCAGACGGTGCGAATGGGCAGGTTACCGTGAATCCAGATGGGCCTGAGGGTTGGGGGCGAGGGGTCGAGGGAAAGACACGGCAGAGATATACGCAGACCTGAGCGATCTGAAAACCGGGCGGTCTGTTATGTGGCTGAGGAATGTGAGGATCGCAAAAAGAACAGACGCTCAGGAAAACTGAGGAGCCCACATCAAACGTGATGACCAGGAGGGGCGAATGTAGAGGTGACCCGATACAGCATGTGTGCGTCTGTGTGTATCACCGAGAATATGTCAGTCGCACGCTGCTCAAGCTGTTGTTGGTTGGAACACAGCAGCCATTCTCAGATCTGTTACAGTGTCCCACGGGAAGAAAGAGCCACCCACCCACAGTGCCACTGTCAAGAGCATCAGCTCAAACAAGTACAAACATATGACCACCAATATCTGACCCTAATATGACCCACATGCTTGGAGTTATCTATCAGAACTATCAATGAACCAAATAAATAAGCATTGAAAACTGTTCCTACAGAAAAACTACAAAATATTTCTCTAAATGTCTGTTATTAGGTAGATGCCCATAACCTGTTCAGCAAGACTCTTTAAAATGTTGCTCTGGCATGATTAAGTTAAAGAAATAGTTCACCCAAAAATGAAAATTGTCATTGTCATAATTTTCTCACTCTAAAATCATTCCAAACCTGTTTCTTTCTTATGTTGAACACAGAAGATATTTTGAAGAATTTTGAAGAACCAAACAGTTGTTGGTCCCAAGTGACTTCCATAGTAGGGAAAGTAATACTATGGAAGTCAATGGGGACCATCAACTGTTTGATTACCAGCATTCTTCAAAATATCTTCTATGTTCAACGTAAGAAAGAAATTCATAGAGGTTTGGAGAATGACATGAGGGTGAGTAAATGATGAGCTATCCCTTTAAGTTGACATAAAAGAAAAGTACTATAAAAGACAATATATGCTAATGTCAACTATAGCGCCCCTTTGTCGTTACACCAATGTTCTGACACATTTTGAAAGACAAGGACATGTGAACTCGAGCTTAAGCAACTATAAGCATTCCTGTTCACATACTAACATAGAGTCAGGCCTAATTCTTAAAGCTAGCTGCTTTAGCATATATCTACATTTGTCTAGGACACATTTGTCCTTATATTCCTGTCATAAAACCATGTTTAATTAACCACTGACATAAATTTACATTTATTTCGTAACTGTTTTCAGATGTATTATTTTCCACATCATCTGTGATCACACTAAGTACAAGGTCAGGCAGCATTAAGCATTCTTCAACAGTATTTTGTCTTGTTTTCAGTAAAAACAACTTTAAATCAAGATAAATTTAATGTGTAGATAAGAGTTTTCTGGAAAACATCTCTCTTTTTTACCCTTTTTTCTTTTTGTTTTGAGTATAAACTTCACTTAATTGTTAGATATGTTTAGAATGAGAAAACTATGATGTTAGGGGGGAAAAATATTAATTAAAAACATTAAAGTTTCTGAAAATGATCTTACACATTTTATTTATCTTGTTTTAATTGTTGTTTAGTTTGGAAAACATGACATAATCCTGAGTAAGAAAATGATTTTTCATAGCTCTCTGCCCTGCCTGTCAACTCCTAGCCTAGTTTCCTTTCATTCTCATCAGGGTGAAAATAAGATGACTGACATCTCAGAAAAGCAAGAACAAACATGATTGAGAAGGTGTAGCAAGCTTACTAATAAGATGTCAGTTGGTGTGTGTGTGTGTGTGTGTTTACAAGTCAATTTATCAAGGACAAAATAAAAGCCCAAAAAAGAGTGAGTGTGAGCCATCTGAAAAGAGTTTTCCCACAGTTACATCATAATATGTCTGGTGACGAGCTGTCAGCCAATCAAATCGCTGGAAAGCACCTCATTGGCTGGTAAGCCTCACAACTATTGGCAGGCAAATGTAGAGGCCTGTTTCAGAGCCTATAGTTACAGAAACAAAACAAGATTTCTGTTATAGTCATAACGATCTACAATGAGTAGATCAGTTGGCTTACGCACAGCTTGCGCTATGTCAATCCATCTTAACGATAAACAGATGAAGCGATTATACTTGGGTTAATTGTGTCATTTCAATAAAAATATTCAGAACCTATTGACAGCTGTGGTTCATTCACATGGAAGAAATCACAACCTCACCAGTCCCATGCACGCACACACAAAGGCCTACAAAAAAGGCCTATATGATTTTGCGCCTAAATATTGGTGTGCATGTTTCAAAACATTTCCGTTTTGTAGTCTCCTTGAGTATTAAGCCAGAGACACACTGCACGATTTTTGTCTGTCCCAGATGAAAGATTGGCATCGTGAAACAATTGTAGCGATTTCTGTGACCGTGGCTCCTAATCGGTGGTCCTATGTCAGTGAGAGAGGTTCAAAGACAGCTGTTGTCATGGTCTTGCGACCAAAGATAGCCTATGATAGTTTTCTGACAGTCTCGGAAATTCAGCAGGATCATTGCACAGTGTGTTTGCTGCCACGACCCACGTTTACTGACCAACCAATAAAAATGCGACAAGAAATCTACGCGACATGGCGCTAAACATAAAACTGCTTACCCCAAGCTTCATTCATTAATTCATCATTCATCAGATTCATCGTGCTTTTTTGTTTACCACTAGCAGATGCTGATGACGTTTTATTCTTCTATAGAAACGTGCGTTGTAGAGTACGAGTCAATAGGTGTCATCATCGTACGGTCTACACACATGTCGTACCCAAGTTTATTAGATCCATGTCGCACAGTGTGATCTGCAGTGATCTTATAGGACTGCTAAAATCGTGCAGTGTGTAGAAGGCTTTACTTATACCAAAGACAAAAAGTGTGCAAAAAACTGTAGTCAGCAGTTTAAATGCAACCAATAAACGAGATGATGCACAACAAGTTGCTCAGAGAAAACAGAGTGATAGCAAGAAAGACCCGGTCTTGAGGGAAAACAGCCAACATTGAACCAAACTCAAACTTGCTTCTGGTCCAAAAACAACATGCCAAATGCAAGCATGGTCTTTTTTACCGAACTAAATCATGCTTTTTACAATCTGAAACTTTTTATAGAAACCCAAATGAGCCTCTCGCTTGAGCTCCTGTGGCTCCAGTGTGTTTTACAGGTCCATGGAGAGTCAATGAGCCCATTGGGACTACTATGTTCAGAGAGGAAAACCACCTAGACCGCAAGAGATTCAGCAAGTTGTACAGCAGCGAATGAAGACCAACCCCCTCTATGAGTAGAGGCGATTTGTAAATAATAGCTTTAGGTTTCATTATATTGCAGGGACGTACAAAACTACAGATTTTTTAAATCAACTAGTTGGTGGTTTGCCGGAATGACTAGCTGAGTAATTAGTAGTAATGATGCATTCACATCATGTTGGAATTACTGTAATTAAAAGTTTCTGACTTGTAAAAACCCATTTGCGTCTGCGTCAACCTTGTAATTAAAGGTTGCAAACTCAATTTTCGGAGAGCTTCGACTTCGACTACCTGACCACTGTGATGTCACGTTTAAACAACCAAAATGGTGGCAACTTGAGCAGTAAAATGAATACTAGGTATGCTTTCTGTGTCCTTCAATATTTTCTCGCCATTCCGACATGGCATGAGGACATGACACAAAGCGCTCGAATTACAATCACAACGTAACAGTCAAAGACGGCTATCTGTATGTGTGTGACTGTACCAACAGTGCTTTAAAGGAAGGTCATTGAAGCATTGCTACAAAATAATTAAAATAAGAACTAGCTGAACAGTTAGTCAACCACTGTGACCCATCCCTAGAATATTGTGCCTGTTTGGTTCAAGAGGTAAATTAACTTTTATTAACACCCATTAAGGACAAAGACAGTGTTTATATACAAACACACATGACTTGGAGATTAGATCATAGGTGGCCCCACCTTTAGAGTCCATAATGCACCTCTGCAGTCAGTCGTCATCCAGCAAACATTACTTAAAATAAACCTCATCTTTTTCTTAGCTAGACGCACTCTGACACATTTTCTTTCACAGCGGCTCTCGTGTGAGGAACGGAATTTTCACTACTTTTTTTAAAGCCTCAAATGGCCACTTTAACACCGACCGAGCAGTTGAAAAAACAGAGGTAGTGAAACGTCTCACATATTTCATAATCAGATGTAATATGCACACACACCTGCAATAACACGGTTCCCACTGTATCGTACACCTCAGCGGTGTGCTCTTACACCAAACACCCCAGCCAAGACCGCTATACTGTAACTCTGTCCCCAGGCCTCATCGTCGCTCGCCACCTCGCTCTGCATTCCTGGACACAGCTAAAATCTGGATTAAATCAGGATCAGACCACTGTAATGAAATCATACAGAAAAGAAGCGCGACGGTTGATGCACAGTCACACATTTTAGTAAATAATCACTAGTTTAGGGTTCTTGAAAATCATTTCTCGTCAAGGGCTGGTTTGGATGGAAACAAACGCACAGATCTCACAACTGCCAGCTGTTTGCCTTAATAGCTTACACACACCCATTACACTTAAAACTTGGTTACTAATCATAAAGTTTGTACAGCCAGCAGCTGCTTTGAAGGAGAAGCCCATCTGAAGTTGATTAAGAACATAACCGATACCTTTATCTTTATTATAGTAATATATTTACGCTAATCTAGTTCCACTGAACCGAACAAAAACTAACGACTTCCTGAAGTTCCTTCGATAAATGATCTGTGGGTATATGGGAAAAATAAATTGTAAACTGATCTTTTCTTACATGACCTTTTGACTATCAAAGAAAACATACCGGTACAGCTGTTTGGTGCCAACCGTTTGGATAGCCTAGAGCGGAACAAGCAAATCTGTTACCTGCTCTTACATGCACGGTTGCTCAACTTAAAGGGTTAGGATTAATGTCTTGCGGCTTGAATCTGTCATTAGGACAAACAAAAAAAAATGGTGTGTGATGGGAACTTTGAGAGACTTGAAGAAATGTTTCGGAAAATAGAGACAAAAACGAAGATTAAGCCTATTGAGGCAAGATTTACTTTTGGGTTCTATGACGTCAAGTTGTACCAAATACTCATATTCCCACTTCAAAGGCCAAAGTTGGGGGTGGATTTGTTCTTCAGGATCAAACTGAGTCCTTTGGCAGCCTTATGGAGCTTGTTAGGGATGTTAGGCAGAATGGGGCCAAGGACTCTGTGGCCATCAAGTGCCTGGCAAACTGCCTAACCATGCCATCGTGCTGAGCCAAACCAACAACGGAAAGGTCCGGAGAGAGAGGGTTTGACGTGTAACGGGAAGACACACACAACAGTGCTGGAGGTGTATGTATGAGACGGAAGAAAGTTGAGAGGCCTGGCTCTCCACCCCTGCCTGGGGTCTGGACCACAGGATGAGCAGCAGCTATTCATTTTAATAACTGCACTTATTTTCTTCCCTGTCAGGAGCCATTACCATAATTCACACTTTCTGCACAGTACCTGGAGAGCTTTAGTGTGGTTTACAAGTTTTGGATAAAAAAAGTCTGGAAAAGTCTTCTGAATTCTGAAACAGTGCAAGGAAGAGAGAAATAAACCCAAAGTGGTACGCCTATTTAGAGTAGTCACACACCAAACAGACAGAGGCAGGCTTTAAGTTCAACCAAAAAAATATTTACTCCCGGGTCGGTCCAAATCCATATAATTTTCTTTCTTTCTTGGATGGATTTAGAAGATGTGTTAATGACACTGAATTCCAATCAATTACAATGAACATGCACTTTCAGACTACAGAAAGGATGCAGTAGTTCACTGTAGTAAACACAATTATTATGCTTTATTTCAAGTCCTCTTAAAGATTATGATAGCTTTCGTTCTAACGATTAATTACTTTTTGCTGAATATCTTGACTTTTCTTCTAGCTCTCATTGGCATGTTTACGCAAGTTCATTAGCATTTGTTGAATTTGTAAATTAATTATTCTTTTAAGTCAGTTGATCCAGTTCACAAAACTGGATTTGCTCCGGTTTTCAAGGTAAACTCACTGACTTTCACTGACTTGATTATTCAAGATTTCACCTTCTGTGTTCCACAGATGAAAGAATGACTTCAGAATGACATGTAAAAGGCAGTAGCTTTGACAATACTATCTGCAAAATAATGTATAGAGTCCACCTCCTTTAAATCACACCGTGAAGAGATAAAACAAGGTTTCCATCCATGCTTGTGCAAATTCCTCTTCCCCATCCTCATCTATTCTGTCACAGACAGAAGCAGTGGAGCTACATCTCTGTAGCAGTCACTCTGAGATGTGACAGCGGTTGACAACCACTTGGCATCTGCTTTAATGTTTACACTGAAGCCTCACCCTCAAGCAGCAAAGCACTAAATTTAACAGAAGATACATAAACCAGAAAGAAAAAACGAGGGGAGAGTTACTGCTCTTATCTCAGAATAGAGAAAGAAAACAGAATAGCCTGCTGCTCAAATACCCTGGTAAAAATGCAAAGCAGTGTGGGAAACCTCTGTGTAACGTTATGCAAAGCTGAGTGGGAGATAAGCAATGGCCGTTTACACAACGGCAACAAGCAGCCAGAATGAGAGATACAGCTGTCCACCGTTTAAAAAAAAACATAAGCACTCTCAAAGTACAGTCTTACAGGTGGCTGTTTGTTTTGGCTTTTGAAAATTAGATTACTGGCGAACGATATAGCTACCAGGCTTCATACGGAGAAAAAAAAACTATTTTATACTACATTCAAACCTTAGATAGTAATTTTTTGAAACCCAAGGTTAAGGCCACATTTACACTTTAAGTTAAGCAACATTTAACCCTGGGTTATTAAGCCCATCTCCAGAACTTAACTGGTAAGGGTATATAGTAAAATGTGAATTACTAACAAGTTTTGGCGAATTGATGGAGAATTTGAATTCATATAATCTCATTCATATGTTTTTGTATCTGTATACACCCCACTTATGGTTAGGTTTAGGGGTGGACCGTCATGCTTACTTTATTTAGAAAAAAATAATTTTCATACAGATCAAATTGTATGAATTCATACAAATTGACCACCTAGTCGCTAAAATGTAAAACAGCATAAACACATTTTCTCATGAGATCAGGCTGGTATGAACACTGTTAAACATGGAACAGAATAACCCAGGATTGAAAATGACACTTTTTAAAGATAAAAAAGCCTAGTATTGTATGTTTTTCATCTGGCAAACCATAGCATCGCTTTTCCACTATGCCCTCCAACCTGTTGCATAGAAATATGCATACAAAAAATAAAACTCTGAAATATTCTAAAAGTCCAACCAGAAAAAAAAAAATCCTCTGTGATATTTCAGAGAAGAAAGTAAGTCATACAGGTTCAAAATGACATAATAGCGAATCATGACTAGATTGTCATTTTTGGGTACACTACCCCTTTAACTAATACTGAATATTAACTAATATACTTTGGTTAATATTCATGGGACATGTTTGCAGAGATAACAAATCAACATGATTTATGAGATCCCTTTTTATACTATTCTCAATAACCTTTGTGTGTATAATTAATCTGACTGCCTAGTTTATAACCTTGTGTCATTACAATCACTGTGTAGCACGTGTCAGGATTATAAAAAAAAGGTTTAAAAAGCAGTTCCATTCTCTAAGGCTAAGATAAGAACAGTTGCTATACTAGCCTGCAGTTAAAATGCTTTAAATACAGGGAATAAACCAGTTTTTCTAGTCAACAATTCAGCATCTGTCTGCAATACCCCATATAACATAAGCGCAGTTGTAAAGCAGGTTTCCTCCCATTGTATGGTTTATAAGGACTCTTTCTCCATTTCTAACCTGCTTTATGAATGGATCTGAGCCCTGACACTCAGATCTATTCAACATGGGCTACTCTCGACACACCCCTCAAATGCAGCATGAAGCCATCGTCTGCTCCACTGCACTCTGACAGCTTCGATGACTGACAGGCTTAAAGAATACTGTAGTGATACCCCTCCCCACTGACTCAGTTCCCATGCAAGACACTTCATTTAACCAACCCCCTCCTGGGCTGTTAATCCTGGAGCTGTTTGAGCTGGAGTCTCCCATTGTGAGCCGCTTTGCTGCTTCATTAAGCTGGAATGAAATCAGAGAAACATTACAGAAATCAGACAGAGAGACTCTACACACACATCGGGAGGGAAATAAAGGCTATTTATGCTTCACCTGCTCTTTAAAGGGTTAGGACCTTTCCATATTTGGAGTGTTGACAGATGATTGGTTGTGCTGCTGTTGGAGGTACTGTGGCATCATAGCAGGCCACACCCACTACGGTCAGGTGAGCTCATAGGCGTGCTGTCACTGCAATCAACAGCGATGAGAAAAGAGTTGCCAAATCGCAATTGAAGGATTTGATGTGACGCATAATTGCCCTAGATAGCCACAGGTTTTTTTGAAAGAGTCTACAAAAAGGGCAGGAAACTGGAGACAAGAAAGACAGCACATAGGTTGAAAAGCCTTTCAATGATATATGGTGACACAAGGATTAAAATGCATAGTTAGGATTAAGTGACAAAATGCAATCAAATGTACATGTCTAAAACTAAATGAGCTTGTTAATTTTCTGAAGTTCTGAAATAAATATTGAAAACAATATACCTGTCATAAGTTGTATAATCAGGCCTAAGGCTCTGGCCTATTGATAGAAAGCAAAAACAGCTAAATGGACAAAAAATGCCATGTTCATATAATGAACTCTATAGATTCCAACCATTGTAGGACATGAGGTGTGGACCAGTCTGACACAGAAACACAGCTCACATAGCCCAAAGACAGCATATTATCTGAAAGGTAACAAAACATACCATGTACACTGATACATTATGATACACACTTCATGAAATCTGAGGTGAAGTCTAGCAGAATAGAAATGTACTGTGATAAACAAAATTTATGGTTGCTACTATACAACTGTGATAACTCGCCATTAGCAAATGCTGGAAACTGAAAAGCTTAAAGGAGATCCCATAATAATTTATAATGATTTTACATTCGTAACAATAACTGTAGCAACTGTGGTTTGTTAACATTAAGCAAGTTACCTTACACTTGTTGGTGAAGGCTCCAAATCCGGGCTCTGCAGTGGTGATAGGACGCTATCTAGTGGTCAAAAGGCAACATCACATTTATATATTAACCTGCATTTAACCTCTTCAGTGTTAAATAAACAGGGTACATGATGGTTCAGCCTCAATGAATGAAGTGCTTTGGTTTTTATTAGATTCGAGAAGTGTTTGTATGAGAAATGGTTCACATGTTCACTTACGGGAAGTCGTGGCCTAATGGTTAGAGAATCGGACTCGTAACCCAAAGGTTGTGGGTTTGAGTCTTATACCGGCAGGGATTGTCGGTGGGGGGAGTGAATGTACAGCGCTCTTGCCCATCTTCAATACCACGATCAAGGTGCCCTTGAGCAAGGCACCGAACCCCCAACTGCTAAAAAATGGCTTGTGTGTGTGTGTGTACGTACTTTGGATGGGTAAATGCAGAGCACTAATTCTGAGTAAGGGTCACCATACTTGGCCACATGTCACGTCACTTATTATTTCATAAACAGATGGTGCAGCTCAACAAAAGTTAAAATCTGAGAACTAATGACAAAGGCCTATATGTAAGATTTTGTACTACGAATATGGGGGGAAGAAACGTTAATATATCCGAAAAAGACAAGAATTTTTAGTGACAACAGCAGGCATATTTTTAAACTCCAAATTTGGGGTCTGAAGGCCTCCTTTTGAATCGTTTGTCTACCTGTCTCAGAACACAAACACTAGCCAATAGCATTTGAGCGCGGGCTGTGAAGGAGCATTTAATTGGTTGAATCTATATACCGAATACGCCCCATTCACTGAACGAGTCGCGTTTTGGAGTGGCATCTCTGAAGGCATCTGATTCTGCTGAATTCTGAACGAGGCATCTCATTCAAGAAAGAAGATCTGCAGAAATGGGTGATGGCATGTCATTTAAGTCCAGACAGTGTCCATCACAAAAATAATTATGAATTTGTCAAATCAGCTGATGACCATGTACGCACAATTAAAGGTAAGTGACCTAACTGAAACACTCAATCTAGTTACTTTCGGTCATAAACGACTCAATGAATCAGTTGGCTGAATTATTCACAACATGAAAGCATTTCCTGTACGTAGTCCGCAACCTAATGCATGGAAGGAGTGAATGAAAACAAGTTAGTGAATTCAGACACTGAGTGCACTGGAAGGGCTGCCGCTTTTGTGCTTGATGTTTACTGATTATTTGAAACAAAGCAATCTGGCAGCTCCAAACTAGCATACATAAACCTTAATTAACCTATTTAAAGGGACTGTTCACCCAAAAATGTAAATTCTGTCATAAATTACTCATCCTCATGTCGATCATCCAAACAGACTCGGATTCAATCACTGATTCAGATCACTTGCATTATTACACTAGTAGGAGAGCGATATGTGTGTTTGTGTCTGAAATTGCAAACTATATCCTTTTATAGGGCACTATGTGTGGGTTAGGTGTCTGGAGGTAATATCCAAAACCATATAGACATTGTGTGCTCATTCAATCCCATAATACACCACCTCAGTAACAAATGTAAAGCCATGCACTGTGAGCGTCTCAGTTAAGATGGCATCAGCAGCACTTCGACACACTCTTGTCCGAATCCACTCACTTGTTTTCATCCACTCATTAAGTAGACTATATTAGTGGACAAAAGTATAGAGAAGAGTGAATGGGGGTATAGGGGGCAATTTTGGATACAGCTGTTGTAAAACAGTTTTGACTCGTTCAGTCAACTGATTCATTAAAAAACAGGCTATATTCGAAATTGTTCCCTATACCTTTATATAATGCGCTATTTGAAGAGACAGCCAAGTGTAGTGATTTGTTCAAAACCATAGTGGGCATTATCAAGTGAGCTCATTCAATCCCATAATGCGCCACACTAATGAGTGTACAACTGGTGTACACTCGATCAGCGAATTCCACACAGCTTTTTTGCACACTTGAAGGGCACTTCGGGAAGGGGACACCAATTGTAGGGACGTTCCAAACGAAAGTGAACAACTGAATCCCTTCACGAAGGCCCTTCTAGAAGTCTGTTAGTGAAGGGAACATACATGGCACTTCAAGGAAACACTTTTTCATTTGTTGACCACTGTCTTAGGAATGCGGGTATGGGGGGGCATCCTGTTTGATGACTTTCCAAAGATTTAATCTCGGAGTTATTCGAAATCCCCAACAGTTATCCACATATTTCTTTTATGGTTGTAAGCTTTAATATCGATTTGTATAAACACAAATTATGCAGTCAAATTAGTTCTGTGGGTCTACTAAATGTCATCACACGGTATTTTTCAAAATTATATCGGTTTCACTGTACATGACGGTATTTTTTGGGTGTTAACCATATTTTCTACTGATTGAGAGGAAATACTGCAGTATATTGACTTAGAATGCCCTATTTTACTGTCATGATGAGTGAATATTGTCAAAAAATATCACACTAAATAGTGACTAAACACAACCCCTTTTAATACATGTTAACCAGGAGTCACGCTCATTTATCATACAGCATCGTCTGATAAAATCAACATTCATCTACACTAAAGAGCGGCTATGTGTTGTTTTGGCTATATTACTTTTTTGGCTCATGCAGCGCACTGCCTGCATCTGAGTAACAAAACAAACTAAAAATAAAAAAGTGCATGTGATATTAACAGACTAACTACGCTCATATTTATAATTCCAAACAATCAGTAAGCGACAGGTGCTAGGAAACGCTGTTTTGTACTCATTTATTGACGAGTCGGCTGCGGTGCGGCCAACTGAATGCGCTGCTTCTCTGCCGCTCACTGCACAGAACAGACGCCGAGAGAGGTGACACTTCTCTGGGAAAGTCAGACCTCGCGTTCGCGGGACAGCACTGGCGAAATCTTCCAACTGAACCATAGCTAAGGTTTATCCAACAAAGTCGCTAGGTTTGTCAGTATGATTATTCTATGGAAAAAAGCAGCTAAAAAAAAGGTCTGAAAGTTGCTAAATCTAGTGCTACAGTCGCGCTCGTGTGTGTGAGACGCGGGAGCTGATGGCAGGGGGTGGTGGATATTTGTGGCGGTCAATGTGGATATTGTGGATGAGTTCTTCTGTGTCATCACGTTCTATTAGTTCTACAGCTTCAGTTTCTGAACTAACACATACAGCCGTTCTCTCACCGCAGCGCAACAGTGAAGAGGGACTTCTTTCAAACAGTGTCGCGTTCTGAACGTTGTTTAAGCGATATACACCGGTATTACGGTATTTTAAAAATTCATATCATAACAAAACTAAAAACACCGGTATTCGGTATGAACCGGTATACCGCCCAGCACGAAGTCAAGTGTCATTTCTTTTCTGAAAGATATGCTAATATCCAAATAACTACTAGGTGAGTGTTCAGAACAGCAGAAAGGGATAAACACTGCCACACTTTGGTCATCTACCAGGCCATCTTCTCCCAGTCTCCCAGAATTTATATGTAAAGCCATTACTGTTTTAATGAACTGGGAAAAAAACTGTTAAATGTATGTGTGTAAGTGTGAGTCGCAGGGTGTTATTTGCTTAAATCACACATTTAAAATTCAAATGACAACACTTAATGCATTCCTTCCGCATATCACATTATTATTGCCTGAATGCACGGCTGTATAAACAGGTGAACAGACATGGCATTGAAGACCATCTCCATCACCGCCGTACATTTGTTGATATGGCCTGATCTGTATTATGTTATAGAGAGTGATTGCAATACAAGAACAATGGCAATGCACCGCTTACAAATAGGAACGCAAAATTTCAAGGGAACAGAAAAGTGCACTTGATAATCAACTAAAATGTATAACTTTGACAATCATCTAGCACTCCAAAGAGACAGGCGTGCCAAACGCTGTGACATTACAATGAACTTCAGAACAATAGCTGCGCAGCTACACTATCAAAACTATGAACATAACATTTGAAATTTTAATTGCAACTTTTGTATTAAGTTGAGATAAAGACTAAATACAGACCTTTTCACTTAAAAAAAGTAAAACCAACCATATTGAGGGGAAATTCAATTCATTCAAAAATTTGTGGCTTTAATAAATTTTTTGTTTGGTCAGTACAACATAACCAATACAACAAAACTTTCTGGCAAATCCATAACCTGAAATTGTAACCATGCGGATAATACCAAGGTGATGTTGGCATTTTATATATATTTCTCTTAATCCGTTACTTCATGGCATATGAGAGACAGAGCTGAAATAATTAACATTGATGTACCTGAGGTCAGTGAACCAGTGAATCTACATTCTAGATGCCTTTATTGTGACTATCATCAGATCCCTTAAAAGACTCAATGAGAAACTAGCACCAGTTCATCAACACTTTTACCGCAACAACTCATTCTCTCCCGTGAAAACACAGGAAACTGTAATGTTTTTATAGTTTCAGTACTGAGCACCAGGCCTCTATATATGTAAAAACAATACAGTACTCCTTTGGATCTTCATCTCCATGAGAAAAATAAACAAAGAAGAAAAAAAAAAGAGGAGGAAATAAATTGTACGCAACATCTAAGATCAGTCTGAATATGAAAAAATCTCCTGGAAGACAACGTTCATGCATGTTCAAGCACTGAAGTTTTTGAAGAATGTAAAAAAACACCAAATTCAAGTACAAGGCATTGCTTTAGGTTATACAGTAGATATACACAATACATTTTTAATATATTATCATGACATTTCTTAACTACATTTTAGATATTAATAAATAACACAAACTAACATTCAAAAGGTAAGCTATCCCAACAGTTATTTGCTTTTGCTACTACATATACATCATACACACTGTTTATAATCTAAATCTCTCTACAAGTGATGTGTTTGCATTCCTGTTTTTTGTTTCGTTTTGGACGAGGGAACACGAGTCATTTTGTTTGTCCCCTCCCAGAGTGTCGGAGTGAATGGACTGGTTTGGGAGGTACAGTATGGTGGTAGAGGTGGAGGGTCAATTCTCATTTTGCCATCAGGCACCACTCCTACAGACAAACCTTTAACTTAATGGCTACATACCCAAAGCAAGAGCAGTAAATGTTGAGCACTGAGGTGGCAAATGAACGTCCCTCCACAAGAGTGAAGAACGCCAGCTGGACGATAAATCAGAAAGTTCCTCACAGTTGTGCAACTCTCTGTTGGAGCTGCACCAGCTGTGTCCGAGCAACTCTTTCCCTGGAAGCAAGTGGGAGAGAGATTGATAGATGTGCGGTGAGAGTCATGGGTGACGGGAGCTTTGAGATGGGGATAGGTGTTGACAACATCCTCAATCCACCTTCACGTAGCCGTTTGCGCTGGTGGCCCCTGCTCTGGCCCCTCGTGCTCTTCGCCCTCCGCCTCCTCGTCCTCCACCACCTCTGTCCGAATGTTCTTCAGACTGGCCGGGATTGGCGGCCTCGTCGAAGCACAACCGGAGCGTGTTGCGGATCACTAGGCGTTCTACGATAAAGGAGGCGCAGAACCAAGGCACAGCATACTCTGCCGTGATCAGGCCCATGAAGTTATATTTAAACTCTGAGTAGTCCCATGGACAAGCGTCGAACTGTCGTAGCAGCAAACCCGTGCCAAACTCCCACAGGTATGTCCACAGTGTGTAAATGATGCAGCGGAGCAGCACATTGCAGCGGTCCCGTAGAAAAAGGTACATGCGCTCTACGATCAGGATGCAGGTTCCGTAGATGAAGAGCGCCCACACGCTCGTCACGCCGGGAAACTTCCAGTTGCAATTCACCACAAACTCCCAGGCGGCCGTGAACATGACTTCACAGAAGTAACCGTGGATGGCATACAAGTACCATCGAGAGAGGGCTGTAAGGGGCTCAGGGGTCATTGTGTTTGCCATGTTGATCATCTTCCTTTTATTTTGACGTATAAGCTTCAGGAGGTAAAAAAAATAAATGAATAAAAGTGTTACAAATCTGCATACGCTGCAACAGAGGCTATGTTCTGAATGAAATACTAGCATACTGTGCAGTATACAGTGTATACTATATAGTATGTACAGTGTATACAAAATAATATGTAAAACAGCAGTAACTTTGATTGTGGGCACGGTTTTGTTGGCAAATCTGGGCCAAATAGTAGGCCAATTGGGTATTATTCATACAACGACGCTTTGCATGTTGTGCCCAATTTACACTCCGTTCAAATGTTTGGGGTTAGTAAATTTGTTTTATTTATTATTAATTGTAATTAATACTTTTATTCAGCAAGGAGATACTTTTGTTCAAAAGAGACAGTAAATGCATTTATATAAACTGCTGATAAATGTTACTTTTTAAAATTTTTTAATATCTTAAAATAGAAAGCAGTTATTATAAATATTAAATTAAATAAATGCTTTGTTGAGCATAAGAGACATCAAAAATAGTACCAACCCCAAACATTTCAACGGTAGTTTATATATTGCAGAAACAAATAGAGTAGAGTACTATGCTACACCAAACATACCCAACAAAATACAAATGCTGCATGACAACACACAGTAGTAGCATCTACAATATACTATTAATAAATGACAGAATATAATCTCAAGGAGCATGTGAGCTGGATTAATGAACGGGGTCACTTGCAGACATAAGCGAAAAATAACTGATCCTAGTTACATGAGCCAACAAACACTTTCAACTGTCCTTTGCTTTAAATCCATGTACATACACACACACACACACTGTACAGCTTAAAATACAGTATCATATGTCAGAGGGCCTCTGAAGAGCTTAAAGTCCTAAAAAGCTCATCTGTGTACAACTAACATCACAGTGAATCCATAGAGATGGCTGGTCAATTCTTAGGCAATTATGACTCTTTTGATATTCAACTGCTGCTGAAGATGTGTGTGTAAATGAATTAGAGATGAATGTGATCTCATTATGGCCTATCAATTACACTTTGGTTACTTGCCATTTAGCAGACATTTCTCTCAGCCAAAGCTGCTTACTGTAGGCTAATTGTAGGGACAGTCATCCGAGAGCACATGGAGGTTAAGTGTCTTGCTCCAAGGCCATCATGGGAACTCAAGTGACTCTATAATTCACACCGCCTTAGATCGAATGCAAACCTTTACAAAGTGCACCATCACATTTAAAATAGATCTGCTACTTCTTATTTGAAAAACAAAAACTAATATAGCCTGTACTGTGATTAAACTAGACTGAGGATTCAATGGATAGAGAGGGTGGGTCAAAAAAACAAACAAGAGTGGGACATTATGAAAAACGGTAATATTTGCAGATTTAACCAACCTGCTGTCTCACTGTCCACACTCCACTCTGTCTGTCAGGGTCCAAAGAGAGCGGTACTTCTGAGCTTTGCTGCTGATGCTAATGTGGTACTCATGTACTAAAATGGAAAAAAAAAATGTAAACATACAGTCCTGTTAAATTGAGTGGAGTAATAGCTTTGTTTTAAAGGAATGTTACAGGTGCAAAACAACTTAAGCTTCTATAACATGCTGTCCATAACCACAGACATTCATTTCAACTTTCCCCTAAAAACAAAGAATATTTGTGTTTCCAGTAATACACTTACAATATAAGTCTATTGGGAAATACATTCCATCATATATTGCACTTATTTGTAGCTATCAGTGTAAGACTAAATCTATTTTTTTACACAGTTTGTAATACACATTATTCCATTGTATTTGTGAAAATTATAATAGTGTATAATATTATAAGAATTCTGTTAACCTAACACTAAGAATGAGAATTCCTAAGTGTTGTAATTTTAATCTCACCAAAAAAAATCAGTGCATATGATAAAAGCCTCACACATCAAAGATGTCAAAAGTGTTACTGAGATAAATGCAGCCACTGTTTCTAAAATCTTCCAGCTCTTCTAAAATATCTTCACAAAAAGGAAGAGCGTCTGGTGTTACAAGCATCTCCAAATGTTCTGAACTGGGCATGCTTAACATTTTAACCAACTCGGGACAGAAAATATTTAGTGTACTACAAGTAAAGCTCTTAGTTCCTTAACAATAGCAGAACACACTATGAAGAAATATACAGCCTTTTATATAATAAAAAAAAAAAAGAAAAAAAAAAAGTATATGACCACACTACATTTTTTGTGTTTGTGTTCAAACAAGTATCTTATAGTTACAACGGCTCATTTCTTTGATCATAAATACAGTGAACACGGTAACATGAAACATGATTATAATTTAAAAGAACTGTTTTCATATTTTAAGATTTTTATAAATATTTAATTTCTTTTTTTTTATGTATTTTATTCCAGTGATGGCAAAGCTGAATTTCCAGCATCATTACTCCAGTCTTCACTGTCACGTGATCTTTCAGAAATCATTCTAATATGCGGATTTGCTGCTTAAGTAACATTTCTTATTATGTTGAAAACAGTTCTGATTATGAGTACGATGCATTTATTTTTCTTTGATGAATATAAAGTTATAAAGAAAGAATAGCATTTATTTGAAACAAATTTTTGCAACAGTGTAAAAGTATTCAGTGTCACTTTTGATTAATCATTTATCTTACCGTTTCCATTTCTGATTACATTATTGTTTTTACTTTTTTGTGTAATTTAAACAATACTGTTTAGACATTGTTTTTGTCTATTGTTAATTTTTTTTTTTTTTTTTTATGAGATGGTGAGAGGTGTTATAAATAACACTTGATAAAAATTGCATTTCATACTTGGAAACTCCAAAGGTTGTATCAGAGTAACTCCATGAGAGTGCAGCACACATTGCTAAAAGGCTGATATTCTGCACTCTAATGGAAAGGCCATTATGAAATATTAATCTATGCACTGAGATAAGACAGCTCTTGAGCCACAATAGAAGACACAAGTGCTCAGTCATCCGGACAACCTTACATTAAGAGTTGTATGGTACAGTGTTTACATGTTACCCGTTTACTGGCAGAGGCGGACAGTAACTAAGTACATTTACTTGAGTATTGTACTTAAGTACACTTTTTGAGTATCTGTACTTTACTTGAGTATTATTTTTTCTGGGAACTTATGACTTTAACTTCACTACATTTGAAAGACAATCATACATTTTACCCTTCATTTCTATCAAGGTCCTCAAAGTAGAAAATGGTTACTACGTAGCAGCTTTGAAAGTCAGTGGGTGATTTTTTTCTTGTCTAAAACGTGACTTTCTTTTTTTTTCAGACAGTTTATCAGTAATCACTGTAGGGCTACATGAAGTGATTTCTCAGCATTTTTTGAACACTGACCAGTTGCAAATGTGACATTTATTTACAACAATTCAATAATAAGAATTATATTTATATTAGTTTATATTAGACACAATATTGTCCGATTTTGCAAAATTATGTACATGAAAATATTACCTATAAAGCTATAGGAGAACTGTTGTGCATCCCCTAACAAAGCACAATAGTTGTTGGACTTGAAGCAGCACTGCACAGACCGTTCTCTGTGTGACATCAAAGTACAGCGAGAGAGATTAGACAACATTTAAAAAAAAATTGTTTTGATGTCAAATAAGTCTTGCTGTTTTGCTAAAGCAGTGTTGCTGTTGTAAAGTTGTACAGCTACAGTTGTGTTGCTGGGTTTTAAAGCAGGTTTAATTTTTTTTTCTTCCTTATCACTGTATTTACAGGATTTCACTGTCCACTCTGTTCAAATGTGGATGAATGGTTACACATAGATGTGTGCACTGTGCACACACTGTCAGAGCTGTGTGAGATCACTACGATACTGCTTTTGTGGGGGTGGGTATAGGGGGTTAATTTTTTTCCCCCATAGGTTTTTAACATTCTAAAAGCTCTTTATTATTCACATATACACAAGCTAGTCAGTGTATTCACCAGGTGTAATATATTCTAAGTTGCTTCAGAAGTATTGCAAGTATTACTTACAACAATTTTGGTACTTAAGTACTTTTTAAAGCAAGTACTTCTGTACTTTTACTTAAGTAAAAATCTGTCTTTACAACTTTTACTTGTAATAGAGTAATGTTTGACCAGCAGTACAGTATCTGTACTTTCACTCAAGTAATGGAGTTGAGTACTTTGTCTGCCTCTGTTTACTGGCCTTGCAGTCAGCATTGCTATTGATCCCTCCTGTCAAACCTCTATTGACCTTCTCAGCAACCTGAACAGACCAGTCACTGCTGACAGCCTGGTCATCACTATACCACACAGACACGCAAGCTCAGCTGCACAGAGCAGCATCAAAGCAGAACGACTGCTTTGTGACATTGGATGATAAGAATTGTTTCTGTCTAGCCGCCAGGGAATCACTGTTATGTGCAAATAAAGAGAGGAATTGGTTGTAGAATTTGTCTATTAGTAAGGGCAAAGTACATGAAATGGTATTTCAGATATGTGTGCCAAATGCAAATAAGTGGAATATTTTAAAGTTGTTTTAGCAAATGATGCTCAATCACAGGCATTCATGGCATTAGGTTAATTACTACAAACGGGAACAGTATCCGTCTCTAATTTTCTTTTTAAAAAACTGAAAGGCACTAACACAGAGTGACGCACTTACAATGGAATGCAATATTTGGAGGATTCAAAAGCAGAAATGTGAAACTTACATTTATTCTTACGTATTATGATAAAGCTTGTCATGGCAATGAAGTTGTTGTAAAATTGAATATAACTTTAAAAAGTGAAGGTTAGTGATATCTTTACATTAAAATCACATTTTTTTACATTCATATTGTTTGTCTTGTCGCTACACAATTAAAACATTAACAATATTATTTTAACATTTACAGATTGACCCCATTCACTTCCACTGTAAGTGCCTCATGTAACCCAGATTTTTTTATAATTTAAGACAAGTGGAAATTATTTTTTGTGGTAATCAATGCCACAAGAACTGTTGATTAAGCTTAACTTGTACTGAACCCACAACATTTCTTTTAGTGTTTTTACTGCTAACTAAAGATATTCAAAAATCATTTCTGGTAACTGAAAGTTAAAGTACTAAAATTACTAAAACTGAAATAAGTAAATGTAAAGCTATACAGTAATGTGTGTGTGTGTGTGTGTGTGTGAACTGAAAATAAAAGCTGAAATATTAATTAACACTACAATATTACATAAACAATACTGATTCACTTAAGTAGCACACAATGGCAGTGCATGGACTATTTTTCTGGAGCTTGGTTGTTGCTTCCGCCATATACAGGTGCATCTCAATAAATTAGAATGTCGTGGAAAAGTTCATTTATTTCAGTAATTCAACTCAAATTGTGAAACTCGTGTATTAAATAAATTCAATGCACACAGACTGAAGTAGTTTAAGTCGTTGGTTCTTTTAATTGTGATGATTTTGGCTCACATTTAACAAAAACCCACCAATTCACTATCGCAACAAAATAGAATACTTCATAAGACCAATAAAAAAAAAAAATTATGAATTGTTGGCCTTCTGGAAAGTATGTTAAAATTACCTGTAGCATGTACTCAATCCTTTGTATGGCTCCTATTGCTTTAATTACTTGCCTCAATTCGGCGTGGCATGGAGTGATCAGTTTGTGGCACTGGGGGGGGGGGGGGGGGGGGCTGAGTGCGGAAGCCCAGGTTTCTTTGACAGTGTCCTTCAGCTCATCTGCATTTTTTGGTCTCTTGTTTCTCATTTTCCTCTTGACAATATCTTATTCTCTATGGGGTTCAGGTCTGGTTAGTTTGCTGGCCAGTCAAGCACACCATCTATGTTGTCATTTAACCAACTTTTGGTGCTTTGGCAGTGTGGGCAGGTGCCAAATCCTGCTGGAAAATGGAATCAGCATCTTCAGAAAGCTGGTCAGCAGAAGGAAGCATGCAGTGCTCCAAAATTTCTTGGTAAACGAGTACAGTGACGTTGGTTTTCAAAAAACACAATGGACCAACACCAGCAGATGACATTGCACCCCAATTCATCACAGACTGTGGAAACTTAACACCGGGCTTCAAGCAACTTGGGCTATGAGCTTCTCTCTTCCTCCAGACTCTAGGACCTTGTTTTCCAAATTAAATACAAAACTTGCTCTTATCTGAAAATAGGACTTTGGACCACTGGGCAACAGTCCCATTCTTCTGCTCCTTACTCAGGTTAAGACGCCTCTGACGTTGTCTGTGGGTCAGGAGTGGCTTAACAAGAGGAATACGACAACTGTAGCCAAATTCCTTGACACGTCTGTGTGGTGGCTCTTGATGCCTTGACCCCAGCCTCAGTCCATTCCTTGTAAAGTTCACTCAAATTCTTGAATCGATTTTGCTTGACAATCCTCATAAGGCTGCGGTTCTCTCGGTTGGTTGTGCATCTTTTTCTTCCACACTTTTTCCTTCCTTGCATGGCATAATATTTTTTGGTGAACTGTCCCTTTAAGTGCCCATTTGAGTACTATGGGAATTTCAGACATCATAAAGGCTACACTATCCAAGTTGTTGTGTTTTTTTTTCCACTCTGTCCTTCTTTTTGTCAATATCAAGCACACACCTGCCAAGAGAACAAAGGCACATCAATAGCAGGGATAATATACTATAACATTCTCCTTTGACGCACTGGAATGGCAGGCTCCGATGCATTCTTATTACTGCTATTTCTAGAGGTGACTGATGAGAGCTCTGGTCTCTTGCCATGAGTTCACTCCACTCTGCACAAATATAAATGGCAATGGATCAATAGCGCACACAGCTCAGCTACTCTAGACATCAGCTTGGCTCCAGCCCGCACACAGCCTACATTCTTCTCATCAGGTAAGAGAAGTGCTGATAAGCCTCTTCAGGGCTGTTAAAGGATGATCATGTTTCATGACAGAGGCAGAACCAGTTTCAATAAATTCTTCAGCATGGGGCGGACAATTCATCCTGAGTTTCACTCATCAGCGTTAATGAGGCACAAATTTAAAAAAATGCAAAACAATAGTAGCTGAAAGCCGTTAGTAATAAGGAGAGGCTAAATAATAACAGTCACATAATTTTTGGTTAATTGATATGTTTTTCAAAGGCAGAGAGAGCGGGAGAGAGAGAGAGAGGGAGACATAAGTGAATTTGTCAACATTAAATGCTTATATTTATTAAAAAATGCAAATTTCAATAATCTTAAAATGGCCTAAATTTTCCCAATATATTGGTCTATTACTAATAAAATCTTACCCAGCATTATTTATATTAAATGATTAAAATAATAAAAAACTAAAAGTATGATTAAAAAATACTTTTCACAATCTGCAACCCTCCGTTTCTGAAAAAAGGGACTTTTGGGGGACGGAAAATGTATTCTAGATATATACAATAATTAAATACATAATTTTTGTCTTAATTTAAGATGAAAAAGTACTGTAGTGCTACCAGTATTGTTATTGTGAACTAAAACTATTAAAAATAGTTATTTTTATTTGAAATAAATTTTTTTTAAATCAAATAAAATATTAAATGGAAAAGTTAAATAAAATAAAAAAACTTAAACATTAGAAATGCTGCCTTGTCAACTAATTGAAATACAATAAATTTAAGCTTAATTAAATTACTAAAAACTAAAATAAAGGTAAACAGAACTATAAAAACAAAAGCACATAAAACTAAATCTATTAAAATGAAAACTGAAAAAATTAAAATGAATTCACAAATAATCAATACTATATTAAGTAGGCTATATAAATAATTCTAACACAGTGCTACTGCTAGCGATATCATGGTAGTTTAATATGGTCTGGCTGCAGCTTTAAAATATGGTTGGCCATAGGACTCTCAGGGTGGGCCAAGCTCATGATTAGGTGGATCAGGACCACCCAGTCCCACTCTGCAGTCAGTCCTCTTATATACTTTTTACTTCAAGTGATTATGAAGCAGCCCAAGAGCTTATCCTTTCAGTTTGTTCCCCCGAAAGGACCACAAGTATGTCCCAGACTGCTAACATATGGGTCAGCGCCAAGAGATTAACAACTTCTGAGCCTTATTAGAGAGGGTTAGTCACATGACAGCACCAAGCCACAGTGATGTTAAAAAAGACTGACATGGCAAGTCTTCTTTGAAGAATAAAATAATGACAAGCCGACATTTACCATAACTACAGTCTTATTTTGAGAAGCAAGATTGAGATGTGGGCAAGTGAAACAGCGTGGAGCTGATCTGCCAAACTAAACAGCAAATCCCCAGATTTAATCAAGTAAGCTTTGAGTGTCTTTGATCTCACGCTGCTGATGAAAGTGGGGCTTCAGCTTAGCGGTATGAAACACCAGAGGACATAGTCTGCGTAGTAAATATCGACCCATCCAAACTATCCCAGAACGACCTCTTAAAGGGCACGTGTCATGTTTATATACGCTATTGGGTGACTGAGATGGAAGGAAGAAGTGAGAAGCCAGTGCCAAAGGTCTGTTTATAGCAAGTGACGCCAATACGTGTAAAGAATTTGAACTCTTTTGGTCTGTTTACTCAAAATACTGTCTGTTTCTGAAGTGTCGTCAAAAAACAATGATGCGACTTGATAAGCACCTGACATGTTCTTCATAATACGAATGGTTTGGGATATGTAAATGTGAGGGTTTTCCGTGTGAGACTGAATACACCGCGGTCGTGACAGCAGCAGCGGCGGTCGGATGCGCAGCGCAGGCCTCCATGACAACCGACCACTGCAGCGCCGCGCCGCCTGCGCAGACGCAACCCCACTCTGTCGAGCGCCACACTACAGTGGGATTTACAGCAGTGCGGACTCGGAGCACTTCGTTTTTCTAGTAAAAACGTTACATAAAGTTTCCTGTCGTTTTTGTATCGGACAAAAATAAACGATATAGACAGATGCAACACTGCAAATGGTCAAACTTAAGCAAGTTTCTTCGTAATTACAAGATTTGAGCGCAAATTAGCGCGTTTAGGATCAAATGCGATGGAGATGGCAGCGTTGACTTCCTCGTTCGCATATTTGGGTGATAACAGTCCGTAAAACAGCGAGCTTGGGGGGTTCAGAAAGGTGCACCGGTTTACTCTGACTCGAGCTCGTGTAAATTGTGGGATAGCCCATGCAGGAAACTCGACTGGGTCTGATGAAACATCCTAAAAGCCGGCGAGACTTACCTCATTATTCTTCCGCTGCTGTAGATGTAGAGGAGCCGGGACTCATTTTGGTGTTAAACAGAAACTCGTTGCACCGGTTGCCCCTCAGAGTACATTTGTAGCCGGCTCTCTCTGTCCTCTCGCCGCTGTCCGGTGATAACTGACATATTGTACTCTACTGCAGCAGTAACGGCACATGCTCACACACCGGCTGCGTTTCAAGACACAGCGAGCAGCCTACCTAGTAGCGACGTACGATTCGGCATCGAATCATGCTTTTGAGTCGGATCTTTGTGATGAATCGGTTCACAAAACTAATTTTTAAAAGATGCGTTTACCAGAAGCTGATATGTTCGAACGTTCCGTCGTTACCAATAGAGTTCAATAGAACTTGCGACCATAGTTAGCTAACGATGCTTTTGGGAAACGCACCCTTGGTCTGACTCTGAGCCGCTCTTCTTCCTACGGCACACGAATCACGAGTCGACTCATTCGAGCATGTTTGATTTGATTCTCAATGAGCCGAGGACGGAGTGATCGAAGGATGTGAATGTAAAATGCCAATAGCTGAACGACTTTTACGCAAATTCAAAACATATGAAACTGACATTTTATTAGCATTTTATTAAAACGTGCAAAATCTTTTTAGTCATTTATGTAAAGGAATTATAGTATTGTTGTAATTTGTAGGCTACATAATTTACAGTGTGGGTTAAAATGTAAAATATATTTTTCTAGATTATATTTTTATGAGCTGAATATCATGCCTGAACTGGGAAACAAAATGAAAGAAAAATGAAAAAAGTTAAATTTAAGAATTTATATAATATATTTATAATTTATTAAATTGAAATTGTTATTTAAGAAAAAAAAAACACGGAAATAAGGAAAACACACGAGTATGCTATATTAAGTTATCCTGCGTGTTTCAAAAATGCTGAAAAGAATATGCTCAGATCCACTGATGGAATACACATAGCGTTTTCAACGTCAGCATCACTCTTGTGTTAAATATGAGCCCCCATTGACGTATTGTTAGCATTATGTTTTATGCTGTATGTTAATATGGTAAAAATGAACCACAGCCATAATTGAAATATTGAGTACCGAGGTATAAGAGTAGAATACAGCCAGTGGGGCCAGTGCTCCAGGTAGGCTACTGTTGGGTCCGAGTCCACCTTGTCGAGTCTAGGCCCTTGTCTTACTTTAATTGTACAAACCCGATTCCAAAAAACGTTGGGGACACTGTACAAATTGTGAATAAAAACAGAATGCAATGATGTGGAAGTTTAAATATTTTATTCAGAATACAACAGATTACATATCAAATTTTTAAACTGAGAAAATTTATAATTTTATGGGAAAAATAAGTTGATTTTAAATTTGATGGCATCAACACATCTCAAAAAAGTTGGGACAAGGCCATGTTTACCACTGTGTGGCATCCCCTCTTCTTTTTATAACAGTCTGCAAACGTCTGGGGACTGAGGAGACAGGATGCTCAAGTTTAGGAATAGGAATGTTGTCCCATTCTTGTCTAATACAGGCTTCTAGTTGCTCAACTGTCTTAGGTCTTCTTTGTCGCATCTTCCTCTTTATGATGCGCCAAATGTTTTCTATGGGTGAAAGATCTGGAGTGCAGGCTGGCCATTTCAGTACCCGGATCCTTCTTCTACGCAGCCATGATGTTGTAATTGATGCAGTATGTCGTCTGGCATTGTCATGTTGGAAAATGCAAGGTCTTCCCTGAAAGAGACTACGTCTGGATGGGAGCATACGTTGTTCTAGAACTTGGATATACCTTACAGCATTGATGGTGCCTTTCCAGATGAGTAAGCTGCCCATGCCACACGCACTCAAGCAACACCATACCATCAGAGATGCAGGCTTCTAAACTGAGCACTGATAACAACTTGGGTTATCCTTGTACTCTTTAGTTCGGATGACATGGCGTTCCAGTTTTCCAAAAAGAACTTCAAATTTTTATTCGTCTGACCACAGAACAGTTTTCCACTTTGCCACAGTCCATTTTAAATGAGCCTTGGCCCAGAGAAAACGCCTGCGCTTCTGGATCATGTTTTGATATGGCTTCTTTTTTGACCTATAGGAGTTTTAGCCGGCAAAGGCGAATGGCACGTTGGATTGTGTTCACCGACAATGTTTTCCGGAAGTATTCCTGAGCCCATGTTGTGATTTCCATTTACAGTAGCATTCCTGTATGTGATGCTGTGCCATCTAAGGGCCCGAAGATCATGGTCATCCAGTATGGTTTTCCGGACTTGATCCTTACGCACAGAGATTGTTCCAGATCTTTGGATCTTTGGATGATATTATGCACTGTAGATGATGATAACTTCAAACTCTTTGCACTTTTTCTCTGAGAAACTCCTTTCTGAAATTGCTCCACTATTTTTCGCCGCAGCAATGGGGAAATTGGTGATCCTCTGCCCATCTTGAATACTGAGAGACACTGCCACTCTGAGAGGATCTTTTTATACCCAATCATGTTGCCAAATTGACCTAATAAGTTGCAAATTGTTCCTCCAGCTGTTCCTTAAATGTACATTTAACTTTTCCGGCCTCTAATTGCTACCTGTCCCAACTCTTTTGGAATGTGTAGCTCATGAAATCCAAAATGAGCCAATATTTGGCATGACATTTCAAAATGTCTCACTTTCAACATTTGATATGTTATCTATATTCTATTGTGAATAAAATATAAGTTTATGAGATTTGTAAATTAGTCCATTCCTTTTTTACTCACAATTTGTACAGTGTCCAACTTTTTTGGAATTGGGTTTGTATGGGTTGTACTTATTAATTGTAATTCATATAAGTCCAAAATATAAGATTCAGTGCCTAGATTCGAGGTCCAAGTGCCTCTAGCTCCCGGGCTTCGAGCTGAAAAGATCATGCAAACGCAACGAGGCACAGCAATGTTAAACTTATAGACATGCTTGATTATGTGGCAAGTAATACAATTAAACACAACTTCTCAAGTAAAAATCACAGGTGCATAGCAAATCACAATTCAGTTTAATTAAACACATAAATATGGGGTGTTATGTGTAAATATCTGGACTTTACTTCAGCTCTAACATAAAACCCTGTGGCCTGCAGGACAATAATCTCTCTTTTTACAAATATAAACCACAATTAACGGGAAAGTCACCCAAAATATAAGTTCTGTGTGTATTAAAGGGGTTATATGATGTGATTTAAATTTTTCCTTCTCTTTGGAGTGTTACAAGCTCTTGGTGAATAACGAAGATTGTTAAAGTTGCAGAAGACTAAAGTCTCAAATCCAAAGAGATAATCTTTAAAAAGTTAAGAGTCAGCCACGCCTACCTTAAAAACAGCGCGTTCTAACACGCCCCCACATATCTACTCCACTATGTGGAAATATTTGCATAATGACACCCAAATGTTCACGCAAAGAAAGAAAGGCGTAACTTTTATTCTCGCTGTAGTTTGTTGATTGCAGCGGTCGTGAAGGCGGTGTGTGTTTCTTTGTGAAAGCGAAACGACTTTGTTTGGTCTTCCAAAAGAGGACGATATCCGCTTTGTCATGCCTGGAGCTGATCCCTGCTGGTCGCTGAGGAAATACAACAACTTCGCGCTATGGACCACCGGATCGGCTTTCACCGTGGACGAAAAGGAGTCCATCCCGGGGTCGTCACGTGTGGTTGCCGCAAGCCCGCCGGACGCTCTTTATCGAAATCCACCGGCCGCGCTTTCTCAGCCAAACCGGCCTCCGCTGCCATGTCATGAAGGCGCTGTGTTTTTTTGTGAAAGCGAAACTACTTTGTTTTTTTCCAAAAGAGGACACGACTAGAAATCTTTGGTTAAGTTGTATTTACAACACTGTTCCAGAACAGTTCAACCCAAATATTCATTTGTGTGCAGCACTTTTTATGGAGGACCTTTTCCTGATCCTGGAAGAGTAGACTACAATGCCGGCTGTTCTGACTCACAGACTGTAAGTACGTTTTTATATTTGAAGGATTTGCCACTGACGATTCAAACTGACGTTTGCGTAGTGTAGAGTAGCGCTTGTTGTTTGTAATTTCTCGATCACAAATGCAGACATGGTTTTATTGTTTTTATGTTTACGCAACGCGATGCAATGCAATGCGTAAAAAAGACAGTATAAGTCATTATAATCCGTAATTATGTCCCCAGTGGATGCAACAAATGCCTCGTTTATAATGGGTTTTAATGTTTTTGTCTCGTTGCTCCGGCCGGACAGGGAATCACAGTATGGTAAGGGACGTAACATTTCCGTCACACGCTTGAGGTATTCGGCCAATCACAACGCACTGGATAGCTGGCCAATCAGAGCACACCTTGCGTTTCAGACCGATGAGCTTTGTAAAAATCGATGTGTTTCAGAAAGGTGAGGCATAGAGGAGTAAAAATAATGTACAGTATGTGGAAAAATAATGTTTTTTTTTTACCTTAAACCGCATAAACATATTTCATTACACCAAATACACAAAATAATGTTCTTTTTAGCAACCTCATATGACCCCTTTAATTATGTCGTACCAAACCCGTATGACTTGATTATTTCAGTGAAACACAATAGAGGATATTTTAAAGAACGTTGATAAACAAATGTTTGGTACCATTGACTTGCGTTGTATGGACAAAAAAAAAACACTGAAATGTTTCTTAAAATATCTTTTATGTTCCAAAGAAAAAATAAATGTATACAGGTTTGGAACAACATGAGGGGGAGTAAACAACAGCTTTTTATTTTTGGATTAAATATCCCTTTAATAACAAATGAAAAACATTAAAATATAGTTCGCCTGATATCCGTAGTGTCATTTTTTTCCACCACAAGTGACTCCAAATTGACGTGTGTTTTGTAAGGAATGAAATAAGCCTATATTCTACCTATTCTGCTTTAGATATTATGGCAGTTCATGAAAACGTGTCTATAAAAATATCATTCCCAAAAAAAACATCCTTTAAACTGCTAAGCTCAGTATCTTTGGTTGCAAGTGTCAAATTACACATTACTTTTTGAGATTTTCCAAAAATGTTTACAACTACAGTCTGTTGTATGTGTATACATCCTTCACATTTGAATACATAAAAAAAAAAAAAAAAAAAAAAAATTTTAAAGGAAAATGTGTGATGAGTGTGTGAAGCTCTACTTTGGCCTAAAGATATCAATATTTGATAAGCCAACTGCAGAGTAAACTGGGTTGTATCACATATCCTTGGCCTGAAGCACTCAGTGTTTTGCAGCGTGCATACGTGAGGAATAACTTAAACACCACACTCCCATACAAGCTCATTCTTAAGAAGGTGCATCATTGTATTAATGGGGTAGTACCTTTTCAGAGTTCCCATCACCTCTCCGTATATGCAGGAGAGAGAGCTTACAAAATGACATTTCAAAGAATACGCTGTGCATGGTAAATCCATTACAACAAGCTTTGATAACCACCAAAGGCCCAAAATGCACCACTGTACAATAACGCCTCCCTCCTGTTTTCATTTACATATTCACAAAAGAGAAATTACATATAGGAGCAGTTGTAATACTCGTGAAAAAGGTAGAAAAAGAACGTTCTGTTGTCTTTCTGAATAATTTAAACCACTGTGGCAGGACGGACTAACAGAACCGGAGAATACAAGCATCCAAACGAAGAAAAACGTCATATAGTCCTTCACGTCGGCGCGGAGCTGTCATGTTACAAAACAACGCAAGAGACAAAAATGACAGTTCGTCCCACCTTTACATTATGGTTTGGGAGCAAGTCGTTTTCAAGAAACGTTCAAGATTCTTACATTTTCTCAAGTCATTAAAAAGAAAATGGGTATACTTGATAAAAAAAGAACAGTAATAATAATTGTAATAATTATAATTACAATGACAGAAGTAACAGCCGATGGTAAATAATAATAATCAGTCCTGTACAATCAGATCAGTCCTGCGATTGGCCACAGGCTGTTTTAACCCATGGAGACGTCAGGGCTTTGCAGTCATTTCAATGGCTTCAGCTGTAAAAATGGGCCGCCTGGACAGGGCTTTCTGACCGCACATCCTTTCTTAGGTCCATCCGTCACTGAGAGCTGAAAAAATCTCTCGAGTCACCTGAGCATTAAAGAGATGCTGTCAGAGTTTGTAGTACAACAAAAGACACCAGTTGTTGCTTTAATATATTGGATTTAGAGTATTAAAAACAATATAAACACATTTTATTGAAATTAAGTTATTTGCAGAATTCTAAGTTTAATTTTTGTTTTAAATGTATACATTAAAATTTTAATTAATTAACAGCCCTAGTTTGAAGGGTTACATTATTATTTTTTTATTATATGGGCCAGAAATTTTTTTTTTTATGTTATTATAGTAATAATCATTATTAATGTTTACAAAAATCAGTTGTGCTTCTTAAAATGTTTGTGGAAAACCATGAACAATTAATTTTTTCAAGATTCTTCGAGGAAAACAGTGCAAAAGAGCAGCATTTATTTGAAACAGAAATCTTAAGTAACTTTATAAATGCCTTTACTGTCACTTTTGAACAGTAGAGTATATACATATTTTACATCTGATGGAAGGGTTTTGTAAAGCATTTTTAAAGCTCAAATTTATTAGAATATCTACTAAAATGTACCTGTTGAGAAAATATGCATTAGAAATGGTCATGAGAGCTGTACCTGCTCATCTGGTCAGAGTGTAGCAGTCAGTTGTCAAAGCAGAAGTCAGTCCAGCTCATGAACCTCATCCTGCAGGCCAGAGGGAGTTCGGCTTGGTTCAGACACCCTCTTGGCCATTATTTCCCACTGAGGAGCCAGAACTTTGGGTTTGGACCCTGACACACATGTAGAAAGAAAGAGAGGAGATAAATCCATCTATACATGTTGGTAAAATGCATTTACACCTAACAATTTACATATATATATATACATACATACACACACACACAAATATATATATACACACACATACACATACACAAAAAACCATGCATTAAGAATTTGAAGATCAGGGTAAATTTAACTTATTTTGTCTTCTGGGAAACATGTAACTATCTTTTGTAGCCTCTGAAGGGCAGTACTAAATTTAAAAAAATATTATATTTAGGCAAAATAAGAAAAATGCACACATCTCCATTCTGTTCAAGTTTTCACCCCCTGGCTCTTAATGCATGGTTTCTCCTTCTGGAGCATCAGTGAGCGTTTGAACCTTCTGTAATAGTTGCATATGAGTCCATCAGTTGCCCTTAGTGTAAAAAGATGGATCTCAAAATCATAAGTCATTGTTGGAAAGGGTTCAAATATGCAAAAACGCTAGAAAACCAAAGAAAAAAATTTTTGTGGGCCCTGAGAAACACCGTATTAAGAACTTTTGAATGGGGTCATTTTTATAAATTCAACTATTATTTTCTCTTGTGGACTATATGTAAACATTTTATGTGAAATAATTTATTCAGGTCAGTACTAAATAAACAATAACATGCATTTTGTATGATCCCTCTTATTTTGGTAAAAAAATTAACATTTTGTAGATTCTGAAAAGGGGGGTTTAAACTTTTGACCTCAACTGTACATATAATGCATGTACATATTTTGTATTGTCTGCTGTATATTACATATTGTGTGCATTTGCAAATACTCAGCTTACATTTACATTTTAGTCATTTAGCAGACGCTTTTTATCCAAAACGACTTACAAATGAAGACAACAGAAGCAATCAAAACCAACAAAAAAACAATAATATGTAAGTGCTGTGACAAGTCTCAGTTAGCCTAACGCAAAGGTACATGTAGCAAGAATTTTTGTAATTATATATAAATAAAAAGAAAACAGTAGATGTATTAACACAAGACAAAGAAAACAAACAGATAGAGTACAAAAAGATTAGAAAAGCTAGTGTTCGTTTTTTTTTTTAAGAAAACAAGCAGTAAGTAAATGAATAGAGTGCAAGGTGATAACATAAAAGGGGCAAGTTTTAAAGAATAGAATAGATGGGAGCTGAGCAATAGAATAGAAGGTAAAATAAAGATGGAAGAGATGGTGCTTAGCCGATCTTGAAGTCTGTACGGAGCTCAGCAGTCGGATTGAGGTGGCAGGTCATCCACCAGGAGGGACTATATTATATATATATCTATAATATATATGTACATATATAAGACTATAAAACTGTACAAAATATGGAATGTGTTACAGCCTTATTAATATGTGTTGCATTATAAATATTGCCTTGTCACGAGGAGGCTGAACATTCTATATGTTGGTAAAAGGTATTTGCAACTAACTGTCAAAATAAATACATAAAATGTTTTATTTATATAAATATAAATGTGGTTTGTGATAAGAGGAGATAAATACCTCTATACATATTTATAAAAAAGTATTTGCAACTAATTGTCAAAATAATTGTTTATTTACATAAAATTACAATAATTGGTATAATATGAACATACATTTGTGTTGTGTATTGTATATTAAATAGTTGGCATTTGTAAATATTAACTGTGATAGAGGAGATGTATCCTAATAACATAACATAACAACATAACAACATAACAACATAGAAGGTGAATCTCTAGTGTGCTTAAATAAAGAGAGCTTTTTGTGTGGCACATGGAGCTGCTGCCTATGAAGAGCACACAAAAACAGTCACATATGATATATTGCATTTCAGTCAGGATGCTACCTTAGAAGACAGCTGCCCATGCAGGAAGTATGCATCAGAGCAGCCTACCAGGTTTTGAAAAAAAGCTACCGTCACGGTGACTCCAGACACTGTCCATTCTATAGTTTCATGAGCCGTTCACCCTGAAGACCCTACTGGTTCGAAGAGGTACTACATGCACTCTTCTGCTAACCCCATCCTTTACATAATACATGTGGCTCACACCACCAAGGACCAAGTTTGAGGACAGCAACATGGAAGCGAGCATGTGCCATTTATCACAACCACATCAATAAGTGCATTAAGACCCCAAATGTAAAAGCAATCTGAAAAAGCAGCATGGGGGTGAAGAAAAAGGATTTGCTGCTTTGGACAGAATGGTGCCAAGCTCATCAGGAATTTATATAACCGCTGAACATTGGTTTCCCTCCAAAGCCTTCATAGAGACAAGGGTAATGAAGCACAATGTGACAGGGGAGCATACATAAGTGTTCCTAACATCTGTGCCACGTGCTCGGGAAGCCCTCCTTTTGAATCGACGGTTACGGTGCCTTTAGTCTGTGTTTTGGGGTCTGACCTCCCGCAGGACTAATGATCCATGTGAGTCACTGCTGATCCGTTACCATGACAACCCTGACAGCCATTCAGAGATTAAAGTAGTGTGTGTGTGTGTTTTCCTGTATGGGGGTTGGTGAAGATACGAGTGGGAGAGTTTAAGACAAGTGAATGAGACTTCGCAAGAAGAGTAGGAAGAGAGTGTGTTGTGTGGGCAGCACAGAAACCTGACGATGGCTTACCATCCAAACCGTTGTGCTGCTCGTAGCTGCGTTTGCCCAGGATGGTTGGGGAGCCGTTGTTGAGGATGGGTGTGGATTTGATGGGCGTCAGGCTGCCCATGGAAATGG
This sequence comes from Sinocyclocheilus anophthalmus, assembly GCA_018155175.1. Lineage (NCBI taxonomy): Eukaryota > Metazoa > Chordata > Actinopteri > Cypriniformes > Cyprinidae > Sinocyclocheilus > Sinocyclocheilus anophthalmus. The sequence continues at coordinate 130,673 of JADLZN010004856.1, forward strand.
TGGCGCCTCGTGGAGGATCTGATTTGGGTGGGCAGGGGTGGGCCTCTGGAACACGGTTTGAAAAGACATGATTAAAATGAGTTTGCTTGAAAATCCGAAAAAAAGCCTTTGGAAGGAAAGGCAGCTTCACTCACCCAGATATCTAACCACTGACTCTAAAGGCTTCCTTACTGTCTGCTTTAGAGATGGAAGCTTTTTGGACATATCTGGCAACCTAACCGCACCTGAAATATGTAAAAAAGAAATGCCATTAAAATGATGTATTCTACTTAGGTTTAAAAGACTGTGGTAATTCAGTACAGGGTCAATGACACAAAACTCTTTTTAATTAAAAAAAAAAAATGCAGTTCATTTATTGTATGAACATGTTTTCCCTTATATGTTCATTTTTTGTGTGTGTGTTGGCACAATTCAGGGTGGTACAAAAAGACAAAAAAGCCTATTTAAAAGAATGCAGTAATGATAGTTTAGCATAATTTGTCATTTTTTTATTCACATATACATAATTTTGTTTTATTAGAATTTCGGTAACACTTTATAATGAGGTTCCATTTGTTAATTGTATTTAATGCATTAATTAACACCAAGCAATACATTTGTTACAGTATTTTTGTTAATAAAAATACAACTGTTCATTGTTAGTCCATGTTAGCTCTGGCCCATTACATTTGTCTACCAAATCAATCCTGTGGTATAACCAATATACAGAAACTCGAAGGGAAAAAAATTATAATAATGACAAGGATCCCTGTAGATTCTCGACACTGTGACAGGATCAATAAGTATCTTAAAATATCAAATATTAATAAACGTTAAAATATTTGATCTTTTTGTGACAGGTTAAGGTTGTAAAATGAAGTTCCGGTTGTGAAATGTCAAATGGCATATGGTACAACCTCCCAACTTAGTTAATTAATTGAAAAAAAATATTTAAATTTTCAATTTTTTTACTCTTACTTTTTATTTGATGGTTACATCACATAACATTTTTGAGCCTTTAAATATAAACTTTTATTTAAATAGTATTAAAGTTTTTTTAAAAATATGAAAAACAAAATAAAAAAAAAAGTAAATTTAAAAAAAAAATTTGGCCATGTGTTTTAAACTTGATTTTTTAAATATATAGATATATTTTCAATCACTTAAACCACAATTTAATTGAAAAATAAAATAAAATAGAAAAAAATAAATAAAATTACATTTTTAAAGCTCATGATTCATATGTAAATTCCACAATAAGAAATAGCATTAGAGCAATTTAAACTTGAAATACCATGTTCATGTCTCACAGCAGATACTCACACTCTGCTTTGATAGCGGCAGTGTTGACAGGTGTGTATGGGTGTCTGGCCAAATATCTGGATCTCAACAGGTCCTGGCAGACGCGTCGAGCAGTTTTCGTCAGCTGAGACGTGTGCAGGAAGAAAGCCTGTCTGGTCTTAACAGCAAACTTTGGGCTTCCGCTGTGTCTCATGGGCAGACCGTGAGGACTCTGAACATAGACAGCGAGATGAAAGTCAAGTCCTGGGTGACAGCGAAATCTAAATATTGCATTTTAATTCTGTTAAAGTCCATGAATTTCACTTTTAAACATAAATGAAAGAAAGATTCGCTCATTCAGGGCATTAATTTAACAGTCACAAAGAGGCATAATAAAACAGAATTGCACAGCACAAGAAAAAAAGGACTAATAAAAGGACTCGAGGGGGGTCATGGGGGGGGGGGAGCAAGAATTTCATGTCAAGAATTGACTCGGAGCCCCGTGGAGCATGTTTGGAGAGAATCCACTTTACACCCACCATTTGTTGCGGTTGGGTCCGGGCCTCTCTCCATCCAGTCTGGTTGGCATCTTCAGACCTCCGTACTTTTTCCAGTAAGTCCAGCAGGAGGCACACAGCCGGCACTGCATGTTGAGCGGCCCCCATGAGTACCACTGATACGAGCTAGTGGCTACACACACACAAACAAACACATCAAGCTCCTTCCAACTCCACTCTGCTCTACTCGCTGTAGTTTAACCTTTAACCTGAAATAATATTAAAGCTGACATATAATAGAAAACAGGATTTATCGTATCTCTCTTTTCTTTTTTTTATAAATATCAAATCAGTACTCGGCAACTTTATTGTATTCAGCCTGTACTGGTTGGGACATTATTACTTATTATTTGCTTATTTCATGTGCAATTATTTAAACAGCTTAACCAACCATAACAGATGTAATTTACATGTAGAACATTGTTACTATAGTATTATTTTTATTAGTATTCATTAATATTTTGAATGAGCATTTTTATTTTATTTGTTTACATTTTTATAATGTTACGCTTGTGTTCATCATTATTGTTTTGGTATTAATATTAACAATATTTCTATTTAACTATAAATTATTTTTATTTCAGTTTAGTTTGAATAATTTAAATACTTCAACTGTATTCAGTTCGGTTGGCCAAGGATCTAGTTCATTTCTATTTTATTTACAGCGCGTGCTAATTATTAGGCACGTTGATATTATATGACTAATTTTACAAACGATGTTATTATTTTTAATAAATAAATACAAATTATAAAATAATTAAATATAAATATAATACTTAAATAAAATAAGTATTCATTTATTTTCATATTTGAGCTTTATTTTACACTTTATGGAAAACACACTGGAATAGTTTTAGTTGAGGGGGGCTTTAAACAACACAGTTTTCAACTAAAAATGAAAAACATTTAATGAATTTTAGCTGTTCACTTACATGACAAAGGCATTTTAGAGGTCTGAAAATGCTAACTAAAAAGCAGCACCACATGCATACATTGAAAAGAAGAAATTGTTGAATGAAGTCATTAATTTTTTTTTCCTTGCACACAAAAATATTCTCGTAGCTTCATAAAATTGCGGATGAACCACTGATGTCACATGGACTATTTTAACAATGTCCTTGCTACATTTCTGGGCCTTGAACATGTCAGTTGCGTTGCTGTTCTATGCAGGGTCAGAAAGTTTATGTTTCGAAGATGAATGAAGGTCTTACAGGTTTGGAACGACATGACGGGGAGTAATTAATGACAGAATTTTCATTTTTGGGTGAACTATCCCTTTAATACAATGTCAGAGAAAACTTCATGATGACTGTTTTTGATGGGAGAAATCTTGACTAACATTACCAGGGGGAAAAAATGTAACTCATCTGTACAAATACTTTGTCCTTTCAGTTTAACATCACCTTTAGCATCTGAAGTACTTGAGAGCGTCTCAAATACTCACTGTAACAGCTCTCGCATGCTCTGGCCAATCCGACAGGCTGGTCTGGTGCTGCTGGAAGCACCCCTGCTCCATTCACGAGCCCTGGCTTCATGCTGCTCATGCTCAGCTGGTTAGGGTTGGGCTTGTTACTGTAGAAAAAAAGGCCATGACGGTTACTGGATTTCATCTGGTCAAAGTGCAATCACTCAAAGCTTATGGAGAAATGCAAAATCCAGGGTTGAACGTCGACCTTTTGAAATACTCACTAGTTTGGGATATAAACCTGCTTTAACTTGCTCTCAGCCTCGGCTGCTTTTAATCGTTTCTGTATGAAACAAGATCCAGTTAGTCTCAATGTGAAAACTATCTCTGTGCACAGAGACTTGAGACAGCAGTGTTGGATTACCTGCTGAACGTATCTGTCTGTGGTCTTCCACATGTAGTAATACTCAATGATGCTGGTCAAAGACTTCCAAGGAAGCTGGAATAGGAAAATAAAAGATCATTTAGAATGAATACTTCACTAAAATCATAAACAAATTGCTGTTTATTATATTTAACCCCGTATTTACAATGGGTAGGTTACGATAATCCTCATGTCTTTCCAAACTCATAGGACTTGCATTTATCTTTGAAACACAAATGAAGATATTTTCAATCTGAGAGATTTCCGTTCCTCCTCTGAACATCCACGCAAACCAAAACTTAGGCTTTTATATATTAATTGTAAAAGTAATCTCTATAAATTGAGCAGTTTAATCAAAGTCTTCAGAGGAGACATAATCAATTTACAAAATTAACAGATTTGTGTTAGGCTTTTTTTCCACATAAGCACTGATCATTAGAGAACCTAAAATATGGTAAATAAAAGATCAACAACATATGTAGGCTAGGCTATATATATATATGCAATGTCTTTTTAATGTGTGAAAATTTTGGTTACATTTTTGGACTTTCAATAAATGGACAAAAAGGAAGAGAGAAGAATCTTAAAGTATCTTCATTTGTGTTCTGAAGATGAACAAAAGTATGTTTGGAATGACATTTTAAAACCGTTTAACTCTGAACCACTGACTAGATCACGGAGTCAGATCATTAGGTTGAAATTGAGAAACGGATCAGTGAACGAGTCTCACACATTAAAATTGCTCAAATCACTGAACGATGCAGCTGCAGTGGCTCTTGAGTTGCAGCTTACTACAGGTGTGGTTTACAAAGATTTGAAATGAGTCATATGGACTCTTTTATGGAGCTTTTTTGTCACTTTTTGACAAGTGTTCTCAAAAATTTTAATTGTTTTGTACCACAGAAGGAAATTGTATGGATTTAAAAAGCAACATCAAACAAGTGAGTAAATGGTGACAGTTTTCATTTTTGGTGAAAGCAAATCTGTTCATGATGCCAAACAGAATTCCAGCTCTATTTCCCATCCTTTGTGTCCCTGAATGAGCTGGTTGACTTCTTTAGGGTGTGCCCATTTTCCATGCTCCTCCCTATTTCTCTAAGTAGAGATTTCTGACTGAAACCCAGAGCCGAAACACTCAATGCTGCACACACACACCCATCGACCACCAGATGGCAGAGATAAATGCACACTTGGCACACTCGCTGTCCCCTGAACAAAGGCAGTTTATCAGTCATTACTGCCACAATTACCTTAGCATATGCTGTTCCAATCTTTTCAAAGCCACGCTATGCTGTAGTACAAACTGAAGAAATCACCCTTCTGCTTGTGTAAACACAAACTTACAAAGTCTTGCTGGATGTCAGTGAAGTCCTTGCCGTATTTCTCAAGCGCTTCCTCGAACAGGTTGGCTTCGGATGCACTCCATTCCTCCATTTCATCCCGGCAGAGCACCGGCCCACCCTGGGGTACCAGTGCCGCGATGGCCCGCGTCATGTCGTAGCCGTTCTTATGCAACGTGTCCATGGCGTGAAACTGAAAAGAAAAGAATTTGAAATAAAAACACATCATAAATGATGGCTCAAATCCAAGATTCATCACCAAACAGTCCATTGTTTTCAGCTGAAAATCTGAATAGCTCAATCCTGGGAACAACACAACACTGACACTACATGAATTGTGGAGGAATTGTGTGGGCAGCATGAGAGTGTGTATGTTTATGCATGGGGATGTTGCCCTCTGGCATCTTTCCTTCATGTTTTGTACACAACGGGCAGAGTTGGGTGGCTAGAGAGTGAAAACCGTGCTCTGATGTTCTTCTCGAACAGCCTATAGGCTAAAACTGAACATAGAGCTGGCAATAGGCCTTTCGCAATTATTACATAATCGCCTGGTGGAGATTATTTGATCTAATTGTGATTATTTGAGATGATTGTGATCACTGTGCACTTTAAATTCTAATCACATTTTGCCACTCAAATTCTGAGTTCAAGCATCCTGACGGAAACACTGACTCAAACAATGGCGTGAGTTTGACTGACCAATGGCATTCGTGAAAGCTGTGTGTAACCGTTCTTATTTTTATAATTCTGCTTGTTGAACTGTCACACTTTACCTTTATGCAAAATGGAAACACTCAGACTGACGCCAAAACCAAAAAATGCTAATTTTAAAGTAGACTTTGCTTGAAATAACTATACATTTAATTAATAAAACAATCCATTATAATGTATTACATGTTTTTTCCTTGAATTTGTGTCAATGAAATAACATTTAGACTCCAACAACATTTACAAATATTGAATGAACTTCAAAACAGTACAATTAGTCATGTAATTATTCAGTCTGGGTTGTTTAATATAATTTTGACTTTAAATAAACTATTACAAACTGAGTAGATGTTTTTGTTGACTTATGAACGAATACTAACAACAATCTCTAAATCTTAAATTGACTTTTGACTGATATAAACACATCTGTACATACACAACAAAAGAAAAGAACCATTTCTAAAAGAACTGAAAATGGAGAGCTGGTGCCTTTTTTTTATGTAATCCGTAAGATGCTGGTTTAAATGAATTGTGCTAGTTCATGGATACACACTGAATTTATAATTGCATTTGAATTTTGACTGCAATATGCTTCAGTGTAATCTCTTTTCCGTCAATATATCATCCTAAAACAGTCATCATTTACATGAACTAAAACTGGATTTTTTTCATGCACACCTTGCTTCACCAAATACTGTTATCAGATATTAATTACTTCTGTTAAAACCTGCAGCCTGTTTTCTCTTTTAAACAAAACACAAACATGAGTTTCCGGTGTCTGATATTCTAGGTTATCTGTTTAGGTTATCAGACAAAAGCTAAATAACATGCGCAACAACAAAGATAAGATGAGATTTGAATAGAGGAGCATACCAAAAAAAAAAAAAGATGAAAATAATATCATGATGAAAAAGCATCATTGGGATGTTCGGTATGTATTGTATTGGCTAGACTGTATTAGACTGTAAAATAAGATGAGAAAAGACATTTATTATGCCTCTTTTGTGACAGGATTAATAATATAATATAATTAATATGTGACCCTGGACCACAAAACCAGTCTTAAGTCGCTGGGGTATATTTGTAGCAATAACCAAATAACATTATATGGGTCAAAATTTATAGATTTTATTTTATGCAAACAAAAATAATTAGTATATTAAGTAAAGATCATGTTCCATGAAGATATATTTTTTTAATTTCCTACTGTAAATATATCAAAAACTTAATTTTTGATTAGTAATAGCATTGCTAAGAACTTCATTTGGACAACTTTAAAGGCGATTTTTCTCAATATTTAGATTTTTTTTTTTTTTGCACCTCAGATTCCAGATTTCAAATAGTTATATCTCGGCCAAATATTGTCATATCCTAACAAACCATACATAAATGGAAACCTTATTTATTCTGCTTTCAGTGATGTATAAATCTCAATTTTGAAAAAATGACCCTTATGACTGGTTTTTGTGGTCCAGGGTCACAAATAATAAAATAAATAGTGATGTCACAGATTAATCGCATCAAAATAAAAGTTTTGTTTATAATTATGTGTACTGTGGCATATTTATTAATGTATATATAAATATACACCACATGCATGTCTATAGTTTGGAACCTATGTACAGCATAAAATTATATATTATATTCTGTATATTTATATTATATATAATATATTAATATATAAACAACATATTTTTCTTAAACATATACATGCATGTTTGTATAGGGCTGGGCGAATATAGTAAAAAAATGTATTCAAACGATATATGTGTTATATGGTTCGGTTGATCGATATTCTGACATTTTGGCTAACCTTTTTAAACAAAGAGCAATTAATTTTTTTTTTTAATTTAACCACTCATTTGTCAAGTAACCCATTTATTGAGACAAACAACAAAATGGTTTTGTTTGTTGTTTTAACAGTCAAAACACCCAATAAAATTCATATAAATCAAGTATAATTTAAATTGCATAAACAATTATGTACAGAACAGCATCATGTATTTGCTTAATACAAAGAGCCGAAGCGCCCATCACGGAGATTGCATTTAAAAACATAAGAGATGCAGTGAAAAAGGAATAAACCTCCACAAATTCGAAACATGTTTTCTGAAGGTTTAAACTGTTTTAACTTTGCACGGCTACATCTCTTGTGTGAGACGCGAGAGCAGCAGTCATATTTGTCCATCTAAAATGTGCTGAATATGCATGTGTGTGAATGGCTTGGTTTCGGTTTTAACACATTTAAGATCTTCTGTGCATTGAGCTTCTATATTTCTAATATTTTGAATGAATAACGCATCAGCGGTGCGTCTCGTGGGCTAGACTTACAAAACATTAAAATGCAACAACATCTCTTACTTACATCATCACCGCATCTCGTGCGCTACTGATGACGTTCCCTGACGCACTCCTAACATTCAGATGCAATTGTTTATTTTAAATTCGACTAATATTATTATTTTTATTCACAATCTCCTCATCACAGGCAGGCACAGCACTCAATTCAGCATGTGTTCGTGTGTGCGCGTCATAGAACGTGCCTATTTAGTATGCTATATCGAACATTTTTTATATCGTTAACGAAGAAGGTGAACCGTCGATAAATATCGATACCGTTTAATCGCCCAGGCCTAGTGTTTGTATGTAATTATACATTAAAAAATATACACAGCCACACACATATATATTATGTAAACAAAAACCTTTATTTTGGAGGCGATTAAATATTTCACAGCACTAAATATTAATCAATATAATATAATATAATATAATAATTTATATTATCTGGCTACAATACAACATTTGATGTTTAATTCACTATACATAATTATATATACTGTAAAATTAGCATTTACAACCAGTTTCAGAATTGGACAAATGATCCAAAAAGTTTTTTTTTCTGTAAATGTCTGCCATTAATTAGTATGAACCTGCTGAGCTTAACTAAAGTGTGAAGTCTTCCAGCAGCGTGTGGAGTGTGCGAGAGTGTGAGATGTGCCGTACCAGTGTGATGTCTCTGGAGGCTGCCGCAGCGCTCATGTGCAGACTGGGCTGCCGAACTGAACTGCTGCAGTCTAGAGCCCGCGCAAACGTACCCACAGACCTGCAGGGGAGGGGCGTTGGGGAAGTTTGAGAAAGAGAGGGGGAAAAAATGAGAGAGTGAGAGTGAGCAAAATATGCCGTTTGAAATAACAGGGTATAGAGTGGTTAAAAAAAAGATATTATTTGAGAGGCATCTTCAGAATTTCACAGCTGAGGATTTTGTTGTTTATTGTCTTTAAAACGCAATGTTCTGTTCACTAAAAAACAGCTAATTTGTTCACGCTGCAGAATCTTACCGAGCCACGACGAGGAACTGGTCGATCTGTTTCTCGGTGAGGGGGTTGCTGGGATCCCACACTTTCTCCTCCAGTTTTTCCAGCTCCCGACCATCATCCTCTCCTGACAAACCAACACCCACAGATCACAATCACTACAGGACACTGCTTTGAAATTAGACTTTTGTTTCACTTTCTTCCTGAAGCCATCTTTCATCTAATGGGAACTTAATTTAGTTCTTACAATTAGTGTAAGCAGCATTACTGGGCAACCAATATAATGACCAGGATGTTTAATTGATAGTTTTCACGTGATGTCACAGCCTTATAGGAACGCCCACCTGGAGGGCAAAACTAAGCTTTGCTCCACTGACCACCAGTTATTTTGACACAGATTGCATTAAGTAGTTATGTCGTAAAACGCAGATATTAAAAGGCGAAATTCAGTAAACACCTTATTGATGTATATTTTGTACAGGCATGCAGATGAACCCAGAATATAAGCACAATGTGCAAAGTTTCACATTAAAAGGTTTCCCATAGAAAACCATTATAAGGAAAACACTGAACCATTAGCAGATTGTGTTCATATTCCGGCCTCATCCGCTTGCTTATATAAACTATGCATCATTAATATGGTGATTACTGAATTTGATCTTTTAATATTACTGTTTTAAATATATTAAGGCACTTTAAGTGTTTTTACAATGTCTTGTCGCACTGTTTAATGATTGAAATATTGCCGCGGGTGCTTAATACAGAATGCAAATGGCCAAAACTTGCATTTTGTTCACATACCTTTGTTTTATTCTTTTGAGAGGTGATCTAAATATTTGTGGCTGTGAAACAGATGGAAAATTGACAGGCTTTTGCTACAGTTCTATGGATGTTTTGCCCTCCAAGTCATCAAGCCGGTCACGTGACTGAAAGCTATGAACTGGGTTCTATCTGGCATTTTGAGATGATTCCCATTGGGCATTAAAGTCTTCCGATCATCTTTTTTTCTCTACTGTGACAAACAGTACTACAGTATATCAGAGTGAAGCAGCCTCTTGAATGAGGGGGGGAAAAAAAACTAGGGCGGGACTTGATTTTGAAAACCAAAAATGAAAATTGTGTCATCATTTTCTCACTCTCACTCTGTTCCAAACCTGTATAAGTTTCTTTCTTATGTTAAACACAAAAAGAAGATATTTTGAAGAATTTGAAGAAAACAACAGTTGTTGTGACAAATCAACTTAACAGTATGGAAAGAAATACTATTAAGTCAGTGGGGACCATCAACAGTTTGATTACCAGCATTCTTCAAAATATCTTTTTATGTTCAACATAAGAAAGAAACCATTTTTATCTATCTGTAATTGATTGTGGCGATTCATGCTCAAACTGTTGCTTTGAGTTGGATCTTTTCAGTGGATCAGTTGATTCAGTTCACACACTGCTCTTAATGATTTGCGAACAAATTAAACCGATCTGAGTTGTGTTTTCTACAAACCAATGGGTGGCAATTGTTTCTATTATCTACTTATTTTTATGATGCTTTTGGGAAAAGCAAGCTTGGTTTCTCAATGGTCTGAATAATTTGTAAAGTTGAAAGCTCCGGTTCTCATTCAATGTAACTGAACAGTAATCAGCAACCAGTATATTTAAAAAAAGAAAATGTCTGTGTCCCATGAAATAACGGTTTTTTTTTATCATTTAAAACAAATCCTTAAAAACCACTAGTACACTAGTCTGTATTAAGAATTCCAGTAATGTTTGCTATAAAATATACATTACCAATCAAAAATATTGAATAATCAAGCTTTTTTTTTTTTTAAAGACGTCTCTTATGCTCACCAATTTGACTAAAATAAAGTAATATTGTAATAAATTTTTTTTTTGAATTTCCGTGTCCAGATCCTCAGGAAATTCTAATATACTGATTTTGTGCTCAAGAAACATTATGTATTATTTTCAATGTTGAAAACACTTGTTGTGCTGTTTGATATTTTTGTTAAATGTTAATATGATGAGTGATGAAGACAAATACAAGATGAGAAAACAGCTGGTGAATATGTGGTGTGTTAATGGTCTCATCTGAAGAGCTCAGAGCTTTGACCATGTCTAACTCAATAAGGCTAAGAGACATCTTACCCTCTTTCAGGAGGTCAGTGATGTCAGCCTGGTACTTATTTCCCACTCTGATCTCTCCTTTATCAGCCAGCAGAGTCTTCTGCTGAGGGTCGTATACCAGAGAGTAGAAAAAGGCATCCTGCAAAACCAAGAGAGACCTTGATTAAGACCAAAAACATACTGCATTAAAGTACACAATTGCTAAGCTTAATTTTGTGCATCGTTGCATCAAAGACAAGAACGCACACCAAGTACAGCATGCTTGTAATGCGGTGAACAAGCTTATGTGTAAAGTATGTTCCTGGCCTTTACTATAAACACAGGCAGATGAACCGGCGAAGACCAGTGTTTGAGATATTAGAGGACTGGCTTGACGCTTTGTAGAGTCTCCAGTCTCCTCATTACTAAATATGAGGAGGAACATACTGGGTCAACACACTGAATTATTCATTTGGATCGGGACTCAACTAGCTCTCATACACGCACACGCGCACACTCACACACACACGTCAGATAAACATGTCCCTCTTGCAGACATACTGTGAATGGAGATACGGAGAGTGAAAAGCAAATGCATGCAAACAAAAGCATTTGCACATGCGTAGAAACACCTCGGCATGCTGTGACACTCACCTCTCTGTCTAAATAGGACTTGAGGGCTTCAGTCTCATTCAGAAGTGTAACGCAGCATTTCCCCCTAAAAAAAACAACATAACACAGTTTTAGTGGTGGACTGAATCACATATGCCATTAAATAGATCTGAATTGCTTCACATAGTTTATTCACAGTACTGACAGAATTTTGCTGTTTGTTTTTACAGTCTGTCATTTGTTATTTCATTACATTTAAAAATGTATCACACAATTTAGAATGTTAAAACTTCAATCAAAACAATGGTGTTTTCTTTTTTAAAAGTACACCTCTCAAAGGTCATAATATGTATAAAATTTTAAAAAGTATAAATAAAAAAACAAACCTGGTCCCCAAGACATAAGAACCGATGCTTAGAATTTCTTAGAAGTGAATCATTTAAAATTTTATTTGTACTTTGATTAAGTTTGCATGAATTAATACTCCTGAAAGATCCCAGAGCTAAAATAGACCTAGAAAACATCAAACCAACAAAGTTACACAAGATATTAAAGCTGGCGTATATATGAAAATTGTACATCCTGGCCTCTTTCCAGTATATCAATTGTAGCAAAAGGGCCAAAAATACCATTTTAAAAATGTTACACTGCAAAAATCTTTTTCTTATTCAATATATCTAAATATCCTTAAAACAAGATCAATTTACATCATCGGTAAAATGACAGAAGCTGTCAAGTCTTGTTCTAAGGGAAAGCAGAGAAAATTTAGTTACGTTTATAAATAAAACTTGTTTTTCCTTTTGAATTAAGTTTATTTTTCTTACATGCTGGCTTAATATCGTCTGATATTTTTTTCAGTGTATCTTGTTTTAAGTATAATTAGATATTTTCCTCAAAAACAAAGCAAAATGCTGAATAAGAAATGTTTTTTGGCAGTGTACCCAAAGCCCTCACATGAGATTTGAGCAAATCCTGAATTTGAACTTATTAACTCTGTTGTTGTGTTTAATGCCAGTTACATTTTAATAACATTTAAGGACTATTAGCTCTATTTTTAAATAAACAGGTTTCCATACATAATCCTTGTGCATGTTTTTGGGTCACTGCAAATGAGTAAAACAGAAGGAAAATTCGTTTTGAACTTGATGAATCGCTTCAACCCCTGAGAGAGTCGATGCTGGCCGTCCACCTTCCATCACCAAACAACAGTGAAAAACCTGTTCATCCACAAAGGTCAAGCTCACTCCACCCTTGAGTCCGACTTTCTCCACCAACTCAAAAGAAGATTTACATGAGTCAGACGTGACCTGGCCAGCACCTCAGGTTTGTAAGTAGGACACGAGCGGATGTGGTGGTTTAAAGGGCAGCCTTATGCTGAATGGCCGCTTTCCTGAGAACATCGATTTCATAGCAACTTCCAAAATAAAAGTGGGCATGATCCTGATTAAATGGTTCTATTCACATGTATAGATGACTTGACGAAAAATACAAGCCCTTGAGCAAAAATGAGATTGACTCAAACTTCAATTGCTCTCCGCTGAATTTGTAGCGATGAGAGAGCGGTATGAAAGAACGAGAGGTTAATACTCTCCTGTGCTGGGGATTCCATTAGGCCAGAACATGAAAAAGACTGAAGGGAGCCGGTATGTGCGTGAGATGTGTGACTCACGCAGACGCTAATGAGAGCGAGGCCAGTCAGCTGCTAGAGAGAACACCACAGAATGAAGCGTATCCTCAATATCGACAAAGCTTTTTGTAGGTTACCTGATGTGTGTCGCGGGCAGAGACTCCAGCTGTCTGGAGAGGAAGAGCTCTCTGTGTCTCAGCTGATGCTTCTGTTTCTCTGGGAGATCCACCATTTCGGGGTTCTCCATCTCCTCTTCTATTTCTCCTAAAAGTCAAAGGGAAAAGAAACAACCTTCATTTGTCCACCCTTATTAATATTATTACATATGTGATGCTGCATGCTGATGCTAATTGCCTGATTCTGACAGTTATATAGGAACCAAAATGTTTTTTAGTATTCAAATAGTAAGCGTTTTTAATATTAGCCATTTATTGGTTATTGGCCATAACATAAAAAATTATAAACGGCTTCGCAACCGAAAGTCTCTGACTCCTTCTACTGGAAAACAAATGAACTCGCACAATATTTACTCAATTTTTTACCCTTCATACAATTTAAAGGTGCAGTATGTAATATTGACAGCAAATGGTTGAAACTAGTACTATGGTTCAAATCCAAAATACTGAAGAGAGCCGTGTCTCCCGCTTCCACACGTGGGTTTCCAGATTGAGGACACGCAACAGGAATGAGCACAATTGACCATGGAAGACGACGGTGATTTGATAGCCACGTTTTAATGTGCTTCTGGTAATAGAGCTTTTTAGATGGATGCCAAGGTTCTTTAGGTCGGGTAGTAGAATTGTATCGCGGGGTTTGTCACCAACTGGCAACCCAGGGTGTCGAAATATAGTAGTCAAACATTGAAGGGATCAAAAAAAAGTTAACAAAGTTGCCTAAGAAAGATTTTTTAGGACAACTTTGATGAAAGGTTTTGATCCACTTCAAATGTTGACTACTGTATTACTGGGTAAATTGGCAGTGGGTGGAATCACACAGACCAAAACAAAAACCGGCATTCCAACACTGAACACACACTTCAAAGTAGAATAACTGGCTGTTAGGATTTTTTTTTTTTTCAGAGAAATAAGTATGTGAACCTATGATATCTTCACCTTTTAGTAGTAATAAAAAACAATTAAAAATTAAAACGTGTCAGTCGATCACTACAGAACACTTGCATTTTATTTTTATTGCTATAATGCAAAAAAAAAAATTTTTGACCACTGCACTTGTGTCTTTTGTATTCTAAAAATGTGGTGCTCAAGTTCAAAGTTTTTAAGTTTTTCAAAAAACGTGCTTTGAGATCGTTTTTTCCCTCATATCTTTGCCCTGCGTCTTACAATTTTAAACAATGCCTTGAGAACGACCCCCTAAGGCTATCACAATTACTATTGATCATACTCCAGTTCATAGATTAGAATTTAACTAAAAGTATTGCACTTCTGTGCATAACTCACACCGCACTGTTTGTCACAGTCAAGAACGAAACCCCACAACACAAGGCTTGTTGAGGAGAAAAACCCATGTAAACTACATTGAAGGAGGAACCATATCAGTTATATCTAGGGATCAAAATATCTTAGGCCTCTTTACATCTGGAACGATGCTTTCTTGGATCACAATCACATCTCGCTTGATCGCATTTAATGGCAGATATAAATGCATAGCAAGCTAGCAACACACTAAAATCCACTTAGTAATCACAGCAATAGACTTTTATCCAAAAAGACAAAAAATGTGTTTTATGGAGTTTTTTTGTGAGTTCTGATCTAGGACAGTGGTTCGCAAATCTATCACAGCATAATTTTGATCCTCTTCAAATTCAATGTGGTGTCTTTTGATTAATATGCATGTGCCTAC
This sequence comes from Sinocyclocheilus anophthalmus, assembly GCA_018155175.1. NCBI lineage: Eukaryota > Metazoa > Chordata > Actinopteri > Cypriniformes > Cyprinidae > Sinocyclocheilus > Sinocyclocheilus anophthalmus. The sequence goes on from JADLZN010004856.1 coordinate 145,880, forward strand.
CTATCCTTTTCTATTCACAACAACTTACAACAAACAAGTGAAACCTTGGGGCATTTAACCCTATAGAGCCTAATGTATCAGATTTGATATGCAAAGGTCTCTAAATTAACAACATGATAAAACCTTCGCTGAAAAACCTGTTGTACACAACCGGTTTTTGGCATATATATCAATTATACTATATCCTATTATATGGGCCACAAAAGCCTTATGAATTTAATATGATACTAAATAAAACCATGTATGCAATTATTTTGTTTATTTTTTGTATAAAAGCTTAAAAATAAATAAAAATATATCATATATTAAAATAATTTAATAAATAAAATATATTCGGAGTGATTTAATTTCATATGTCTGGCTTCACAGGGTTAAACCTAAATCATTTCCACAAGCACTACAAAGACCCAAATCAGGAAATCACACCATCTTCACAGGACTGAAAAGTTCAAAGTGAGGTGCGGATAAGTTTGTGATGGCCATTCATCCAACCTAAAACCACATCTTCAAGCAGAGACTAATCAAACACTGTGTACAAACGTGAAAATGACTGCAAACAACCAAAAGAGAGCAAGACGACACAGACGCCTTTTCTTAATTGGGTTTACGCAAACACATTATCACCCTTCTCTTAAAAAGATTACTGGGGATGTACAGAGAAAGAAGACGTCTCTCTTGACAAACCCCACATATATGTGCTGTATGGAGGCAGAGTGCGGCAGAGAATGATAAGTGGGAGAGAGTCGGGAGGGAGGGAGAGAAACCAGCGAGCGTGCTCCAATTCATTTGGAGTTTCATTAGTGAAAGAGAGAGAGAGACAGATGGAGAAACATGAAGATGGAAGGAAAGGCAGCAAAACAAAAAGAATCAAGGGATTTTCAAATGAAAAAAAAAGACAGACGATTGTGTGAAATCAATAAATATTCCCTCCTCTTCCTCACCCGCTACTACATTCAGCACACATGTATGCCATTGCTTTCTACCTGTCACAAGCTATCCGGGTTTTATCTTGCTATGAAGAAATCTGAAACTACGGTGGTCACTTTACAAGCGCTGCACATCAGTAACCGTTCTATTACAGCTGTGCGTGGAGTATCGACAACCCCTGCTGAGATGAGGTAGAGATGGAGCCTGAAACAAAGAGAGTGAATGAGATAAGATGACGCGAAAAATAGAGAACAAGCGAGAGAGGAACAGCCCTGTGGCTACGAGCAGCCTGCCGCGTCCTTGAGAGCCGTCGAGAAGAGAGGAGCTGAACTCAGAAAACTTCGCTTGTAGTTCTGAGAAAGAGAGAGAAAAAAGCCAATCATCTGCACCCTGCCTATACTCAACAAATTACCTCTCCATTTCACTTGTCTTAACCAATTATCAATTATTCATGAATGAATCGCCTTACCAGGTGGAGGGGAAGACAAGAAGAGGAGGTCGAGCGGAGAATCCAGAACCATTTTTACTCACAACGCTTATATTTTCAAAAAGTGTTTGGTTCAGTTAACGGTAACCGAATGTCTGCATTCGTCTGTTGATTCGTGAAGCTTAAATGAGACTAAATTTGTTGGGTTCGAATTAGAGCTTAAAGACCACTAAAAAACAGATTTACACATTTTCTGTACAAAATGGTAATGCTTGTCCATGCAAAACTAGGGTGTTGTGGGTGGGTGGTTGTTGATGGTTGCTTTCTGGTCCAAGTCGAAAGAGTCCACCCTCATATGTCTATGATATTCTGGTCTCTAGATATGACTCTCTGTAATCTATGAGATTTTTTAATGGTTTTATCATATGCCAGATTATTATTTTTTTGTATATCCAAAAAGTAATAGCTCTCTTCAACACTTAAAAATAAAGGTGCTTAAAAGGTTCTTCACAGCGATGCCATAGAAGAACCATTTTTGGTTCCACAAAGAACCATTCAGTCAAAGGTTATTTAAAGAACCATCTCTTTCTTACCTTTTTGTAATCTGAAGAACCTTCTTTCGCCACAAAGAACCTTTTGGGGAAGTCGTGGCCTAATGGTTAGAGAGTTGGACTCGTAACCCAAAGGTTGCGAGTTCGAGTCTCCGGTCCGGCAGAAATTGTAGGTGGGGGGAGTGAATGTACAGCGCTCTCTTCCACCTTCAATACCACGACTGAGGTGCCCTTGAGCAAGGCACCGAACCCCCAACTGCTCCCCGGGCGCCGCAGCATAAATGGCTGCCCACTGCTCCGGGTGTGTGTTCACGGTGTGTGTGTTCACTGCTGTGTGTGTGCACTTAGGATGGGTTAAATGCAGAGCACTAATTCCTAGTATGGGTAACCATACTTGGCCACATGTCACTTCACTTCACTTTTGTGAAACAGAAAGGTTCTGCAGATGTTAGAGGTTCTTTATGGAACCATTTAGACAAAAAAAAAGGTTTTTCTTTGGCATTGTGAAGCACCTTTATTTTTAAGAGTGAACAAACCAAACAACTCATGTCCATAGCACAAACCGTGTGGGCGGAAAAAAATAAGCACAATTAAAACTGATGTAGGGTTGGGAATCTAGAAATCCTGTTCTGCTTCATTTACAAAAAATACTGGATTTTCTGGACATTGGATTCTGTTAATTGTTTTTCAACGTTTGGATTCTTGCACTAATGTAGACAGAACGCTGTACTAAAACACTCTGAAAGTGTTTTCAGCACCACTATTCAATGGTGGCACTGCAGCACTACTCAATCTACCACCATAGCAAAGTAAATTTTAACAAGAGATGTGAAGTTGCAGTCTGAAATGAATCTGATGAAAGATGAGATGGAGGAAATTCTATTTTAAAAGTTATCGCTGCTGGGGGAACAGAAACTAAAATAAGTGAAAACTTCTCTAAAAAATGTTTGGGTCAAAAAAATAAATAAAAATTCATGCAACAGTTTGGATCTATTTTTGTGAGTTATGACAACCTCTAGATAAATTATGTTCAACCAAAAAACTACACTGAGTTAGAGAAACTTAATTTGTAGAATAAACACAAATTAAGTCGATTATCCAAAAAGGTTGTTACTAATTTATAACATAATTGAGTTGTGGCTCTGGAAGCAAGTAATCTTATCTATTTGAACTGAAATGAGCAATTAGCATAGCACATGGTCAATGTAACTTATTTAGCATGTAAATTTAATGAACAAGTAAAATATTAGTTGTCACTGGCATTAGCACATAGCTCATATGGTCAATGTAGTGTATGCTCTCATGGAGCCACCCACAACCTAACCACAAGCTGTTAAATATAACAGCTTAGAACATAAAATGTATTTCCCCTCACTAAAAACACATAAATAATATCTAATGTCAACATTTATTCTCACTATACGGTCCTCTAAAAAGCATGTGGGAACTAGAAATTCACTGCCAAATTTTCTAAGTTGTCAAAACCAAAACAAAATGCTTACTGCAACTTAGAAAGCAAAAATGTAATGTTTCTTTTAACTTAAAAATGTATTCCGCAAGTGTATTTTACACACCGTATTGAGCTAATGTATTACAATACTGATCAACATTATTATGTCAACAGAGCATATCAAAATAATGTTTGTAAGGTTTAATTAAACTAATACATTTGAATTTTTAACTTGCAACCATGCATTTGTTTAAGGTGTGATAATAACAGGTGTGATCAAATTTAGCCTTACCAAAATATTAGTTTATACGAACACACACAGCATATATACTTTTCTTTCAAATAAATATTGTTGTTTTAAACTTTCTATTCTATCCTGAAAAAAACAGTTTCTAAAAAAAATATTAGGTAGCACAACGGTTTTCAACATTGATAATAATATGAAATGTTTCTTTAGCAGCAAATCAGCATATTAGAATAATTTCTGAACAATCATGTGACACTGGAGTGGAGACTGCTAAAAATTCAGCTTTGCCATCACAGCAATAAAAACTTGGAACTATATTAAAACAGAAAACAGTTATTTTAAATATTTCACAATATTACAGTTTTATTGTATTCTTGATCAAATAAATACAGCCATTGTGAGCATAAGAGACTTCTTTTAAAAACACTTATAACGTACAAAAACAATAATTAATGGCATCAGAATGATTAGAATCCTTATGACTCGCATCCTTAAAAAGTTTAAGCCCATACAGATCTGTGTCATTTCTGGAGATCCAGAGACTATTTTCATTAAACCCTCACATGCACACACACTAAATACAATAGGTACAGCCTCCATCACCACACTCTAAAGCCACCATCCAAAAAGCTGTGGCCACAAATATACACATTTTCAATTTGTATGTCACATAAACCCACACCACGCGCAAACTTTCTGTTGATAAGGACATGAGAGGATACGGAGATTAATCCCGGTGCCTTTTTCCGCCCGCTGTTTGTTTATTTTGCCCTTCTAATTCAGGAAGAAATGTAAAACACACAAACACAGCTCACTCTGACAGCCGTGACTCAAAGCTGTTGCGCTCGGCACCGAGAGGTCGAGCAGAAAGCTTAAACAAGTTGAGCGGCTGAGACCGACGAGTGAGGTGATTCCAGTGAGTAGTTCACAGCAGGGCCAGGTCTCTCTCTCGGCACACATGGCGCCTCGCTGCCTCATGCTCTCAGGGCCCAGCGAGGCGGAGCCAGCATCACAGAGAGCAAAATATTTCATCTGTGAGTCACAGCACCCGCAAGCTGCGGAGTCCAACGCTCAAGTCAAGTTTACAGACCACAAGCTCTGCTGGGTTACATCAAGGGTCAAAGAGCACTAGAAAGTAGATTTCTACAATTTCTGGAGAAAGCCAGAGTTTTACTTGCCCATTGGTTGGCCAGATGGGTTTTGGCTTTTTGTTCTGATTTCTCGCTTACTCTCTTTCCCCCTCTCTTTCTTTTCTTTTTTCTTCTTCCTTTTGTTTTTTTTTTTACTCTTCTCTTTCTCTTCCTTTCTCTCTTCTTCACTTCCTTCTTCTTTATTTCTCTTTTGCTTTTTAGTTCTTGCCGCTATTTTTTGACGTTTCTTTTAGTTCCTCTTTTACATTTGCTTGTTCTCTAGTTTTAATCACTGTATTTCTTTTACGTTTTTCTTTCCCCTTTTTCATTATTATTTTCCTATCTCCTTCTCTTCTGTTTCCTGTATGGGCCAGTAAAACTGGTCTGTCTCCAGAAATTTTGTAAGAAACTCTCCCTTTCTAGTCTCTTGCCATGATGTCCCCCACGCCGCGCTTGTGGTTTCTTCCCCTGTCTCCTCCTTTCCCTTCTTTCTTTTACTTTTCCCTCTCCTTTGTTTTTTTTTTTTTCTCCTTTTTTTTTTTTCTTCTTTTTTTTCTTTATTGTCTTTCCCTGCAGCAAGCACAGTCGCAGCCCCTCAATCAATCAAGAACTAAGAACATCAAAATGAATAACAAATGACATTTCAACAAACATCCTATACAAATACATTCCATAAACTAGCGAAAAACATACAAATAAAAAGAAACTAACCTAAGCTCCCGAACCCTATCAGGTAATTACATAATAGAAAACGACAAAAAAAGAATAAATAAAGAATGGCAAGGCAAGGAAAGGAAAGGAGAAGGAAAGGAAACGGAAGATACTAAAATAAATAGCTAAAAAGGTACAGCAAAGAGAAAAAATAATAAGGCAGGACGGACAGAAAAGACAACGAACTATTTGGGCAGAAGTAAAGAGGAAAAAAATAACAGACCAAAAATTACACAACACCACAGTACACACAAAGGAAAAAGAAAAAACATAATCAATGCTGAAGGAGAAAGGCAGGACGAAACGAAATGAAATCAAAGAAAAATACAAAAAGAGTAAACGGAAAGCAAATAGAATTAAAGAAAATAAACAACTGAGATGAACCATGTACTGAATGAATGATGAATAAAAATACATTATTAAACGAAAGAAAAAAAAAGAACTAAAAGAAAATAAATTAAAGAGAAATAATTTATTAAAGAAAAAAAATAAAAAATGAATTCAACTGAGGGAACTATATCCAATTTTAACTGGGGTTAACAATTCTTTAATACCACTAATTGAATAACACCTAATGCTAATATGTGCACAGCTAAAGTGATGCTTTGCAAGAAGCACTAATAATGCACAAATGGGCGAGGCAGGGCCTCTAGATCTAGCATGAAGGCACCCCCGCCACCACGATGACCATCTCCAGCCACTGAAGGTGTATCCCTCTGCTCAGCGTTAGGCTCTCATCATATCCCTAATGGTGATTTCTTTTCCTAGCTATTACACTCATTCTTCAACTCCCTTTACCTTTTCCAAAGGCAGAGCCAGGATGTAGCCCACACCCATGTGGTGAAACCATTCTGCCATGAATTTTTCACATATGCAAACGCTAAAGTTCCACGGAGGCAGACTGTGACCTGTAGGGATGTGAGTCCCATAATACACACACACACATAGAGAGAGTTCCTCTTGACTGCATCTGTGTGGTCCACATGAACAAATAGGCTTCACGGTCTCAGAATCAGACTTGTGTGTTGCGGACCGAAGCCGAAATCTCTTTCATACGCATAAGCACCATGTCTAACCCCCGTACTTACAAACCACTCAGATACCCCTCTGCTGATCAATCTCTACAGCAGCCATTTTGGAGGAAGGTTCTGCTCACAGCAGGAACAGATTCTCTTTTAAAAGACTCACAACTACAGTTCATTCAAGATAGGAGGGTGTTTTAAGGGCTGTCACTCATCTGAACATTGCATAATGGACGACACAAATATCTTGCAGCTTTTTGCCTGAACCTCTAACAAGATTTAAATGATTAGTTCACTCAGAATGGAACTCTCTTCATTTACTCACATAGCATTTCAACCACTTCTTCCCAGGAAAAAAAATGAGGTATTCTAAGATGTCAGGTCTCTTTCCATATAAAGCATAGTGAATGGGAGTTCAGGTGTAGCGTACATAAAAAAACAAAAAACAAAGTGTTACACCGGAGTTTGAGATATGACAATTATAAAGATATAACATACAAGTGTTTAGAACGATCTGAGTGTGATGCAAATGGACAAAATTGTACATTTTTAGGGCAATCATTAAGGGATAGTTCACCAAATGAACAACCTAAAAGACCTTTGTTAATCTTCGAAACACAAATGTACGTTATTTCGGTAATCGCAACTAGAAATAGAAATAGAGCTTTCTGACCCTGCATAAACAGCAACCCAACGGAAACATTCAAGGCTCAGAAAGGTAGTAAGGACATCGTTAAAATTACGTCAGTGATATCAGTGGTGCAACCGGAACGTTATGAAGCACTGAGAATAATTTTTATACGCAAAGAAAACAAAAATAATGATTTTATTAAATTCCTTCTCTTCCGTGTCAGTCGTAGAACCCGGATGTGCTGCGTCTTGCTTACAAGCAGAAGAATAAGCATGCTGTACATAAAACAATCTTTGTAAACATGTCTGAAGATTTAGACAGAGGATGATTTGCAATGTTTTTGCCAAGCCTTCATTATTTGAACCAGAATATACAGACGATGAACATTCTACGTCAGAACGCCGGCTCCTGTGTCAACGGCATCACACGCATGTGTCACGGTACTCTTGTAAACGTGCATCAAAGACTGACCACCGAAGAAGAAAATTGTTGAATAAAGTCGTATTGTGCGTTCTTTTGCGCACAAAAAGTATTCTCGTAGTTTCATAAAATTAAGGTTGAACCACTGTTGTCATATGGACTATTTTAACGATGTCTTTACTACCTTTCTGGGCCTTGAACATGTCAGTTGCATTGCTGTCTATGGAGGGTCAGAAAGATTTCGGATTTCATCAAAAATATCTTCATTTGTGTTCCAAAGACGAAAGAAGGTCTTACAGGTTTGGAATGACACGAGGATGAGTTAACAAATAACAGAATTTTCATTTTTGGGTGAACTATACCCTTTAAAGGGTGTCAGATGATGCGATTTTAATTTTTCCTTTCTCTTTTGAGTGTTACAAGCTTTTGGTGCATAACGAAGATCTGTAAAGTTGCAAAAACTAAAGTCTCAAATCCAAAGAGATATTCTTTATAAAAGTGAAGAGTCAACCATGCCTACCTAAAACAGCTCGTTCAAGCACGCCCCCAAATGTCTACGTCAGGATGTGGGAAGATTTGCATAACGCCGCCCAAATGTTCACGCAAAGAAAGACGGCGTAACTTTTATTCTTGCTGTTGTTTTGCTGTTGCCGCCGCCGCTGCCATGTCGTGAAGGAGCGGTATCTCTCATTGTGAAAGTGAAACTGCTTTGTTTGGCTTTCCAAAAGAGGACGATATCTGCTTCTTTATGCCTGGAGCTGATCCGTGCTGGTTTCTGAGAAAATACATCAACTTCACGCTGTGGATCACCGGATCGGCTTTCAGTAGACAATGCCGGCTGTTCTGGCTCAACGACTGTAAGTACGTTTTTTATATTTAAGAATTTGCCAATGACGATTCACCGTTGAGTTTTGAGCAGGTAGAGAAGTAGCGTGGAAGTTTGTCATTTATCGAGCACAATGCAGACCGGGTTTATGGTTTAGCCGGAGCGAGCGCAATGAAAGGTGTGAAAAAGACATATAAGTCATTATAATCGTAAATTATGTCCCCACATGGATACAAACAATGCATCGTTTAAATGGGTTTTAAGTTTGGTCTCGTCGCTCAGACGGGCAAGGCATCACAAGTTTATGGTAAGGGGCATTAACATTTCCGGCCCCACGCTTAGGATTAGCCAATCACAAATGCCCTGGATAGCTGGCAATCAGAGCCACACGATCGCTTTCAGCCCGAGAGCTTGTTAAAAATCGACAAGTTCAGAAAGGCGGGGCATAGAGAGAAACAATAATTGTACAGTATGTGGAAGCATACAGTTTTTAACCTTAAACCAAATAGGGACAATGGCGCTGACGCTGATGGCTGCCTCCGTGGCGTGTTCTGCAGTTGTTTTTATGTTTTTGTTAGTTTGTCCTGTTTTTAGTTATATCTCTGCAATCAGTTTCACTAGAGACGAATTGCTGGACATTCGGAAGTACACACCACCCGATATTTCACCGGTTTTCAACTATTCAGATGTTTTGCTGGACATTGATGTCAGGGGAGCTGTGGCGCTGATCAAACACTTCAGGACGCGCACACGGGGGAAGCGAGCCGGCTCGCTCGTCAAGCTCAGACAGCGCGGATTCAGGACGCCGTTGCCTAGCATCTATCTGGCGAACCTCCGCTCTCTACCCAATAAAACGGACGAACTCCTTCTGCTCTCCTGTACAAATAAGGATTTTTCAAACTCTGTTGCTCTGTGTTTCATGGAAACCTGGCTGAAAGATGCCATTCTGGACAGCGCGTTGAGTCTCCCGGGCTGTCAGCTGTTCAGAGCAGATCGCGACGCAGAATCAACAGGGAAATCACGCGGTGGTGGGACATGCTTTTACATCAATGAGAGGGGGTGTACAGATGTAACTGTTAAAGAAGATGTGCTGTTCAGATATAAAAGTGCTCTTCATTAACTGCAAGCCGCTCTATTCGCCGCGGGAGTTCTGCTCGTTCATTCTCGTAAGTGTGTAAATTCCTCCGCAAGCACACGTGAGCACCACTTTACAGAAACTCAGTGATCTGACAGAGACAGAACAAACAACAACACGGAATAGGTTTAATCCATTCCGGGGACTTAATTAAAGCCAATCTCTCACGTGAACTGCAAAATCAGAAGCACATGAACAGTCCCACAGAGACAGGAATATAGGGCTCACTGTTACAGCCCAATAAAGAATGCATATCACTCTGTTCCACTGGCAGCTTTGGGGCTCTCTGATCATTGTTTTGTTTATCTTATACCGACCTACAGGCAGAAATTGAAATCATCTAAACCTGTATTAAGGACAGTAAAAATATGGACTATTGAAGCAGAGCAGGATTTACAAGCTTTTTTTGACCTCACTGATTGGAGCGTCTCTGAAGCTGCTGCCACCGATCTGGACGAACTCACAGAGACTGTAAATTCATATATCAGTTTCTGTGAAGATACGTGCATTCCTACCAGGACTCATTTAACTTACAACAACGACAAACCATGGTTCATTGCAAAACTCAGACAGCTCCGTCAGGCCTAAGAAGATGCTCACAGGAAGGGGGATATTGTCTTGTATAAACAGGCTAAATACAAACTGGAAAAGGAGATCAGAGTGGCAAAGTGGAATTATTCAGAAAAAATAAGCCATTTAAATCTTCCTGTGACTCGGCATCAGTGTGGAAAAGTCTGAAAGAAATCACCAATACAAGACACCATCCCCCAGCACTGAATCAACAACTGGCCAACGATTTGAATGAGTTCTATTGCAGGTTTGAAAAAACACCCCACACCTGCTCTGAACACCTCTCCACACAACCATTCCCACCTCCAGCAACCCTCCTTTCCCCCACACCTGCAATTCAGATCAGCTAAGAAGAGGTGCGCCAGGTCTTCCGGGAGCAGAAAAGGAGAAAAGCACCAGGCTCAGATTGTGTTACCAGCCTGTCTGAAATCCTGTGCTGACCAGCTGGCTCCCATCTTCACACTGATCTTCAACAGTTCACTGGAGCTGTGCGAAGTCCCTTCGTGCTTCAAACGCTCCACCATAATCCCTGTCCCAAAGAAACCCAAAATTATTGGATTTAATGACTACAGACCTGTGGCTCTAAGTCTGTGGTCATGAAGTCTTTTGAGAGACTGGTGCTGGCCCACCTGAAGGATATTACTGGACCCTTGCTGGATCCTCTGCAGTTTGCCTACAGAGCAAACAGGTCCTGTGGCGATGCAGTAAAAATGGGACGAATTATGTCCGCAAAATTGGACAGACCAGGGACTTATGGAGGATCTGTTCGGGGACTTCAGCTCGGCGTTTTTAAAACATATCATCCCCAAACATAATCCTGCCAAACTAACTAGATCCTCCGTGACCCACCCCGTCTGTCAGGGGATCAAACAGCTCGGAAGAAGGCAGCAGTAGTGAGGCTGGAAAAAACACATCCAGCACCGTCCGAGCAGCATGGAGCTTTTCCCTTCCCAGGGCGTGTTCTCTTCAGGTATTCTCCATGTACACCAAAGACTGAACATATAAAGGGGGGAAACCTCTGTCAGCTCCTGAAGTTTGCAGACGACACCACATTCATCGGCCTCATTCAGGACGGTGACGAGTCTGCTTAAAGAAAGGAGGTTAAAGAGCTGGCTGTCTGGTGCAGTCGCAACAACCTGGCGCTCAACACGCTAAAAAATTTGGAGATGACCGTGGACTTCAGGAGAAAAAAACCCTGCACTCCCCCCACTCACCATCAAGGACAGCACTGTGACTGCAGTGGAGTAATTCAGGTTCCTGGGCACCACAATCTCTCAGACCTGAAGTGGGACACTCACATTGACCAATTGTGAAAAGGCCCAGCAGAAGTTGTACTTCTTCGCCAGCTGAGGAAGTTCAAACCTGCCACAGGAGATGCTGAAACGTGTCTACTTGCCATTATTGAATTGTCCTCATGCACCTCAATAACGTCTGGTTCGTAGCACCAAAACGACTAAGAAGACTCAGAGGTAGTCGGATGCTGAGCGAACATTGTTAACCTCCTTATATCCAAGAACGGTACTCGTCTCAGATGTGAGGGGGGGGGGCCCCAAAAAAAGGGCTGCAGGAATCACTCTGGACCCCTCACTCCAGCACACTCCCTCTTGAATGTTGCCATGGCCGACGCTCAGAGCTCGGAGCACCCCTCAGAACGACAGACACAGGACAGTTTTTTCCCTCAGGCCATCCCTTCATGACATTGACAATAAACTGTGGAACACCACTATATGTCAATCATACATTCTTTATCTAACCACACCACCCACTCAGGTCTACATTTCAATTGCACATAAATCCAGTACATACAAGTTAATGTGAGATACTGTACTACAGTGAAAAAGTATTTGGTCAGCCACCAATCGTGCAAGTTCTCCCACTTAAAAAGAGAGAGAGGCCTGTAATTTTCATCATAAGTATACCTCAACTATGAGAGACAAAATGAGAAAGAAAAATCCAGAAAATCACATTGTAGGAATTTTAAAGAAATTATTTGCAAATTATGGTGGAAAATAAGTAATTTGGTCAATAACAAAATTTCATCTCAATACTTTGTTAGATACCCTTTGTTGGCAATGACAGAGGACAAACGTTTTCTTTAAGTCTTCACACACTGTTGCTGGTAATTTGGCCCATTCCTCCATGCAGATCTAAAGTAATGTTTTGGGGCTGTCGCTGGGAAACACGAATTTTCAACTCCCTCCAAAGATTTTCAATGGGGTTGAGATCTGGAGACTGGCTAGGACACTCCAGGACCTTGAAATGCTTCTTACGAAGGCCACTCCTTCGTTGCCCGGGCGGTGTGTTTGGGATCATTGTCATGCTGAAGGACCCAGCCACGTTTCATCTTCAATGCCCTTTCTGATGGAAGGAGGTTTTCACTCAAATCTCACGATACATGGCCCCATTCATTATTTCGTTTACATGGATCAGTCGTCCTGTTCCCTTTGCAGAAAAACAGCCCCAAACATGATGTTTCCACCCCCATGCTTCAAAGTAGGTATGGTGTTCTTTGGAAGTAACTCAGCATTCTTTCTCCTCCAAACAAAGTTGAGTTTTTACCAAAAAGTTCTAAATTGGTTTCATCTGACCATATGACATTATCCCAATCCTCTTCTGGATCATCCAAAATGCTCTCTAGCAAACTTCAGACAAGCCTGGACATGTACTGGCTTAAGCAGGGGAACACGTCTGGCATGCAGGATTTGAGTCCTTGGCGGTGCAGTGTGTTACTGATGGTAGCTTTTGTTACTTTGGTCCCAGCTCTCTGCATGTCATTCACTAGGTCCCCCGTGTGGTTTTGGGATTTTTGCTCACAGTTTTTGTGATCATTTTGACCCCACGGGGTGTGATCTTGCGTGGAGCCCCAGATCGAGTTAGATTATCAGTGGTCTTGTATGTCTTTTATTTTCTAATAATTGCTCCCACAGTTTATTTCTTCACACCAAGCTGCTTACCTGTTGCAGATTCAGTCTTCCCAGTCTGGTGCAGGTCTACAGTTTTGTTTCTGGTGTCCTTTTACAGCTCTTTTGTCTTGGCCATGGTGGAGTTTGGAGTTTGACTGTTTGAGGTTGTGGACAGGTGTTTTTTTTATACTGATAACGAGTTCAAACAGTTGCCATTAATACAGGTAACGAGTGGATTACAGAGGAGCCTCTTAAAGAAGAAGTACAGGTCTGTGAGAGCCAGACACTGCTTGTTGTAGGTGACCAAATATTATTTACAAGGAATTACCATAATTCTTTAAGATCATACAATGGATTTTTCCGGGTTCTTTTTTAATTTTGTCTTAATCGTTTGAGGTATACTATGATGAAAATACAGGCCTCTTCACCTTTTTAAGGGGAGAAATTGCACAAGGGTGGCCTGACGAAATACTTTTTGCACCACTGTACAATTTCGATGTATATTTTACTCCTTTAGTACGTTCTATTTGTTAGTTTTTTATTATCTGTGTTTTTTTTCTGTCACTGTCATTTTGTTACACTGTGGAGCTTCTGTCATGAAATCAAATTCCTCGTATGTGTAAACATACCTGGCAATAAAAAAATAATGTGCATAAACACATTTCATTACACCAATACACAAAATAATGTTCTTTTAGCAAATTCATATGACCCCTTTAAACCACAAGACACTGAGAAACAAACAAAAGCGTAGAAAGGGGAAACTATGATGGAAAAAAACACTTTATAAGGTGTTTGCTACACGGGGGGGGGGGTTTTTTCGGTGTGGTCGCAGGGGAAAAACAACCAGTTATACGTAAAAGTACACACATATTTTAATAATCCAAATAAATCATAAACCGTCTCACAGAACAAGCGATTCCAGATTCTCCTACCCACGTCATCATCAGGAGAAATCCCCACCCTTGGGACGTTCTTGCCCTATTAGATAAGCAAGCCCCGTGAGTGAGACGCACAGGCCGCCATTACGTTTTTGCTGTAGATGCTTGTCAGCACAAAAAAGAGGCCTTACAAGTGTGTGTTTTTGGATTGCACAAACAATAGGAGCCCATAGCCTCCATTATTGAGCAGCGAGGACCCTGTGGGTAAGTTCCTTTCGAAGGAAATGTCTGATTCTGAAAGAGGGATCAATACCAATGCGTCGTGTGCGAACATTAGCTCCAGCCCACAAGTAGGCATTGTTTCCAAAGCCTTTCTGAAAGAGATTCTGGGCACTCTGTAAGGCTAATGTTGCTAAAGCTACCATATCGTCTCTGCCTGTTTTCACGTGCTACCAGAATGATTGTAAACTGGAATATGGTAGTTAAAAGCAAGGGGAAAGACGAATGATGAGGTTCTGTAAACTTCAATGGTGAACTGTTTTGTTTTGCCAGTATGCGGGCATTGAGCCTTTGAGTGGTCCGCCCCTCTGCTGGAAAAGGGGCGGGAGGCACCAGCTAATTGCATTTAACGGGACAACAAAAAAAATAGGACTTTGGTATAGCTAAGTTGGGCTTAACAGCTATAAAATGATCGTGGAAGATTTGAGCTAAAATGCACATCACACTCAACATCAGAGACTTATTTTACATCTTGTAAAAAGGGGCATAATAGGTCACCACAATGAATATGAAATGTGCAAGTGATAAATGTTGTAAAAAATTGTGATTATAAAGAGACTCTCTAGACTGAATCAAAGAAATGTGCACCGTCAGCACATTAGTGGTGTTCTGATAATGAGCAAATGTAGAGAAGCAAACATGAATGTCATTAAAACCAGCCTGCTATCAAAATAACACACAACCACATCCATACACACACAGGCTTCCCAAATTGTATGTGGTAATTTGCCTATAGAGACTCAAAATGAAGACAATATAAAGACTATTTTGTACGGTCAGCTGGTTGATGTCATTGTGAAAAGAACATGCTATTAAATTAACTATATTTATAATATATAATATAAAAATTACATTCATTTTAAAGACTTCAAAATAAAAGATCAAACTTTTCCTATTAAATAAACATCACTAGTCTTATTTATCAGGTCAAATTCTAACCAAAAAAATTAAAATACACTACTTTTTAATCAAAATGTTTTAGTCTCATTTAAGCTGACATAAAGGATGTGTAGGCGAGAAAAAAATATCAACCAATATTATTATAGCCTAATATGTTTAATCCAATAAAATCTAAATGGATAAAATTAAACCCCACCTATTACTTTCCGATTAATATTGTTTCACTCAGAAATATGTACAGGTAATACAAAATTCCAGTGTGTGTGTGAATGGTGATCCATGTTTTTAAAGAAGCAAATGTACCCTTCACTACAAGGTGCCTTAAACTTGAAAAGAGTGCATTCTAGAAAAAAATATGAAATATAACTTAAGATAACTTGCGATATACAGACTTTATTGTAGCTCTGTATGATAACAGACACCGGGCATTTTTTTCAGGTTTGGTGAGCTGATTGTGGGTGGCCATTGTGGACTGCAAACAAACTGGAAGACAGCTGCCTAGGAACGCTCCCAGCACAAAGGCTCCAAAAAGTAAGCAGCAAAATTATGCTGCCTAATAAGGTGCTAAAATACCTTGTTTTGTCCAAAATCACATTTGATGTAATGAGGTTCCATTTCAGTTAGGATGCATCTGTAGAAGGTAGCTGTTTATGTAGGTAGTACACAAGTTAAGTACATTTTTCAGTTGAATAGTTAAATGTTCCAAGTTGGCATGATATGAAAATTCATCCTATCTATTTTGTAAATGTATTTTATAGATCTTATTGTGAAGAATTCATCCATGAAAATGACAGATTTCTCTTTGGTGATGTATCCCAGACTTCTTCCAGTTATTTAGTCCACTTAACCCCCAAATCTCCACAATCGACTGCAAGCTCACATTCAGTTTTGAAGCTCAGAATCCAACCAACAATCGATGAATAGAACCCACTCTAGGGCTGTCCGATATGGTCATCACAATATTTTTTTCCATATCATACAATATCAATATTTATCACAATATTCATTTCAATGATGGGGAAGAAAATGCTTACCATTTGGATGTTAGACAATGAGAATGAATGTACAGTAAACATAACTAGTTTGTTCACAGTTAAACTCCAAAAAGTAAGCTACTTTTTAACTGAGGGCCCCATGAAATCCATTTTCCCCTTACATTCGGTGTTTTCTATTTTATTTTATTTCATTTCTGAATTCTGTTACAATTTAATACATTTACATTTAGTCATTTAGCAGACTTTTATCCAAAGCGACTTACAAATGAGGACAATGGAAGCAATCAAAATCAACAAAAGAACAAGAATATGTAAGTGCAAATGACAAGTCTCAAACAGTAGCAAGGATTTAAATTGAATTGAATTAAATAAAAAGAAAACGGATAGAATAGCAAAAGAATAGAGCAAGCTAGTGTTAGATGCCTTTTTTTCCTTTTTGTTAATTGTATAATAATTAAAAAGAAAAACAGATAGAATACAAAAAGATTAGAAAAGCTAGTGTTAGTTTTTTTTTAAACAAATTTATCATCAAAAATTTAGTCTAACGAAATGAATAAAGTAATTTAAATCAGCTTTTAAAATATAATCAAATAAAAATAAATAATTTACAACAAAGAACTGTATAAATTAAAACATGGATGAAAAAATATATTGGTTGTATGATATTTCTTAGTAACAACAAAATTATTATTATTACATTGAGAAGTATACTTTAGTATACAATAGTAATATATTTCCATCATAACTTTTTCATGTAAAACCGAACATTTATTTTGGCGGTTTGATCTGTCGGTTTCAGTTTGCGTTTGACAGTGGTTATCCTCAAATGAAATGCTGAAAAGCTGATGAAGTTATTCTAAGAACCGCTCTGGAGATGAAGTTCATGTGAACTCCCATATTAAAACGACAAGATGCTAAAAAAAAAAAAACACTGCAAGCGTCACGTGTGTTTGAGTTCATGAAGTAGACATGCAGACTTAATGTTAGGCGACATGCACTGACTGGCTGTTGTCACCTTTATTTCTGCTGTGTGCGAAGTCTGTCACCTATTGTATCGAACTGGAGTGTTGAAACTATCCAGAGTTTATCAACGTTATCAACACAAATTTCATTGTGATCTTGATATGATATCTGCCCTATCTCGCCATACATGTCAGCTCAAAGCATTGTGGGTAAAGTAGTCTTTGACAGCTACTCACTTGCATGTTTATCAGCGAGGGTGATGAGCGTTGTAGAGATGTCTCTGCGTCGGTAGAAACACACCACTTTGGCCTCCACATTCCCATTTGCCGTCTGCAAAAGGAAACAGAGTTGTCACAGCAACAGCTTCTAGACCAATCAGCTCCTGGGGAAGCCACAATATGCAAATTGAGGATCAAATCAAAACCATGACCTAAACACCTCTGCACTTCCTGGGTGATTTGAGAGGGTCTCGTGATGGAGAGAAGATGAGGAGGGCAGACAGGGGGGTGCAGTGTGATGTTAGGGTGTTACAAGTGTGAACACAGTATGAAAAAAAAAAAAAGATAGAAAGCTGTAGCTTTGAGATTTGTAAGTCATTTAGGTATGGGTTTTTGCCAAGCGCTCACTACTAAACTGAAACTTGTCACCCTTTGCATATTTAAAGGGATCGCTCATCCAAAAATGAAAAATTCGTCATCGTTTACTCACACTCATGACATTCCAAACCTGTATGATTTTCTTCTGTGGAGCAAGGGAGAGGTGAAATTTTAAAGTAAAATTAAAATAAAATTAAATTTTAAATAACTTTCTGCCCACTATTTTCAATTTTTTTAAAAAGTGAATAAGGACTGGGGCTTGTCAAGCTCCAAAAAAGACAAAAAAAGCACCATAAAAGAATGATAAAAAAATGAGTGAGTTGAACTAACAAACTGAGGCCATGTCCACACGTACACAAGTTTTTCCTTCTTCCGTTTAAAAAAAAATCTCCGTCCACATGAAAACGCAAACACATGCTATGAAGCACTGTCAAAAGCATATGCCAAACCAGCAGGTGGTGATATAATCTCAACCGTAAAGCCATGTTGGCCAATCAGAATCCTGAAAAAGTTTCTAGTAGGCAGAGATAACAGCGCAGGTACCGACGTCACAAGCCAAAAACTCCGGTTTCGCGGTCTACACGATAACACTGCAACCTCAGTTTTTGAAAATCTTCACCCTGGCAGGAGTTTTCAAAAATGTTCGGTTTCAGTGAACTGGTGCTGCGTTTGTGCGTGGACGAACGGCCAAACCGCGTAGAAAAAGCTGCAGTTTTAAAAATAACCGCGTTCGTGTGGACAGGGCCTGAATCAGCTGATTTAGGGAATGAATCAATCAGACCAAGGGTTTAGAGTTAGGCCCATGATGTAGTCTGGTTTGAAAGGTCTGGGTTGTTAAAATAATGTTCCTGCTACTTCTCTCATAAAAAAAACAAGAGCAGCTACTTTTATTTATATACTATTACAGTATTTATTTACATTCAGAATTAGCTTTGATTTTTACATAATCCATTTTCAATTTCATTTTAGTTTAAGTTTTAGCAATTTTGAAATGCTTTGTCATTTTTTATTTAAAATATTTCTATTTAGCTTTAATGTCTGTTTTTTAGTATTACAACTTTTTATTTCTGTCAGTAGTCAAAGCAACATTTCCAAGTTTCGTTTACATTTTAAAAATGTAAGTTCAAGTTATAGTTAAAATCATCAAATACTTATATTTAATTTTATTTCTCCATTGTTTAAATTCATGAAAACAATAGTTTAGTTTTAGTAAACAAAAGCATCAGTAATTGCTTCATAGTATTTAGAATATAGCAAAAAAGCCATATGGACCACTTCTATTTTTTTTTACTCATTTTGGAGGCTGAAAGCCCCAATCCTTGTTCTCTTTCATTACATTACAAAGTTTTTTCCAATCTCTCGCAATTGCATTGCCATTTGCTCATATCTGCCACTCATAAGTGTATACACAAAAAAAATGCTGCGACTTGGCTACAATCCGGGCTTTTTGTCGCAGACTTAAAGCATTAAATGGTGACCAACTTCAGTCTTGTAGTGTTCGATTGGCTTTTAGCAACACACACATACATCTGTCACTCACCTTGTTGAGCTCCTCTATTCGCCTGATCAGCAGTGGGTTGCTGGAGGAGTTTTCGAAATAAACATAATCTGTGAGGAGAGAAAGAAACAAGCGTTAGTGTTCACACACCTACAGTCTGTCAGCGACAGGCAGCATCTCCTGTCACGCTCCCACACCTGCTGAGGCTTACCGGACTGTTTCAGAGACTAAACAGAGCATTCTCCGCCGGGATACATGACAGGAGCACCGCTGCCTTTTGGCGAGCTCCCCAACAACAACACTTGAAAACAAATGCATTGATACTGTGAAAAGCTATGGTGTTTTTAACTCAACCTCAAAGATAACCTTCAGCGGCCACTTTTGCCTGGCACCAAACGTCAAGCCAGTATCAGAACTATCAGAGGGAAAACAGACCATTAAACCCAAACAAAACAGAGTGATGCTCTCTTTTTCGTTTAGGTCATTTAAAAATGTTTTTTTTTTTTTATTAAGAATACAATTCAAATACAAAATTTGAATAAATCTCTTCTATCATGAGCATGTACTTAGCTTTGGAATTAAATTCATTTTGCGTTTCAAAATGAAAATTAAAAAATGCATTCTGCCAAAAGTGTCAGGGTGGCACAATCATCCTGATAATGTAATAATGAAAGAAACAAATGAAATTCTTGAAAAGAAAGCCTTAAGTATTGTTTGAAAAACATCGTCTACCAAATCAAGGTCATGTGTTGCGACCAATAAAGTCATGTGGTGCCACCAACAAGCAGAGAAACATAAAAAATAAAAATAAAAAACACAAAACAGGAAATTGCCATGGAGACGACCCCTGCAAAACCTCATGACTGTTTCAAGGTCAAAAAGCCTCTTATGTTACTTCCGGTTCTTTAACATCATGTGATGCAACAATATACAGTATATTAATCAATCATTTCAGATGTGTGTAAAAAAAGAAAATTCAATTGAATGTACACACACACACTTAAAAAAAATTTAAATCTAAAAACATGGCACGTGTGTTTTAAAAATGATTTTTAAAAGAATTCTTTTATCATAGCCCCACTTTTGCCATTGACCCTCCTACCAATTCTCTCAGTTCCTTTTTTCTTGTGTCAACCCTCCTTTTCCCGATGTATTTGTGTGTGTTTGTCTTCTGTGTGTGTGCTGTTGGCCTTGCTCCAGGGCGTGTGGGCTCTGTGCAGGCTTACGGCTCTGTGGGACGTCCCCCGCAGGCCTCAGGCTTGGTGGGGTGCCTGGTCTTAACCCTGTGCGCACCAGGACCTCTGGCAGATTACACCCCGCGTACAGCAGACGGCATACACACACACACAGTAATCCCATGGTTTGGTGGTGGGGGGCGGGGGACAGAACATCAAGTCTGGCAAAAACACGTTTGCAAACTCAGTGTTTGGTAACACAGCCATGTGAGCCTACAGTTCCCGTTTCAGAGAGAAGTCTGTTTACTAATACATCAAAATGGATGATTTTCCTGAGAATCTAAAGGGCAAAAAACAAGTGGGACTAAACTTTCGGGACAGACGGCTGAGAATTATAAACACTGGTTTTGGTTTTGAAATACAGCACTATCATACGACTCTTTTTTTATTTTGTTATTTTTGCCGCTGAGAATAAAGAGATGAGAAAAGATGAGAATAAAGAGATGCCATGAGAATGATGGCATGATACATGAGGCAAGGCAAATTGGACTTACAATGCCCATATCCGCAGTAAGTTACCTACTGATAACAGCATCTTAAACAGACAAAACCACTCAAAAATTAAACTTCTGTCATCATTTACTCACCCTAATGTCGTTCCAAAATATTATTAAAAATGTTGACAATCAAACAGTTTCAGTTCCCATTGACTTCCATTATATTTTTTGACTATACAATGGAAGTCAATGGGAACCAAAACTGTTTAGTTATCAATGTTTTTTAATATTTCAAGTGTTCATCAGAAGAAAGAAATGCATACAGGTTTGGAGCAACATGAGGATGAGTAAATGATAACAGACCTGCCATTTTTGGGTGAATTATTCCATTCCCAAAATACAAATGTGATAGTGTTGGGCGATATGCTCAATTTTCATATCGTCAGCTTGTGAGATCGAGATCCCAATATATAGTGTAAGTATGTAATTATTTACTTAGTTTCATTGCGAGAAAGTGAACCAACTCCAGCGCAAGGCTTAAAAAGCAGCCTAATGTTTTTAATATGACTGAATTTGTATTTAACATGATAACAAATTAATAGAAACATCGCAAGTTACTAATTATAATGCTTACATTTCCTCAGTTATTTAAAAAGCAGCTACAGAAAACGAGCAAAGAACATTACATTACCAAAGAACATCATAACTAACTTCAGGCAAGTGCGAGTATTATATGCACTTTAAAAACCCTCCCGTTAAAATCAGTGAATATACACTGTATGATGAATAAATCTCTTATATTTACATCGCACGTACATCTGCACTTTGTTGTTTATGAGGAGAGAATTTGCGAGTCAGAATTCAGTCAGCGCGCGCTGAACAACAGAACTCCGCTGTTTCAGTGATGACTCATCTGAACGCCTCTGATTGGCCATTGAATTCATAAGCTCAGCATAATCGTGTGTGATTGGTTAGAACGTGCAATACTGTAAAAACGCGGAAAAAGAAATAGAATGCAACAAATAAGCCCTAATATTAATTAGATAGTATTACTAGCCTGATACTATCGTCTATCGGCACAACCCTAAAATGTGATATGCTCTATATGAAAAGAGATTAAAATACCACATTAAAACGGCAACATAATACGATTTCAAGGTAATATAATCAGTCAATTAATACAATCCAGTTAGAATATGTTTGACGTTTGATGTTGAGCAGAATTATCAGACCAAGGATATTTCATGCTGGGTGGGCTGCCGAGCTCAATACCACAGAAAAAGAAACCAAACAATCGACAAGTGACCACTCCTCGTAGCCACAGCTGATTAGGGCGAAATGTTGATTTACATGTAACAGATAGCTTTTATCACCCGTCACATTATACCATCAGGCCTAAAGCGGACACAGTGCTGGCCATGAACAGCGCTGGCAATGAACATTCAAAAAAAGCTCAAGTGTATGGCACCACTGGCTATAAAGGGACAGGAAGTGGCTTTGGTACGTACTCTACACAGTCTCTGTGATCTAATGATGTCTTGGAAAGTCTGGGAGGTAGTATGTTCTTGTTTGTGGTTTTTTCTTCTACCAAAAAGTGTATGCTGGCTGTTCTGCAAACATGCTGTCTGTAGCACCTTGCTGAGACTTTCAGACAGATCTATTTAACGTCACAATACACAGTGGGCCTATTCTAAGAGACAATAAGTGAACCCAAACACAGAAAACTAGAGATGTAAATGTGATATTTTCTATGCTTTTTTCAGATTTTGAACGCATATTTTTTTTATAATTTAGATTAGACGTATTAAACTACCTTTGAAAGGGTTGAAGGGTTCTTTTATTCAGCAATGTTGCATTCAACTGATCAAAAGTGACAGCGAGACATTTTAAATTTTATAAAAGATTTCCTTTTCAAATAAATGATGTTATTCTTAACTTTCTAAACAAAGTTTCCACACACACACAAAAAAGTTATTTTAACTTCTGATAATATTTCACAGTATTATTATTTTTCCCATATTTTTGGTCAATAAATGCAGCCTTGGTAAATTTAAGAGATTTCTTTAAAAAAAAAAAAAACATGAAATCTTCTCAACTCAACTTTTGAATGGTAGTGTATATATATTTTTTTTTAAAACATACCTATATATAAAAAATTTTTTAGCTTCTCTTGCACTTAAAATGTCAAATATAGGCATTCATGGGCGCAAAAGCAAACTGGTAAATCATATAGCGTCCCTAACGGCGGTGACTCTAAAAATGCAGCACACTTGAGCAAACGTGAGATTCAGCATCTGGTCTGCACTATGACCAAATTTGATCTAAATTTCTGTAAGGGGGTTTTCAACTGGGAATCCAAGGTGCATAGGGGATCTGTGGCAAATGTAGGGGAAAAATTTTGTTCCAGTTCACTTTTTTATTGACTTACAGATATTAAATAAATAAATACAAATGTAAATATAAATATTAATATAATTTATTAAGGTAGAGATCTCTCAAAGGGGATCATAATTTTTGTGGTCTCGGCAACAGTTTAGTCTACAAGAGTAAAAATTAGTGGTGCAACAAATCACAAAACTCATGGTTCGGATCATATTACAGATTTTGAGTCACGGATCAGATCATTTTTCAGATCAGCAAAAAAATAATAATAAATTAATTAGTGAAAGCTTACTTTATACTTTAGCCACAGCACAACTACTATCTGTACGGATTACGGATCATCTACGATCTGTTGCACCCCTAGTAAAAATGCATTGTTATTTTTGCAATTGTCATTTGCTGTCTGCGAGATCCAGTGTACAGCTTACTTCGGTGATGTAACTGAGGTGTAGAGATCTCTAGAACTTCGGGACCTAAAAAAATTGGTCGACGACCAAAAAAAGTTTGGGAACCCCTGACATTCACAGTCCCGAATCTTCCACTCCATCTGAGATTCATTCAGCCATGTGCGCCTGACTATCTATCGGTGTGTATGCGTAAGACTAGGACCACACCTCTTTGCTGCTTATTTAATGAGTACAAGTTCTACCAGAGGCCTCACGGTCCGGGGCAATACCCGACATGGAGTCAGAACCTGGAAGAGAAGCTTGCAGAAGACCTGGAGGCATCACCGCTGTCTCTCACAGCTTCTGCCAACCCTCCTGCCATCTCTGGCTGCCTGTGCCCACAGCGATTGCTGCACCCCATCCCTCCACCAATCAGCGCGCGACACAGCCTGTGACATCACAGTGCAGTTAAATTTCCTGTGATCCAATCCGTGCATGTTGCCGAGCCTTACTCAGACTGAGGGTGAAAGAAAGACAGACAGAAAGAGAATGAGAGAGAGAGTTAAGTGCAGGGAGTCTAACCAAGCCAGAGGAAGTTGAGTGAAATGAGACAGACAAAGAGCGAGAGACAACAAACAAGCCAAAAAAGTATTCGACTGGATGAACACTCTTAAAAATGTAATCTATATATATATAAAAAAAAATTCACAAAGTTGTCAACCTCATTAAATCAAAGAAATCGCGCAAGCAAA
Organism: Sinocyclocheilus anophthalmus; assembly: GCA_018155175.1. Taxonomy (NCBI): domain Eukaryota; kingdom Metazoa; phylum Chordata; class Actinopteri; order Cypriniformes; family Cyprinidae; genus Sinocyclocheilus; species Sinocyclocheilus anophthalmus. Next base: position 170,134 of record JADLZN010004856.1, read on the forward strand.
TATGCAATCAGGCTGGACTTCAGGAAGTGTGGGCTGCCCTGAGTTGGACTCAGAGGAAGAGGTCTCCGTGGCCCAGCCGCTGCAGAGACCCCAGCCTGCACAGGTCCTCGGAGTGCACAGAGGCCATTCAATCCCCGTCTTAGGACAATCAGACCAGGACCCATGAGACATCCGTTACTATGGCAATACCAGTTAATTCAAGCTTATGCGCCAAACACATACACAGAGCATTAGTGCAGCTCTTAGGTTATTCTTGCTCTCTGCCTCCGGCCCAGGGATTCGGGTTATACAACACCTTCTCCAACAATACAGAACCACTGCTTGTCTTTCCACCTAGGAAAAAACAGCAGTGAGCCGGGACGCACAGGATGCCTAAACCTGCTGGTTTTAAACCATATGATAGAGGTGGGCGATATGGAAAAATTATCATATCACAATTTTTTTTAGAAACATCATGATTCACGATTTTATCACGATTCTTTGTTATGTTGGTTTTACTATTTTGCAAGTTGTCTGAGCATTACAGCCAAACTAATTTCCCTATTATAAAGACAAAGCCTATCAAGGTAACAAAATAATAAAATAAAATATAAGATTGGCAGATATTTAGGCCAAAGTGGGCAAAGATAAAAACCTTTGTCATTATTTTATCTTTGTTATTAAAAAATAAGAACAAAAGATACACATTTCAACTACACAATTTACAAACAAAACAAACAGTGCTTTATTTTCAGGTACAATATGTGTATTTAGCAGGAGCATTCAAGAAATGGAATGAACAAATATAAAAATAAAACACTATATAGACTGATTCCTAAAGCAACTGTATTAAAGTTATTCAGTCAAGAATAGTGAATGATTCTTCTCTTTGCGTTTGTCGTTTTCTTTTTAAGTTAAAGGAATAGTTCCCCCTAAAATAAAAATTCTGTCTGTCAGTGTTTTATTTTTATACCATCATTTGCTCACTCAAAAGTTGTTTTAAACCTGAATGAGTTTCTTTCTTCTGCTGAACATAAATGCTATTTTAAGGAACGTGGAAAACCAAACAGTTGCTGGTCCACAGTAATTTCCATAGTATTTTTTTCCTATTATCAAATTCAATGTGGACCAGCAGCTGTTTGGTTACCAAAATTCTTCAAAATATCTTCTTTTGTGTTCAGCACAAGGATCTTTTTAAGAAAGTAATACAGGTTTGGGACAACATGTGAGTGAGTAAATAACGACTATTAAATTTTAGAGTGAACTATCCCTATAATGACAGTCGGCTGCATGTTTAATACCTGCATGCATCTAATAAACAGGCAGGCAACCGTTTTCTCTCAACTGTTTACTTTCATTTTAGACATAAGAGTCTATATGTAAACCTTGTGTGTTTTGACAGTACTAGCACAAATGATAACTTAGTTCAGAAATCAGGCGCTGTTTGACAGGCTTTTTAGTGCGCCCGCTTCAAGTGTACAGCGACGTAGACAGCATGTGAAGGACCAAACCAGCAAGGCTTTAAAGCACATGCAAATAATGTACTTTTGTGATTGCGAATAAGTGCAGTGTTCTGTGAGAGCAGCTTTACCACTGAGTTAACACTGATGTGATGTGAATGCATGTGGCGTTGTACAGTGAGACGGAGGCTCCAGAACTGCAGCTGATAGAATGTGCGCTGTAGCACGATACTACGATATTTCTTCAAAAGCAGATCGTGGAGACATTTTTATCATCCACGATCAAAAATCGTCATATCGCACAACCCTACCATATGATATACTTTTTTGCCCCCTGTTTAATATTGGGGGGCATTTATGTTCATTCTGGTGGCATTTTCGCCCCAAGCCCCTGTTCATTTCTGACTCTCATATGAACTGATATCTCTGCAATGTAGTTGACAGAAATCCACCATAGTGACGGCGAACTTTAACCCATGCACTTTTGATTAATTTAATGCGTCCTTCCTAAATGACAGCATTAATTTATTTCATAAAGTCTTACTGACCCCAAACATTTGAACGGTATATAGAAGTTACACATACTGCATTATTTATAAATTCTAAGATTAAAGGATTAGTTCACTTCCAGACAAAAACTGCTGATAATTTAATCACCCCCATGTCATTCAAGATGTTCACGTCTTTCTTTCTTCATTGGTAAAGAAATTAAGGTTTTTGAGGAAAACATTCCAGGATTTCTCTCCATATAGTGGACTTTAATGGGTTGAAGATCCAAATTGCAGTTTCAATGCAGCTTCAAAGGGCTCTACACAGGGCTCCAGACTCATTCTTCCCACTGGTCACTCTTTTGCGACTAACTTTCTCAGCTGGTCACACAAGCACATACTTTGGTCGCAAATTTTTTTTTTTTGTGCTACAACATGGGATTAATCAATGCATGCGGATGAACTTTTATCATAGTTTATAGTTATATGGAAACGAAAGTGGTTAACATTCAACCCGTTCTTTATCATCAGTAGTATTATTTGTGATTTGAATTTTGTGAATGGGAGTTTCTGTTGTTTCTTTCTTTCAGGCATGTAGTATAATTTCACAAAGCTAGTCAGAACATTCTGTTTTTGCTTCAAATTGGGTTATTTAATCAAATTATGAAATTATATAACTAAATTATATAAATTATATGTATATGAATTATATAACTAAAATTAAATAACTGTAATTACAGATTTAGGTTAAATAAAGATGTCAGTCTTTACTTTTCTTTTTAGGAAACAAATCAAAGAAAAAATAACCAAATTCTACTGTTCCTAATATTCTGTATGTTGCTCAAAAACCAAATATATTGTGTTGAGCGGAAAAAAGTTTTTTTCCCCCCAGTCATTTAAAAATAATACATTTTAGAGCTGTAACGACAATACCGTGATATTTTTGCTTAAGGTTATCATACCGGCAAAATCTCATACCGGCCCATGCCTAATGTGTGAGTCAGCACATCGCAGAGCTAGCGCAAGATGAGCATTTGTAGTTAAAAAGAATAGAAAATGGTTTTTTTTAGAAAATGACAGACCGTTTCGCTAGATAAAACCCTAATTCCTCAGCTGGAATTGCGCAGGGTGCAGTTTGGACCTTCTACCCATTGATCCCCATTGAAGTCCACTATATGGAGAAAAATCCTAGAAGGTTTTCCTCAAAAACCTTCATTTCTTTTTGACTGAAGAAAGAAAGACATGAACATCTTGGGTGACATGGGGGTGAGAAAATAATCAAGGAAGTTGAAAATAATATTTTTATTCTGGAAGTTAACTAATCCTTTAAATAATTTCAGCACTGAAGTTGTATGAAAGCAACAACCAGGCCTGTGTGTAAAACATGGTGATCATGTTGTCCAGCATCATTTGAGAATGTTCTACAAAGCATCTTGTGAGCTACACTGGAAGCTAGGAAAGGCTGTACACTTTCAGACAGGTCATCTTTGGTCATTTTGGCCTGTTTTCTTGAGCGTCCCACCCCAAAAGAGGTGTTAAGATATTATGTAAAGTAAAAAAAAATAGCCCAACCTTTACAAACATGTAGGCTATACTCGATTTTTACTAGTTTTTCAAGTAACCAAGCAACTTTTTTGAAAATACACTTTTTGAAAAAAAATTTGAGAAATGTTTAAATGTTCCCTGGCTGAGCACTGGCTCCTGGACCAGTACCAGCAACTTTTCAGTATAAAAGGGCTATCAGAATTTTTATTAAAGCGTTTAACTAGTCTCTAGACTATAAGAGCTATGGATTTCTGCAGTGATGTTTGTGTTTATATGTCTCTGTGGTTGTTTAGACCAAACAGTTCTAAAGGAAAGAGAACCAGGCTTTGTGCGTTAAATTGCAGGGTCTGTAATTGTCCCACCTACATATACTGTACACAAAGATCCCGACACAATGTCCACAATGTGAAAAGTATTCAGTAGCAACCCATTTTCTGTCCACACTAAAAGCAAAAAAGCTGTATGAAGCGACAAAAATCACAGCATATTTGATGATTAAAGCCAACATCAAACGGCATTTACTACCATAAATTTAAAAGGGATATTCAGGAATAAAATAGGCTACTTGATTTTGATACTTTATTTTATTCAAGGTAATTGATTGGATTGTAAAACCTGATCTTCCATTTCACAATGAAGCCATGAATAAGCATCAAATACAACCGACTAGGGCTGGGCGATATGACGATATTATCGTATATATCGACGATGTCTCATAAGTATCGCGATGTCAATGTCAACAGTCAGGTAACAGACGATTATCGACATTATTGGAAAAAAATGACAAATGATAAACCTATTAAGTTGCAAAAAATATTTTACATAGCCCCATATTCACCATACAGGTCTTTTTGCATGAAAGAATGAAATAATTTTGTAGGAGGGTTGGGAATCGAAAAGCTATTCCAATTTCGGAAATCAGATCAGATGCGTAAGGTCGGGAATCAAATTACTTGTTATAAAATTAAATTACATTTCGATTCTGCTTCTCGATTTCTGTATGCGCATTTATTGTGATTTCAAAAGATTCAACTGCAAGACAACGAAATAGAACTCACTTCTGCACTCGCGTGCTGTTTTCTGTGCTGCACACCAAGGTTATTTTCGTAAACAAAAACTAAAACTAAGACTAAAACGATTGATGAAAAAACAATTTCGTTAACTGAAATAAAATAAAAATGGCAAAATAATTCAAAAACTAAAACGAAACTAATCTAACAACAGTTATTGAAAAACTAACTGAAATAAAATAATTATCAAAAATAAATAATCGTTTTCGTAATCATTACGTTCTCATACTTGGCGGAAAAATATATGAGTTATCGTTATCCCGTTATCCAACAGCAGCACTAATTTAATTCTGTACCAGACCAGACCCGTTTGACAAAGACTGCGAGTCGTGAACCGCACCCGCATTAAATCTATTACATCAGGTAGGCAAAATGATTTATTTTCTCATGTAACACAAGCAATCAAACCAAAATTAGGCATTCTAAGTTGGTGCTTTGAAGAAAAACAGACACGCAGCGCAACATAATAATTAACAGAAAAAAAAGACGAGAATGCGCATCCTTTCTGAAAACAATACAAAACTTTAGCATAGCATCTTGTGATCACTCTCCCAGGCTTTCGGACAAATGTGCATAAGCTAAATCACATCATAAACACGCTTATAATTCTTAATAAATGAAAAGAACATATTCAAATATGAGCCTTAATGCGATTGCCGTTATTATTTAATTTCATTAGTCACAGTTTTGATTGATGCACGACTGTTCACAGAAAAGTGAGCAAGACACGACAGTTACAATATATTATGATTGTTAAAAAAGAAAAAAAGACATCTAACCATCATAACCAAATTAGGCTACATTTATTGTCATATTAAATATCTCAATGCACATCATTAGATATGACATTAAGAACAACTTGTGTCGATTTATTTAGTAAAAAGGCTTGACTGCATCATTTTGGCGTATATTTGTATACTTTTACCATTTAATCAATCTCAGCATGCGGATGTTGTGTCGCTAGACATTTGCTTCACTAAAACTAAATTATTAGCTTTATAAGTTTTATATTTAAGTATTATAAGTCTTTCTTTTGCCTGCGCTCTGGAAGTGATCCATTAATTCTGCTAACCTTTAATTAAAACTGAAACTAAAACTGAAACTAAACTATATAAAAATGTGTTCACAAAATAAAAACTAAACTAAAACTAACAACAATATTAATGAAACTAATAAAAACTAAACTGAATTGTATAGCAAATTTGAAAACGATATTAAAATAAAACTAATTTAAAAATTCTAAACTATAATAACCTTGCTGCACACACACACACACACAAAGCGCACGCACAAAAGCCGCCTCTTATATACGCGAACACTGGACTGAGCTCTCTTTCTCACATTCTTACACATTCAAATGGACAAATACGCACAGAATTATATCAAAATATCCCATAAATACAATCGGTTATGTCTTAAATGAATGAGTTGAGAAAGAATACAAGGGTGTATTGGATCCCTGCATTAACAGCAGCCGCTGTCGCCAGTCACTATAATGTTAATCAAAGAACAAAAGAAAAGAAAATCACTCACTGATCTTGACTGAATCACTTTTGTAACCTCATTTTATATTTTATTTGCCTGTTGTTCAGTACGGACTACTGTAATGGCAACGTGCATCTGTGTATGCGATTATTTTGGAGATGCGTTCCAATATAATTTCCTTTTTTATGGTATAGGCCTATTCTATTTTTATCTGCAGTTTAATAAAAGTTAAACAGAAAAAAAGACAAAGTAGCACTGCATGTGTTTCTGAATATTTATTTAAACAGACTGTATAATGATGAAAAACCACAAACATGAGTTATAATTAAAATATGCAAATTCCTTGAGCGCACATTTCAGTGCAATATTTTTTACAGATTTTTTAAACGGTGTATACAATATAATTATGTTTAATTAAGCAGAGATATAGCACTATAAATTCTTAATTAAATGACATTATTAATTATTAATGAATTAATGAAGACATTAGGCTTCTCAGCTCGCTCCTCAACATGCACACGTTCAGAGTTTCGGCAGCCCAACACTGAATATTATATTGTGGGCATTGTATTTTAGAAATTATAAAAATTATAATACAAAAATGAAATTTAAATTACCCTGCTTCTAAATAAATAAAGCAGTTATTTCTATTTAGTTAAAAACAGACCGAAAGAGACCTCCGAACTAGTAGACTACCAGAAAGGGAAAAAAACCTTAACGTTTTTGCTCAGAATTTGTTTTTAATCCCTGCATGATTTTAGTCATACATGATAAATATCAAATACGTTATAGCTTGACTACAAGTTTAAAAACAATGCTGCAATTGTTATAATTAAGGAAATTAAACTTACCATCATGAAATGTCTACACAGGCGATAATGCCAAAAAGAAAGAAAAACATCGGAAAATAGGCATATTTTATTCAAGACATTATTATATGACATCAACGAATATTTATCATTCTTACAATCACCGCCAGAATGTCCAACTTTACCATGAAGAACTTAAAATTGGGTTCTATTATCTTTCCTCAACAGTTCTTCTCACAAAACTAAATTAATTTCAAAAACAAATTTGATAAGAACATAGTGGAAATTATTAGCAACACCAAAATAACAGCAAAGCTAATGTTTTCTGTTATGTTAAGCACAAACTAATAAAAGTAAAACCAAACTTTGTGGCAATAATTAAGACCAAACTGAACATGGTGTGTGTCTATGGTGCATTTCGGCAATGTTGTCTCGGCGGGGGCCGGGCATGGTAGAGGTGGGGCTTAGGTAGACGATATTATCAGATATCGCGATATTTTTAAAGGCGATTATCGAGAAGATATTTATGACATATCGCCCAGCCCTACAACCGGCATAAACTTTTGAGGTTTTTTTTCCACTGGAACATGCTGAAGGTCAAGTTCACATGTGAGAGCACTTCAAGAATCCCAATGGTTCGGTATAGAGTCGCTTATTTATTAAATTCATCATTTTGGCCAATACTGATATCATCTCTATTATATTAGCAGGGATTAAATCACTACATTAACGTTTGGCAGGATTTTAAACTGTACAACTGTAGAATAAAACCATGCCAAAATAGCTAATTTGTTAACAATAACCAATATCCCAAAAAACTGATGACAGCCAAGAAGTTAAGTTATTTCAAAAGCACAGCAATATCTTATTTCTTTGAAATGACATGACCAGGATTGTGCAGTAGAAAATAAATGGGATCAATTTTGACTGGCATGATTTGAACCAATTAGATTTCACCATTGGTGGAAGAACCCAGTGTAACGTGATAAAAATAGACACCTAAAATGTATCATTGGTCATCACAGTTATTAGGACAGAAATTATGTGATATTGAGCTTCGTAAGGTCATAAAGTAAGACACAGGTGCAAACGCTGTCAGGGTAAAAAAAGCATCATGAACAATGAATGAAAACTCCAGAATTAGTTTGCTAAGAATGCAGCAACTGCTTGCAGGCATTTTTAGCGCTAACGGATCAAGGGTCAAATCAAATTTAAAAAATCTATACGATTTAAATACTTTATCATAAAATAAAGCTACCGCAAAAGTAATGGATGTTTGTTTGTCTTTTGAAAATCATATTTCTCATGTTCCAAAAACAGCATTCTTCCATCTTAGAAACATTGCCAAGCTATGAAACATGTTACCTGTTCCTGATGCAGAAAAGCTAGTTCATGCATTCATGACCTCTAGACTGGACTATTGTAACACACTGCTAGGTGGTTGTCCTGCATCCTCAATAAAGGATAATGCACTGCTCCGGGTGTGTGTTCACGGTGTGTGCATGTTCACTGCTGTGAGTGTGCACTTTGGATGGGATAAACGCAGAGCACTAATTCCGAGTATGGGTCACCATACTTGGCCACGTCACTAAACAAGCTACAGGTAGTCCAAAATGCAGTGGCTAGAGTCCTTACCAGGTCAAGAAAATATGATCATATTATCCCAATTTTACAGTCTCTGCAATTTTACTGACATATTAAGTTCCGTATCAGTTACAAAAAATTATTACTTACCTAGAAGGCCCTTAATGGGTTAGCTCCTGTGTACCTAACTAGTCTTCTACCACACTACAATTCATCACGCTCCCATAGATCGCAAAACTCTGGACTTTTGGTAGTACCTAGGATAGCAAAGTCCACTAAAGGAGGTAGAGCTTTTTTTGCATTTGGCTCCCAAACTCTGGAACAGCCTTCCTGATAACGACACCACTCTCCGGTTTTTAAAATCTAGATTAAAGGGGTCCCATTATGCTTTTTCACTTTTTCAACTTAGTCTATAATGTTGCTGTTTGAGCATAAAAAAAAAAAGATCTGCAAAGTTACAAAACCCAAAGTCCACTTCAAAAGGAGATATTATATTTAACAGAAATCACTTTTCAAAAACTACAACGAACGACTCGTTTGGATTACAACGCATATTTTCAAGCGCTAAATACCCTCAACGTGTTTTCGCAGCGTTGAGCAATGTAACCAATCACAGACAAATCTGTTGATTTCTTAAATGCAGTGGCCAATCAGAAACGTTTTGTCAGAACTCACTCACCGCTGAAAGCGCCGCAGTTTTTAAATGCAGTTTTGCACACTCATGAATCATCTCATGACTAAGTGCAGACGCAATGTAAATAAGAGATTAATTGTGCAGTTTAGAGAGCTTCATTGATTATAATGGAACTTTGTAAGATCGCAATGAAGATGAGTGACGCTTTATAGTGATAAAGGGAGCACGCTTTGCGCACTTTCTAGGGTATAATCCATTCAGAATTTGTATGAAACTTCAGTTTTTCGGACACATACATGCTGCAAAGTTTCAGGAATGACATCCACATATTTATGTGGGATTCACTCTCGAAATAGCAGTGACTTAAAATAAATATGTTGATGTCTAATTCTGGAACTGGTCCTGGCCAAACCTCCACAGACAGTGCACGTCCCGAGCGAGATAATTCACGGACCAAAAGCGTGTGTAAACTTTATTGATATCGGGACATATCAACCAGTAATTTAATTTCATTTCCAGTAACGGACGGTAGAAAGTTAAGCAATGAATGGTATGCGATTTATGACAGAATATATTCCCACCACTGATCGTTTATTTTTTCCCTCACGTGTCTCACCTTTGGTAACAACGATTCAAAAAACGGAAACATTCAAGTATCACCGTGACCAAGGGACAAAAAGAACGGAACTCATGGGAACATCAGAAAAGCAGGTGCACATGTCTGGTTAAAAATGAAAGGCCCCATTCAACTCTGACAAACGGGAAGCATCACCATTAAAGCAAGCAGCAGGAAGAGGCCACCAAAGATATTTCCCGTTCACAGTAGACGGCTCTCTTTCTGCGCGGGACTATTTTTTTTCTCGGGAACGGGGGGTATACTGTTCGACCACCCGCACCCGTTCAAATTACACCAGAGTTACCGACCACTACAGCATTTTATTCGGGAAGTTAAATCACACGGTTGCAAAAAATCTGCGTACGGGGGTCCCCGCCGGTTCCGATTGGGACATGCAGGACCTCTGGTTGTATTCGTGCTTTGATGCGTCTGCAATATGGCTAGGCATTTGTTTTTAATTACCACATTAATGTGGCAGATGGATAGGTTTCACTCGCGGCCTTGCAGCGCTGCGTCTATTGAACTGAGGCGCTACAGCTATCTGTCACTCCTCATTAAACAGCGCCAAAACAGCATTTTTTTTGTTTGAATACTGCAATACAATGGAAATCTGAGACTTTGTTTCATATTAAACGTACCAAAGCACAATGCTTATTGCGATTTATTGGATGGGAGATGCGCTTCAATGTTCAGTCCATTAACTGAAAACAGGCTAGAATAATCGATTCTTGGGATTTAAGAATCGATATAGTTTCGTAAAAATGAGAATCGATTAAAATAGAGATATCTATATTTTTTACCCAGCCCTAGTTTAACCAGAAGCGCGCAATTAAAGTCTCTATTTGTTTCTACAGAACGACCACATTTTGCTATAAGTTTGATTGCAACATATACTAATTGCTGTTAATAGTGTTCATCATCTGTTTGATTACATCTTTGATTGATTTTCCGTACATTTCTGCCATATGTACATTAACTGACAGTCACCACTGATAAGCTACTACTAAATATATTGTAGAAACTTAAATTTTCTGTAAAACTGCTTTGCAACGATTTGTATCGTGAAAAGCGCTATACAAGTAAACTTGAATTTAATTGAATTGCAGGAAATGGTAGTTAGTTTCCTCCGAGCATTTTCTCAGAAACAACACCATTCCACTCATCTCATTAAAAAGTCTCTACCAGCTGAGGAACTATTGAATAAATTATCATGTTGCTGTTTTAACTGTCAATCACACAACTGTACTAGAGAGATAACTGCTCCTAGGGAGGTGCTTCAGGACTCCGCAGCGCTCAGAGCAGCCTTGACTGATGCTTTGCTCGGCAAAGACAACTTGCACTTTCTGTAATGCCATCATTACCTGCATTTAAATATTACAGAACTACAATCCCTGTTGTCCTGTTTTGTATAGACTCAGAACTAGGGGTGCTCCGATCAGGATTTTTGAGGCAGATCACCGATAGCAGTATCTGCCGATACGATCACCGATAACAATCTTTTTAAAGCCTTCTTTTTATAATTTATAACTATTTATAGTGATACTCCAATCAGGATTTATTCAGGGCCTGAATTTCATTTTTGAAAATGGGAGGAATTCCTCTCTTAGGTGATTCTTGTGAGAGGGGAAGCAGCATGGACTGTGCTTTCACACAGGAGTCAGCTCCTGATCCGCGGCTATTTACCACAAACACAACATTTATCCATTATTTTGATTTCAAATCCAAAACATTGTCACTGAAAATGCTTTTTCAGCATGGCAATTCTTGTTACACAGTACAGTAATACATCCTGACATTACATGTTGAAACAAGAAATATAGGCAGCAAAACCTTATTCAATGCTTTTTACTTTTGCATTTACTTATAGATTTATATATTAATTTGCTCAAGCAAGTGGCAAAACATTTTAAATACTTTTCTTAAGTTATCACAAACTTAACATTGACAGAAATAGTCAGCTCTACTACCTTTTCTTTTGCATCTACATCTTTATTACAAGCAATCCTGCGGTTCATAAAGAACTTTGTTTTCCTACCTCCACAAGTGCCATCTATTATTGCCTTGTTTATCTAAAAATGCTCTTTTCCTTTAAACCTAGCCAAAAAGACATGTGTTGACTGTGAATACACACAGTAGACTAAAAATATGCATTATGAGTAATTAGACATTGGTCAATCATGTTCATATATACTGCAAACAATGCGCTGTTACTTTAATTCAGCGCTTGCAGCACAACAAAAATAGACTTGGTGCAGAAACGATCTCTGCACTGCTGCAGACGCATCGCTACTGAACGCACTGCGGGACCGCAACAGTGCGCAGTGTGCATGCTTTATTAATCCGTTAACATGAGCACGGAAAAAATACGCACCACATACGCACTGCAAACGGAGTAATGTGAACCTGCCATTATGTGTGTGTGCTGCGAGTGTGCATGAGCGCATGGTCTCCAGGTGAGTGCACGACTGCTTAATGGTTTAAACTGGCAAGAATTAAAAAGAAATGCCATTTATAAACTTTAGTGATGATGTGACACTGCCTCGATTGTGCAAGCGACAATTCCTGTGTCAACTGTGCAGCTCACTTATAGACAGACGCGATGTGTGGTGATTTGAAGACATTTGCGCATTTTGATAGAAAGAGTGTGCACGGTGATTCACTCACGCTGTTGTGAAATTACGTCTCACACAAGGGCCGTGAGTACTACATTCAGCATAATCATTATTTTTCACCAGAGCCGGGACAGAGGGGACTGAGACGCGCCTGTGACGCGCCATGTCGTGCCCAAACCCAATCACTGCAGGCAGGCATCGCTTGAGATCAGCTTTTAGAGACTTGCCGAGTAATAACCCAAAATCGCTTATCGGCCGATAGTGATCGTCTAGCCCATCAACGAAGCACCAACTCGGAACACCTAAATGAACCAGGCCGGGGAAGGGAATCTGAAAATCTTTGTCGTATGGCTGAGGGCGAACATTATGTGGACAATGATTAGGGCTGTGAGGTTTGCGCAACTAGCGATTTGAGAAATTTCGATTTCCTAATCGCTAAAGCCTGCGATGTGGACGCACGCCACGCTTACTCTTTTCCAGAGCATAGCTGCGGACCAGCCTTTGAGCTGCAGTCGTACTTGCCCTGAGGAAAGAGTGAGCGAACCTCCGTTCTCCCCAATCAGCATGAGCTAGCCCAACGCATAAACGCCCACCATAAAAAAAAAAGAAGGGAGAAAAAGGGACGGAAAAAACACGAGAAAAGCGGCCGAACGACGAGAGAGAAAGAGTGGGTTTATGGCGTCTACTGGGTCAGATCGATTGTTAAGCAAATTAAAACTAAAGAAAAACGTATGAAACTTAAGCTTCGAAATGACAGACAACGAACAAAAGAGTAAAAAAAAGAGCTGCGTCACAGCGCATATCAAAAAGCTCCCTTCTCGGTTCTGTTTTCAGTACTGGAGAATAAAAGACACATTCTTAGATGTTTTTGTTAGTACGTGAACGTTATCTTACACATTTTATCTCCCCAACAGATTAATTTGAAATAAGTTTATAATGCATGTTGGCTATTCCCAATTCAGAAGAGCGCACACACAGCCTGTGTCTGTGAATGCTTCTCATACTCGCTCCTCTCTGCCCCACGCGGCGCGAATCCCGCGTCACGGACAAGCCGTTCATGCTTGCCGCACTCACACAGCCTGCCTCGTAATGCTCGTTTATACTCGCAACCGGCTCCGCAAGTCTCCGCGAGCGCATCTGGCAGTATGGACGAGGCATGACGCACGCGCGCAACCTGTGTCGACTCGCGCCTAGCTCCACATTTAAAACGAATGTAAATTCAGTCTAACTGCTTGCTAATTTCACTTGGATGAAATTAAACATTCAGCACATTTTCCACTTGCTCTTAAAATCCCAAATACTTCAAATGAATAAATCAGCCTATGTAACATATGTAATACTTTAATAATTGACTTAAGAAATACAGTTCTTTATTTATAAAAAAATAAAAAAATATTTTCTGTGAAATTAAGTTAATTCTGTAAAAGTAGTTATGCCATTATAATCTTGCCTGATGAAAAAAAAACACAATAGAACCCCTCCCAAAACACAAAAAAAAATGTAATGGATTTCAGGGTTATAATAGGAATTTGTTTGGTTTTAATGTAAACCATAATGGTGTCTATTTGATGGATTCTACTGGTGGGATGTAATCTGGCAGATGGCAACCAATAGAACAACAGTAATTCCTATTGGAATAATGCCCAAAACAAAAAGGAATTTTGTAATGGTTTAATGGAAACTATAAGAATTTCTGTGATGGTTTCTATTGTTTTTTCAGCAGGATAATGATACCCATACTGTGCTGCACATTATTGACAACATTGAGCTGAAGCTTGACTTAATTTAAAATCGCAAATCAAATCGCAGTCGCAATATCTGTAAAAAAAAAATCGCAATTTGATATTTTCACCCAAATCGCACAGCCCTAGAACTGATTATCAATACACATTCTCAAATTAACAATTAGCATCAGTTATGAGTAGAACTTTTTGGATGATGAGCACATATAATTTTACTGAAATCTTTCAAGCTTTATGAGTCAATGACATATATATGGCCACAATAAAGAAATAGTAAAACATACCATATCTTAAACTCTTTGAATTCATGTTGGTGTCATATATTTGATACATTACACAATTTTTCAAGAAAAGTTTTTAGAATTATTATATAAATTGACTTACACCTTGAAAACACGTGAACAAACATTTTAATAAAAAATAAAAAGGATTTTGTTTTTTACAAATATCATCAATTAGAATTTATTAATAATTTAAATAAAAATTACAGTTTTGGGTAGTCAAATCACATCACATTTTACAATCAGTAGGAAATTCAGACTTGCATTCCCTATTTGGCCCTCTACTTTACGAACATCAGTAAGAAAATACAATTACCTTAGGTTTAGGTTTTTTTCCTGCATGTTGGTTGCCCCATGATTTTGATTTGTCAGCCAATATCAAATGTAACAAATATTAATGCAGTAATGCAATTGTTACAATATTTTTTCTAGGAAATAACAATAATAAAAGATTATACCAAACAACTTAAGTTGATTGTTTTCAAGAATTTAATTATTTTAATGAGGCTTTTATCCTCATTATGATATGAACAGTTGTATCCTTCCTGACACACTGCACTCCAAAAATATCAAGTAACTTTAAATTCAGAAAATAAAAAAACCCATGCTCATCATAGAAGAGGTGTATTCAAGTCACTGCATTATGAACTGCACTTTTCCAAGTATTCTGAATAGATTCATAGAAAATGAGCATCATACCATTGACCCTTATTGAACTTTCTGCAGGCACAGATTTCTGGCCAGTGATTTACAGAAGCTTCTAGATTCAAATTTTTAAAGCAACCACATTTTCCCCAAGGTAGATGGAGAACAAATGCATTTTCAAACTACACCTCGTAATAGGCTACGACTACTGTACCAGACAGAAAAATCTGAAATCCACTCGCTTTGTGGCATCATACATCAAGTACTCCCATGACCAATCGCAGGCGAACACCCGCACGGATTGGACACATATTAGAGATAGCGAACACCTGGCAAAGCTTCCCAAATACCGTATACCTCTGCTAACTGCGTCCTGCCCATTGGCTCACATTTCTCATTCATGTCGCCACACTCAAACCTGGCCCATCCCAAGTTCAACGCCACCAATCACAATGTGATTCAGCCCATTTCCATCATCTCTGTAGCTGTTCATGGTGGTCTGTTCTGAATTTTTTTCCCTCTGATTTTCTTGGCACATTTATTCTACGCTGGAGTCTAGGAGAAGCCTCCCTTCTGGGAGAAGAAAAGAGAGCCAGAGAAAAGCCGTTAGCTCAATAAGAGAGAATTCAGGCCGACTACCTTCTCCATCAAGTGTGAGGGAGGACAAAGGAGGAAAAGAACGCTAAGGCTTTGTTTCTCCCACACAGGGCATTGTTTTAAACATTATGGCTCTGCTTCCAGATTCAATACCCCAAAATTCACTCAAAGGAAAACGATGATTATATTGGAGGTATCAGGAGAATTCTGAACGCTTCAACGCGGGAAGGTGTCTGGGCTGCTTTAACAAGATCCAAATGATAGTTATGGCGCATTTCAGCAATCAGCTATTAGTACGGCTGCGCTAAGTGTAGGGTGCACAGCAGAGGTCTAAACATGGAGGTGTAAAATAGTGCAAAACTGGCTTTGTTCCAATCCGAGGTTGGTCAATGAGCTTCTTTTGGTCCACGCTGGAGCAATGAGAGAAAAAGAGAAATGGAGAGAGAGCGCAGGAGATGTCGATATGTATCAGGTGATGCAGTAGCAAGATGTATGGAGTCCCTTGGAGACTCCCTGCTGGATGGAGCGCCTGGGGCCATTTTCAGCCTCAGCAGCCAAAGATGTTGCAAAAACACGGGGAGGAGCATGTAACATATTTACGCAATGATTTTAAAGTCCTGAACGAACACATTCACAAACCTGTGATTCATCTCTGTACAGGATATCCTGTTTAGAACATAATGCACTGCATACGTAGTACAGACCCAATACTGTATTTTTTTGGTATGCATTATTTAACGCAAACTATTTTAAAACGTGGTATGATACACTGTTGTCACATGACCATGTTTAATTAAGTCTAAAAGTCTAAATTAAAACCTGAGAAAGATAAGAACATTCTAAAGAGATAGTTCACCCGGAAAAAAATAAATCATCATTTACTCATCCTCATGTTATTCTAAATGATGTAAGTTCTTGTGTGACAAGCAAAAATGTTTGAGCTTGAGTTGATGTAATGTGTGTATATGCACTGATCAATGTTTTTATATAAACCCTAAATTAAATCTGTTCATCTTCAGAAGGATTTGATTAAACTGCTTAATTCATATGGATTACTTTTACAATGTCTTTATGACATTTTTGAAGCATCAAAATTTTGGTTGTATGGACAAAATTTATCAGAGAATCATCTTACACAAAATTCTTATAGGTTTGGAGCAACATGAGGATGAGCAGATAATGACAGAATTTTCATTTTTGGGTGAACTCCTTTAAAATATGGTAAAAATGTTGGTATTACTCAAGTTCATTGGTAACACTGCAAATGAAAAGTTAAATCAAGCGCATTGCATTGCGAGATGGATACTGCATACTGGTATATTGCACTTTCACAAATATAGTAAACAACCCCAATACTCCGTAAATACAAAACATTTTAAAACTGTATACAGTACACTTCATACATGAGGAAAATGATTAAAAACAGAAACATCTATGGAGAAAACAATAATTTAAGGACGCCTGGGCTGCCGAGCAGACTTGTGAACCAGAATTACTGTAAATTCACTCGTATCGCTCCTGATCAAAGATCAGCTTTTCTTCAGGTTAGACCAAGTTCATCAGCTCCCCTGCCTCAATAGTAAACTTCCGAAGCCAAATACTCTCATTATACCAATAATTACACATTGGACACTGTAAGCACACATTCATTCTCACTAAATCAGCATAGCCGGGATCCTAATGGATAATTGATACCAACAGGGAATCAGCTCCTGAGCCAAATGCAATCACTGGATGGGATAGATAACCCAAAAATGAAACTTCTGGGATCATTTACTCACCCTCGTGATGTTTCGAACATGTATGACTTTTCTTTCTTCTGCAGAACACAAAAGGAGGCAGAAACACTGCCTCAGTCACCATTCACTTTCACAGTATGGAAAAAGCAATCAATGGTGACTGAGCCTGTCATTCTGCCTAAAATCTCCTTTTGTGTTCTGTGGAAGAAAGAAAGTCATACAGGTCTGAAACATGATGAGGGTGAGTAAATGGCACAATTTGTATTTTGAGGTGAACTGTTCCTTTAAATAGCCTAGGTACCTTAGCTTCAGCCATAATAGATAATTCAGGTAATTACAGATAATTGTGAACCCCTTTTAAATGTGACCCATATTAATAATAACAGTAGTACATTATTGCATCTTCATTCTTTATGAAAATAGACCAATTAGAGAATATACTATATTTTTTATCCTTTCATACACTAAAGCTTCCCCTTAACCACTGGACTCAATTCACTGGCTTGACGTCTATGTGCCAAAACTTTCTCCCTCCATCTATTACATCCAATATCTATAAAAAGTCAATTGCAAGACCAAGATTTGACACTGTACAGTCCTATCCCATCCAAACAGAGTGTTTCCGACCCGTCAGAGTGTCTTAAGTGAGGCGTGCTGCCCAAACTTTAACTTTAAAAGCTCAAACGCGTCTCTTCTGTGTAAATTTCAGAGTTACCCGCTTGTTACTAACACTCATGACACTCGCTCGCGCTACATCATGCTAACGGCAATAAACGTTGCGCCAGTTAATAGTAAAAACATTCTCGGGGTCCCGAAACGAGATTGTTAATCTTCATCTCGCTGTTCGCTATCACCATCATCATCCTCTCGCTGTAGTCCTACAGTACTTTAAAAAATAAAAGAGGAAGGACAGACCCAAAACTGCTAAGCTTTGCTGCGAAAAAGCATGAACGAGGGCGACACACAAAAAACGGTACGACATTTATTTTACCAAGCGTGATCTCTTACCTCCGACCCGGTACATGTTGGCTGCCATGACTGCCCCAGTCCTGCCTGGCGTCTCCAGGTAACGTTAGGGCTTTCTCTCTCCGCCGCCGCTGAGTGCTGTGCGCTGGAAAATGGTGGATTGATCAATACGAAGCGGACCAGTGAAGGGATCTTAAAGCGACAGTGCACATATTTTTCTGCAGCCGCGTTCCACGGGGCGGTGTGAGCGATCGCGTTCAGAATCACCCGCGTGTTTAGGAACACCTTCCAAACAAAGCGGGATCCAGAGACTCGGGCCACGGGGCTGGAGAGAGCGCCAGAGGGAGGGGAAGGGGTCTGTATGGGCAGCATCACTCGCGTTTCCCCGCCTACTTCAAATGACCGAACCATTGCTGTACTACTTTGGACCCACTAGAGGCGAAATGAAACAAATAAACAACTGTTGCTCTCGAACTGAGTTTGAAACAAAGATATAAACTAGTATAACAGAACAAGGAAAGACACCCTTCTCTTCTCTGTGGTGAAACATTTGTTTGAATAACTAGAAGAAAATGTGAAAAGTTGCTACCACAATGTTGGAGTTAGGAGCCCAAAGAGCCCATCCTGGGTCTAAATAATATTCTGGTGCTGAGATTTGATTTTTTTGTTTAGATTCTTTTGTTTTTGGTGTTTGTGCTTTCCTTTGCATTAATTTGCTTTGCTTTTTCAAATTAGTTTTCCTCAGTGTAAGGTTCATGAAATAGAACTTGTGACCCACCACAAAACCATAAGGGTTTATACATCATCTGAAAGCTGAACAAATAAGCTTTCCACATTGATGTATGGTTTGATAGGACAATATTTGGCAGATATATTTGAAAATCTGGAATCTGAGGGTGCAAAAAAATTTAAATAGTGAGAAAATCGGCTTTAAAGTTGTCCAAAAGAAGTCATTAGCAATGCATTTTACTAATCAAAAATTAAGTTGATATATTTACGATAGGAAATTTACAAAATATCTTCATGGAACATGATATTTCATATCTTAATCATTTTTGGCATAAAAGAAAAATTGCTAATTTTGACCCATACAATGTATTGTTGGCTATTGCTACAAATACAGCCTACCCATGCGACTTAAGACTGGTTTTGTGGTCCAGGGTCACATTTGTGTAAATTCACTAGTAACGGTTCTAATCAAAGATCAGCTTTTCCTCAGGTTAAACCAAGTTCATGTTGTGTTGTACCAGCCAAATATAGTCTTTCCTAAATACGTAGAGGCTTTGTCTGGGAAAAGAATATTAAATTGAGGAATCCGGTAAAATCCCTTTTTTTGTCGAGCAATTGTTAGAGACATATATTGCCTGAATTCCTTTCCTTATAAAAGGCGAAAAATATATGAAAAGAATAGTATGTCTAAATTCATGGTATATACATTAAAAAGGTAACTGGATGACCAATACTTAGGTCAAGAAGTGCATATCTGAGGCCAGAAATGTTAATTCATAGGCCTACATTCATACTATATCACATACTTTTTTAACGGTCACAAAGTAATACAGTACACTGTAAAAAAAAGACCGTGAATTTAACGGTAAAAACCTGTTAAATGGTTAACGGTAAATTCCCCTACTATATACAGTGAAAAACTTTATTGGACATTACATGTATTGGACATAAATTTTACGGTAGTATGCCGTTTTTGGAAGTGAAAAAGACCGTGTAATTTTCAGTGAATAACTGTAAATTGACGTTCCCAGAATTCCCTGCGTTACATTTCAAATTTGATGTTTTTTTGTTGAAATAACTATGTTTCTTCTTAGTTTTTTTCTTATCAGTTTTGTATATTAGGGTTGTGTGTTGCACCTAATGTTGTTCAATGAATGTTTATTGCATTATTTCAGTTTCATGTGTGTTACCATGATGGTGTTTAGTGTTTGTGTGAATGACACTGTGCACCTTCTATATATTTAAACGCTGCTTGTGATGGGCATTGGTTCATCATGTGACTTTCTCATCACCACCTGCATTTGGTGGTTATCAGTGTATTACAAAGGTACAAGACAGATTTCAGTACTTCAATAGGTTGGTATATTAACATTACATCAGTTAATGAAATTACGGTATTTAACTGTAAATTTAAGTTAAAACCGTAAAACGTTGCTACCATATTTTTTACGGTAAAATTCCGGCAACCACAGCTGCCGTTTTTTTACCGTAAATTTTACGCAATTTTTTTTACAGTGTAACTGTTCAGACAGTATGATTTTGGACGCAGCTAGGGATTGTGGCATAAATGATGGATTCAATGTTGAGAAAATCAGTTGGTTGCCAGTTGGTTTTGAATGCTATTCTCCAGTAGGCCCCTTAACTATTTTAACTAGCGAGACTTCTTTGGTCAATCAGCTTCATCAGACAAGTTTAGCTGATCAAACAGCTAGACTAACACCAAGCCAGCAATAGAATAAACTAGCTTGGATGAGAGTGGAAATTTATGCTGGTCTTCTCATCAGTCTTATTCCACCGGAACAACTCACTTTACAAAGAATATTTATTATCTAACACCGTC
Source organism: Sinocyclocheilus anophthalmus (assembly GCA_018155175.1). Classification (NCBI taxonomy): domain Eukaryota; kingdom Metazoa; phylum Chordata; class Actinopteri; order Cypriniformes; family Cyprinidae; genus Sinocyclocheilus; species Sinocyclocheilus anophthalmus. The sequence continues at coordinate 190,955 of JADLZN010004856.1, forward strand.
ATTATTAGGCTTTTCACATTAAGCTTAACTGTGAGTTATATTTTATTAATCCCAGGTTGAGGCCACTTTAACCCTGGAAAACATTTCATTAACATTTGTAGCAACCACTTTCAATGTGTACAATGTGATATATACCTATAGGATTACATTAGCCAAGGCTTAAAGTGACTATGGGTTAATTTGTTAATAAGTGTGAAAAGCCTAATGGAAAGGTCATCTTGTGAAGATGTTTTTAATGACTACCTAAAGATTATACAAAAGCTGTCTTTCAGCCTGAAGTGTCTTCTGGTACATAATAAAGAAATGTGGTAGTTTCTAAGTCTGTTTAATTTCTGAGCAAGTAGTCTAAACACTGGTTGACAGTCACTAAACCAGATTTTTATAAACTGAAGTCCAAATCCTGTTTTATTTATTTGTTCTCTGGCCTTGGAATAAGCTCAATGTTTCGAAAGCCAGTTTATAATTATACTTTCCCTGCATACACAACTACAAAGATTTAGCCTCTTCTAAGTTTGGTCTGGGGGAAATGTGAAACACTGCTTTTCAGAAGTCGTTGTGGGTGGCACATGTTCCAGCATTTGTACGCATTGAATGAGTCAACATGTGAAAAACGTGAGCAATATACACTTAAACCAGCAAGAGACACTACAATTATGAGACCTCTATAGCACTACTGATGCAGAGAAAAGTATTGTATGAACAATAAACTGGGCTAGAAATAGAGTTATATTATATATATATAAATTTAAAAGGATTGATATTACATATTAAACATTCTTAAATAAAAAATATACTTAAAAAGATAAATATCACTGTCTAATTGATTAATGCTGTTATGCTTTAAAAAAATGGAACAAATTATAAAATAATTATTTCATCTAATAATTCAGATAATTGTCTAAAAATCAAATAAGATTCCTATTCCTATCTTTCAGTTTATTTAACCAAATGTTAATATATTCCATCAGAAACATATAGAGGACTGTCATTTAAGATATTTAGGATTGGTTTCCAAAGTATCACTGAAATTCATTTTAATTATTGAATTTTTTTTTAATCTATAACACTGAAAACTACATCACTGACATAAATGTTGCGTAATACTACAAAAGGAATCTGTCATTTCCTTAAATTTAAAATGTCATGTCTGATGTATCAAATTAAATACATTTTGCTAACAAAATTTAACCAGATCACAAATTATTCTGTTCAATTCACACTGGTACAGATATTTGACGTTCAAAAATAGGTCATGAATAAACAGGACTGTCTTTAGGAGGACAACCGTGATATAGCCTATCGTATAACCCACTCATCAGGCCCAAAGGAGGGGGACCCATGAATATAAGCAAATAAATATATAGATGATCGTGAATCGATTAGCAAAACATATGTGACTATAAACCCTCCTGACTATTTAGACGAGGTCTGACACGTGACAAGGCGTTAATAATGTCATTTTGGTGGAGAAGATTTTGGGGGAGGTGAGTGGGATCTCGTGAGCACTGGTTTTGGCGCGGCATGGTAAGGCACCTCATCATGTTTGGTGGTTGTTGTGAGTTGAATGCTGTGGTGAGCAGCTGATTTACACCATATGAAAACCTTACAAACTGAGCTCTGCCTCGAGCTGTAATCTGCAATCACGTGACCGGCCTCAGCCAATGGCAGGCTTCGATTTACCCTCAGTGGAGACTCACAACAAAGCAAGTCCGTACTGCTGATTTGTGTGCGTGCCTACGTATTTATTCATAAATATGTGTTTTTTGGGGGTCCTGACTTCAAACTGAAGCAATCAAACGAATCTCAGTTTGCTGAAGCAGTTATCATGTGAAGTTGTAGCCTAATGTTAATTTGCTGCAATCTGTCTATACCCAGGACTAGAAGCCTCTAACCAGCAGTAGAAGGTTTGGGGGTTCTTGTACTCTGTCTCTCGATCTTCCTCGCTCTCGGCAGAGCCCCAGCTGTTCTTCTCTCAGGGCCCTTGATCTAGCACAGCAGGCAACTGCGAGAGAAACAGAAGAAATCAATTAAGGCGTGTGGCCCGATCAAGCTCCGTCTTTTCTTGTGTTCTTTTTATTATAATTACAGCCAAACACGGTTCACAAAAAAATATAACCACTGTCCTCAATCCACAGACGTGACTGTGAACCCAGGCCCACCTGCGTAGAGGGAGGGGTTGCTGATCGGTTTCATGTGATTTGCTGTATATAGACACAAGCACTCGAGTACACAGATGAAATCTCTGCATGGATCAGGTGTAGGCCTAATAGGACTTTCCATCAGAAATGCTGGTGAAAGAAACAGAACGAGACCTAGAAACAGAAGTGCTTGTGTAATGGACACCAAGATTTATTGGTACAGAACATCAAAACAGACAAACACTTGTGCAGATCAAATGAGCAGACATCTGATCGTCTTATAAGTCACGCAGCAAATAAAACAGGAAATGACACTTACATTATTGTCTATTCGTTTGCAAGCCAGAAGTAACATTCTTCGCTAATCTGTCTGTGGCTTGTTGTGGACTATTAAATCTGCTTATTTTTTTACTTAATAAATATTAGTCTTGTTAGGCTTTAATCATTTGGTTCTTCAGCAAATTATATAAATTGCATTAGGGGGCCTGTAGCAAGATATTTTTTTTTTTTTGATCATTTAATTTAATTTTCAATCTGTAAAGCTGAAAGCGGTGTACTGAACTATTTGTATTGATTTTGCTTCAAATGATTATTGACAAATATAAATCTGAAAATAATTATTGTATCTTTGTAGTAAAGTAATGGTACTGGTAGTAATTGTTTGTAATTGTAAAATAAACTGTATTTAGGTAGGAGAAACAGACCATTAGGTCATGGTGCATAAATAAAATGCTTATAACTGGAAAGGGCAATGTCAGAAATTAACGTTTGCAAAATGTGCCCATTAAAATTGATTATCATTTGATTATGAGGGCATATGTTTTTATAATTACAAATTAAAATGATTTATGCACTTATTTAATATGCACTAATTTGCATCTAATATATAAAAAACACATGATTTCGATTAATTTTAAAATGATTTTGACAGTGAACAGATATTTAGTGACTACAGGTAAATGTGATATCTGTAGAGCCAACAAACCCATAGTAAAAAAAATATTGGCTTAGATATTATGTCATCTAAAGTTGTTATTTACATTTAGTAAGAATAATGATAATAATTCTGATATTATATACATATCTAAGCCATTTTTCTTATGTACAAAGATGCTCACAAAATGAATCATCTCATGCCACATCTGAAAAAACTCAATCATAAACATAAGCCTCAAAATAAAGAGGTGTCACTCTGACTGTCGCCTGATGGCAGCAATATACTTTATATTTTGCATTAGAAAGTATATCTTGTCTTAAACTACAAAGCAGGAACGATGCCGTTTGCATTTAAGAAATTGCTTCAGCTTTCTTATATCACAAAAGGATTGTTTGCGATTTCTGCATGTCTGCTGTATGTAGATGCACATTCTGCTGCTGATCAGCAGGGGGCGCGAGTAAACCATCTTTAATCACATGTCTTTGTCCACACTTGCTCGCTACAGAACAAAGTGTACAATGTGAGTCCTCAGAACACAGCAGCACTGACACAGCTGACAGGGGAAATGACACTCAATTAATTGGCTCATCTCGCTTCTTTCACAGCACATCAGGAGATTAGATTTGGGCCTGATGACAGATATTTTGTCACAGCAACCTGTGACCTCATCTCATGCATTGTGTGCTACAAAGCTTTTCTTTTCAGAACTATCGTTTTCCTCTTCCTGTTCTCTGTGTTGTGGCATATTAGATTAGAAGAGAAAATTGTGTGGTGGAGATGTGGTAAGTGTGCACATGTTTGTGGCTTTCATGTGTGCACAATCATAGTGTGCTCTATAAGAAGCCATGGCCTAGTGCTCTGAAACCAACATTTCTTGATTCTATTTCTCCACTGTTTCTTGCCGAAATCACTTAAAGTCCATATAAGTAGAATTAGATAAAGGCAAACAAAAGAGAGAAAGAAATACCGCATTTAATTTTGGCTGTACGAATAGCATCATAAAAATGGCTAAATGAAATTTACGCTTTACTGTTTTTCACAAAACACATTTGTCACTGAAATTTTTTATCAGTCCTGGGAATTCCTTTTTGGTGGAGGAAAAATTCATCTTCTTATCTGAAAGTCATAAAAATTCCAAACACATTTCCATTACATCTCAAATGATAACATTCCGTGGTGGAAATATCAGTATCAATATTTTAGAAATGAATTGGCCTTGCTAACATAGCTATTTAATACGATAGGAATCAAATCTTCACACTTTTTGCATAATTTGACAGCTACAGCTTCATTAGAAATAACTCACAAATGGTATTTACTTAGATTTTCCTGTTATCTTCATATGAATCAAAACAGCTATAATTTTAAACAACAGAATAAATGGAAATCAATTTTCATAAAATAAGAATTAAAATGATTTTATCCTCTGTTTACATTATTATGGTTTTATATAAGCAAATACTTTATATATTTATGATGAATTTTCATATTTTAAGTGCAACAAAGGTATAATAACATCTACACAGAAAATCTTAACAAATTTATACTTTTCTTCAGCAAGGATGCACTACATTTATCAAACATGACAGTAAAGACTTTCCATTTCAAATAAATGCTGTTCTTTTGAACTTTAAGAGAATCCTGAAAATATATATCATGGTTTCCACAAAAAATATTAAAGGAAGCACAACAGAAATTGGTTCATTGAGCAGAAAATAATCATATAGAGTGATTTCTGAAGGATCATGTGCCACTAAAGACTGCTAAAAATCCATCCAGGAATAGTTGCCTTTTAAAAAATTTATTAAAATAGAAAACAGTTATTTTTATTTGTAATAATATTTTACAATATTACAGTTTTTACTGTATTTTTGATCAAATAAATGCAGAGCTTGGGTGTCACGGGCAGGGTGATCAAGAGAGCAGGCAGGATGACGAAGATGACGAAACCAATAACATTTAATGGACTTGACAACAGGAAATCCAGGACAGGGTAGACATCAACATTACAATACCCCCGACCAACTCGAATTACACGGAGACTAGGGATGTGTATCACCAGCAAAGTCACGATACGATAAATATCACGATACAGAGGCCACGATACGATACGTATCACGATACATGACTGCACTGAATTTCACCTCAGCAGAATTCAATAAAACAGCTGTTTATTAAACACTGCACACTACAGTGCCATTTCTAACTATTGGCAGAGCAGGCAGCTGACCTCTGCATTATGAAGGGCCTCCATAACTGTACCACAGTACAATATAGGTAATTGCATATGTTTCATGTTTACATTGTGCACTCCCCACCAGGTACAATATTCTGATTAATCTTGTTTTTAAGCCCATAAATAATAATGCACTTGTTCTAATAAATTTATATTGTAATGTACTCATTATAATATGTTTAAAAAATAATTTACATTGCTGGTAGGTTATCATTGCACAAATTAACACACTCTCTACAATAAAGAAAAAAATGAGAAGAGTTCTAAACTAACACACTGTCTTCACTGTCTCTAACGCACACACGCTCAAGGCTGATTTATACTCGACGCGTCCGCAAGTTCGCTTTGAGTGCGCGCGACGTCGTTACGCGTGGCGCTGTGCACAACATTTTTTTTTAAGTTTCCATGCAGCTCCGCTTCCGAAGATGCACAAGTTCAAAGCGACTCTAGCCGAACATGCACGTCTGTGCCAGCATTTGTGTGAAACAAGCAGTTTGGTGTTAAGTGCAGTCACAAACACAGATCACGCTGCGGCCGAACTCAAACATTCAGGAACAAACTTTTTAGCGCTGCCCCGCAATTTTATCAACTAAATAGCTTAATCGCTCTAGAGCTACATTATCTTTCTCAACAAGGAGCTGGTAGCATCATTGTTTCTAAAGGAGTTAAAGCCATAGCTTTACTGTTAATAGAGAAAGGCGGCAAAACGGTGGTAATTCATACAAACACAGCCTCTCTCTCTCTCATAAATTAACACTTGATAAATGACACTTTTCTGAGAATAGACTTGAAGTGGAGATAGCTAAACTGCAAGCTAAGCGGTGTTTTCAGAAAGCAAGCGCGTTTATCCAGTGGAGAGAGAGTGCGTGAGCACATGGTTGCCAGGTTGACAAAGATAAGTAGCACGTTTAGCAGATATTTCTGTATTGCGCAAGTGTGAAGCTCTTTTTTGGGGATTACGTCTCTTTATATCTGGCAACCCCGTTGTGTTCCTCTGCGGTCAGATTATTAACAGATGCTCTATTCAGTCTTTTTTAGAAACCTCGCACTTTTATACTAAATTTTAAACGTTGTAAAATTAAGCGTGGTCCACTGCTACACACGTGCCACAGTATCGATACAGTGCCAGCTGTATCGATACTCGTATCGTCAAATCTCTGTGATATTTTGAACACAGCACTACAAGAGACAGGAACAGATATAGGGCAGATAAAGAGGGGCAGACAGGTGAACACAATGAAGTGATTAACTAATAATGAGAACAGGAACAACCAAATAAGGACACAGAGGGAGAAACCACACTCAACAGTCCACAGGGGTGTGACAGATCGCCCCCCTTCCGGAAGGCGCGACCTCGCGCCGTGAAGACAGAGGAGGAGGACAAAGGAGTGGATGTGTGATGGTGACAGGGGAAGGCAAAGGGCAGGCAGGCAGACCAGACAGGTGGAGGCTCTGGCGGAGGATGGATATCCGGGAGGAGGCCGGCAGACAGATACCAGGGGGGCGACGAAGGAGAGAGGAGGAGACAGGAGGGACCCGGAGCAGGAGGAGCTCAGCAGGATCCAGGCCACAGCCATAATGTCGACCCTTGGTGGAGCCGATGGAGGGAGGAGCCTTGGAGGAGGAATGGCCGCCGACTCCAGTGGGCCGACCAACGGCGACGGAGCAGGTGTAGGAGGAGCCCGAGGCGGAGACAGAGAGCCAACGAGCCAGGGTAAAGCCAAGGATCCGGAGGGCCAAGGCGGAGCAGATGGCTCAGGCGACCGAGGCGGAGGCGGAGATCCAGAGATCCGCGGTGGAGCCGGAGCGACTGAGGACCAAGGTGGAGCTGGCGGGAGGAAGGAGCCCAATGGAGCTGGTGGGACAGAGCGACGAGGCACAGCCTGAGGAGAGGAGTCCAGAGGCGATGGCGGGGTCGACGCCCGACCAAGGCGGAGCCAGAGGCACGAGGGAGCCTGGTGGAGCTGATGGAACGACGGTTGACGGTGAGGGAGCTAGGAGCCAAGGTGGAGCCACTGGGTCTACGGACCGAGGCGGAGTCCCGGCTTCGGAGGTTGGAGGCGGAGGTGAGGGAGACTCCGACCATGGCGACACTGGAGGATGGCAGTCCCACGGGGCTCACACCTCAATGATGGTGGGCTGAGGGCGAGCAGAAGGGCTGCCAGACGACAGCGGTGGAGGAGGCTGGAGCGGGTGGGAGGGCAGGCATTTTTGAGGAGCGGGCACTGGAGAGGCTCTTGGGCGAGCCCTTCGTGGGCTTAACTGGGAATCAGGAGCCCTTCCCGGGCTAAAACGAGGAATCAGGAGTCCTTCCCGGGCTGAATTGGGGATCAGGAGCCCTTCCCAGGCTAAACGAAACATCAGGAGCCCTTCCCGGGCTGAACTGGGGATCAGGAGCCCTTCCCGGGCTAAACGAGGGATCAGGAGCCCTTCCCGGGCTGAACTGGGGATCGGGAGCCATTCCTAGGCTCGACAGGGGATCGGGAGCCATTCCTTGGCTCGACAGGGGATCGGGAGCCATTCATAGGCTCGACAGGGGATCGGGAGCCATTCCTGGGCTAAACTGAGGATTCCAAGGTCTCTCCTCCTCGTTTTCACACGGAATTCCTTCCATATTCTGGCCCTTTTGTTCCCGCATAGTCAGCTCACCCGCAGCCATGAATGCAGGGGGTGGAGCTTCTCTCCGCGCTCACACCGTCCACGGCTTGCTCCCTCGTGGTGGGCACTGTCACCAGCTCTCGCACCTGGTCTGACGGGTTGGGCTCAACATCCGAGGCGATCCTCCGCTCAGTCGCTTGGCTTCGCTCTGGCTTCCGGATCGCGGCGGGAAATGGCTCTCCATCATCGGTGGGCTCGGGCATGCGCTCCACGCATCGGGGAGATGGTGGGCTGGGCTCTGGGTCCGAAGTGGATCCGGCGAGATCATCCACGGGGCCGATGGTGAGTGGCGACCCGTTTCTCGCCAGAGTCCACTCCACAAAAGGTGGCAAATTCCTCCCGAGGACCATCTTCGGACGACCGCGCTCTGCACTCGGCGTTCAGACTTGCCTCATAGAAAAACGCGTCGTCCGGATAGGGGGCTTGGGGTTTTTTTTTGATTTTAGCGACCAAACAGAGAAAAAGTATTTGGTGTTAGTGGTTTGAGTCTTGCCTTCCTGCTCCAGCAGGAGGAGGAGGAATTCGGGGCGAGTGAAGGGATCCATGGGGTAAACACAACGGAAAGAAAAACACTGAGGAGAACACGGAAGTTAAACTGTTTTTGGGTCGGTTATTCTGTCACGGGCAGGGTGTTCAAGAGAGCAGGCAGGACGATGAAGATGACGAAACCAATAACATTTAATAACATTTAATGACTTGACAACAGGAAATCCAGACAGGGTAGACATCAACATTCACAGTAACCGACAAACTCGAATACAAGAGACAGGAACAGATATAGGGCAGATAACGAGGGCCAGACAGGTGATGGGGATAACTAATAACGAGAACAGGAACAACCAAATAAGGACACAGAGAGGGAAACCACACTCAACAGGTCACAGGGGTGTGACATGGTGAGCATAAAATAATTTTATGCCCCAAAATTTTAAAAAGTAATGTACATTATAAATGCACTGCATAAGGTTTCCATTACTTTTTTATATAAATACATTTATTATTTACAGAAATAGTTGAAATCTGTTTCAATAAAAAAATCAAGCTGAAGAAACACTGATAAACATAAATAAAAAATTGAAATGACGTTCTTTTTCCACACACAAACATCACAAAGCCTTCCGATATTTTTTTTTTTTACCGAACCCCTCCATTTCACAATTCAATCAGTTTGTAATTGATCAAATCAGTCTTGGCCTACATTTATCCTACAAATAAAATCACACATGAAAGCAAAATGCGAATACCATTTTATGTTGACTTTAAGTGCAGCACAGAATGAAGATAAACCAGCTAAAAGCACAGGCCTTAACAAGAAAGTTTACAGGGGTGCAGAGACACAAAAAGAGAATGCAATAAAGTGAATGAAAGAAAGAAAGAGAAAAATCTATACTCTTCTCTAGCCAGAAGTGACAGGATTTTCAAACTCTCAGCTGCTGTGGATTGGCATGAACACGGTCTCCATCTGCCCTGCCCTGCTGGAGAATTACTCCACAACCACAAAGCGCCAGGCATCAAGGGGCGCGAGGCCCTACAAGAGGCCAGCTGTCCGTGTTTTAGCATGCTATCTGTTCTACAAGCCATGGACAGTTGGCAAGAGAACAGCAGAGTCATCCGAATGCCAACAAATCTTGGGGGAAAAAGCAGCAGCTGACCCCAGAGACTGCAAGACTGGGTCACTGGCTCCAAGCACACGGATGTACAGCATTGCTTGCAAAAGTATAATATGTACATCAATTTTTTGGAACAAATGCGCATGTGTCAGTGCATTTCCCCGCTTTGCATGATATACAGCAATATCTGAATAAAAGTAGGGCAGTAAAGGGCTATGAGTGATGCTTTTCCCCAGGCAAGACTGTCAGTTTAACAGGAATGGACCATTTTATGCATCATTTTTATATACGGTACATGCATGAACTCACATGTATGCGCATATATACGCATGTACAAATTGTTAATCTTGTCACTTACAATCACTGTGGTTGTGGTTTGTTATATAATGATGTAAATGACAGCCTACTTGTTCACATGACCTTTAAATCAATCACAGCTTCCTCCTTAAAACTGAACTCGTTCCTTGAATTCTGCAAAACCCTTCATTCTGCGCCAGGCAAAATTATAAGCGTGTAGATCGTAACCTTCATTTTGAGCACACAAATTATACTGCAGGGAAAATCACTTGCTTTATTTAGTTCACAAACATTTTACAGTTTGAAAGAAATACTTTTATATATCCCAATGTGTACTATGAAAGTGTTGAGAGTAAAACAAATAACTAAAAATAAAAATGACTTTATACCTCACATATTGCAATGTATAAAATCTCACAATCATCTTTTTTTATACTTTAATTGTATTTTTTATTTTGTGTATTTTAGAGCATGAAACTGCTTTCACACAGAGCAAAAACTGTTTTCGCTTTTCAAAGTAAAACTGGTACTTTTTTTACAACGAAGGTCTGTTTATACAACTGTGTTATATACTTCAAAGGCAACATTACAAATGTGAACTGTGATGTACTTTTTTGACCCAAACCTGAAGACTGAGAGTTTGTCCTGTGCCAGGGAGACAAATGCGCCTCTGTGTGTTTGAGGAATGGATCTGTTATTGCTCTATTTGGTTTGAATAAGTCAAGTTTCGGGATTCTTGTGTGGACGTTCACATGCTGTTTTGACAAAGTATGTCTCTGGACAGGTTCAGTTTGAAACATTGTGGAAGTGATCTCATATCTATGAGGAAAAAAAGAAACAAAAGTTGTATCAACTGTAAAAAGCAATATTATTCTTAGTTATCTCTGCAGGAAGCTTTTAGACAAAGTCTGACATGGAAAAAGGAAAAAATTAGAACTAGTAGTTGCTAGAATGAGTTTCCCAAGATTGTCATTTTAGGCATTTTATTTTTGAAAGAATATGTGTGGGGTAAAAACCTATACAGTTTTCATAGAGATACAATTTAATGCACTGGATCCAAAAAGTATTTAGACATTTTAACCCAAGTTAAAAGTCTATGGCTCTAAAAATATAATACAAAAAGATAGAGCAAGCATACTTTGTTTTACAACAGTGGGCCCAAAATTGTTATTTTATTTTATTTGATAAAAAATACTTCACATTATGAAAGTGCAATTGTTTATAACAGCCTTTAAGTGCAGCACCATATATAGTGGCAGACCAATCATAGGTAAAAATGCTTTATTATTTTATTTAATTTTTTTAATTTAATAGAATTTAATAAAAATAAATAAAATGCACTTTTAATGAAGTAAAATAATTTTTTTAATTCTTATTATGTTGTTTTTATTTTTCCACGGTGTCTTTTCAACTTCTAAATGAATTTAATATAAGTATTGATATATGGGTATAAAATAATGCCAGGAATAAGAACAGTACTATCCAAGATGTACTGCTAACTTAGTAACCCATTTAATGGAGAAGTCACTAACTAAGTAGGTGAATTACAATCAGATGAATAGGAACTGCCTATTTCCAGTAATATCCACAACACAAATTCAAACCAAACCATTATAACCAAAACATCCTTCAAAATTTCCCTCCTTATGTAATCAGCAGATTAACAACTTGTATTTTCCTGTCAAGTACAAGAGAGTGCTTTAGACCATCAAAATAAGCTTTAAATCCACGTGAGATTTCCCTCACTCTTCTCCTGTGACTTCGTGTGGTTACATCACCCGTTCAAGTGACAGAAAGCATTAATTTTCCGCTTGAACTTAGACAAACAATGACTCGACAAAGACATGAACAATGTGCAAGCAAACCAGCTAAATAAAGTAGCTCCGATTAGATAAAACAAAGATACTCCAGAGAGGAGGAAACTCCCAGAGGAGGACTGCTGGAAAGCTGAGTACATCTTCCCATCACTACAATCTCAGAGAGTGTGCTGAGAGTGGAGGACGAGGTCATTCACTGTTGTCTTAGGCGGAGAATCAAGACAAATACCAAGGGATGATTTTTGACATTCCTCAGAGTCCATTTTCAGAAACTTGAAGTATGACAAAGGACCTCTGCAGCAATGCCATTTATGTAATTGTAGCATGTTAAGGCCACTCGGAGTTCTTCTCCAGCTCCTGCTTCTGACCTGTAAAGTTTGCTTGAGTCGCTTAGAGACTAATTAGAGATAATATGGAGTCTGTGCCTTGTCTTCCTTATCGGTCACCACAGACACCTGCTGTTGTTTCCCAGACTGCCGTCTTTAACTGTAGACACCCTTAAGAGGTCTGATACCAACCGCTCTCCTTCAGTCTCTTGCAGTTAATAATATCCAGAACCACTTTAATACAATAATAGACCAGTTCTGCTTCAGTACATCTGGATTCTCATTCATATTTGCATATGCAATAATAGCTACATGACTGGGTACACTTATGCGACTGGATTCCTGGCATTACCCTCAGAATATATTTCATTTCTGCTGTTTCAAATATAATTCTTTTATTAGTTGTATTTGTGTGGCACCAAATTAAGGAGCAAAGACTTACACCCTGCTGAACAAAATGATCTTAAACCAGCTTAGGTTGGCCTAAGACCAACAGATTGTTTTTTGGCCAATCTGCTGGCTGGTTTTAGGGGAGTTGGGGCACTTTTTTAGCGCATGTTGCAGAAGAGGAGGCCAGCTTAAACCACGTAAGACCAGAAAACAGCTTTTGTAGGTTTAATTGGGATTTTCAGCAGGTTATAGGATCAAGAATACTTGGTGGGCTCTTGCCAGAATACCTTAGTAACTGCAAAGTAACACCCTAAAACACTGAGAAAGTGTTTAGTATTATTTATAGTTTTTGTTAATATTTAGTTTTCATTTTTAATTTATTTCAGTTTTCCTTTTATTTTTTGTGATTTTGTAATGTACTTTTGTCATTTTTATTAGTTTTGGAAAATGGTTTAATTTATTTCTATTTCTGTTAGTACTGAAACTTATTATCAAATTAAACTTATTTCAGTTAGTTGCCAAGATAACATTTAAAAATATTTATAAATATTTTTCTTCAATGCTGCAATTATGTGATAAAAAAACAGTAAAACAGTGGATATGTAAGTCTAATACAGTTAAAATATATTTTTTTTATTCTAATGTTTTAAATTTGTTAGATATTCTGAAAAGTGCCAATGATGTGTAGAGCGCCATTACCTGTTCTTCCAAATCAGAATATTCTGATTTGGTGGCTCAAGAACTTTCTGAATTTATCATGTTTGAAACAGTTGTGCTGCTTATTATTTTTGTGAAAACTAACATTTATTTTTCTATGTTATATATTCATATTTAGGGTTTTTAATTTCTCGGTTTTTTATGATTTTGTATGTACTTTTGTCTTTGTATGAGTTTTGGAAATATTTTAATTTACATTCTCTATTTCATTAGTACTGAGTATTATCATATTACGTATTTTGGTATTTGCCATGAATAACCTTTAAAATTTTTGTTATATGTTTCATGTCAATGATTTATATTTTATTTTAATTCCTGTTTATTTTGATTAAAAATCAAATGTTTTAGTTACAGCAACCGCATAGCAACTATTAACAACTGTAGTATCATGTAGTATAATAAATCTAGTTTAATTGTATTATTTTGAAAGGAAAACATACTAATCTCCTAATTAAGAGCCTAAATGCTTCACCACACCTAGATTATGTCTTGAAAATCTGCTGCTATTATTTTTAACAAGCATTTAATAATGCAGATGTTCCCACATGAATCACGACAGCACGTGATTTCAGAGTCAGGCTGGTTTTGGGTGTGTTTGAAGGGTGGTGTGGGTGTTTGGGTGGAGTATGCACTGAAGGCTACACACTTGCTTTGGGGAAACGTGCCTCTGAATCCATCCCACAGAAAAACGGGTGTGAATGGAAGAATGGGTATTTATGGAAGGCAAAGGGCCTTAGGCACCTGTTCTCCACTTGTCCCAATGGATTTGCACAGGCTTGAGGTGAAAGTAATCTGAAAATGTATACACACTTTCAATAGTTGGGTCAATAAGATTTTTGTTATGCTCACCAAGGCTGCGTTTATTTAATCAAAATACAGTAAAAACAGCACTGTTGTAAAGTATTAATACAATTTCAAATAAAAAAAATGTTTATACTCTAATATATTAAAAAAATTTAATTTCTCTGATTGCAAAGCTGAATTTTCCGCAGCTATTACTCCATTTTTTCAAGTGTCCACATGTCAATACCTTTTTTTTTGTTTTTGTTTGTTTGTTTGTTTTTGCCTTCATTAAGACAGGAGAGAAATTTTATACAGGATGTGAAGTGGGAGAGAGAGGGGGTACGGATCGGAAGTAGTCCGAGCCGGGATCGACTCGGGACACCCAGCGCACGGCGCATGAATAAACCCTTTCTGATTCATCATGTTGCAACATTGTCGCTTATTGTTTTTGTGGAACGTGCACATTATTTCGGCTTATTTGACAAAATAATGTTTACGTTATTTGCATTAAATTTATTTGCTATTTGAATAGAATTCCAACATAGTGGTAGGAGGAGGCCGGGCTAGTTGTCACACTATTCTACTTTAGGTACTTCTCAGGTTAGCGGTTTTAAAAAAGCCTTTCTGCCCATAACCTTGCCTACAAAAGTACTAAATTTTTCACTGTTTTTCACGGGGGGTGGGGGGGATCTTGTTTCCTGATTCTGGCAGGGCTTTTCACCATTGGGTAAGTTTCACAATGGAACCTGGCCTATACAATCTTGTTTTTAACGCAAAATGTAAGTAACATTATGAACAATAAAATATTACACACAAAGTGTAATACCCAAAAAAATATTAAACAATTATCTGGGCCACATAATTAATTCTTCCTTTAAATCCATAAATAATATGTGACAAATGCTTTGGACACTAACCCCATGCTCCCTTATATAGTCATGTATTTGGACACGGGCACAATCCTTATTATATTTTAGCTGCTGACCAAAACATATTCAAGTTACAGTTCTATAATATGGGCTTAAAGTGCACACTCTGAAATTAAATATGAGGGTATTCTCATCAAAATTGGAGGAAAGCTTAAGGAATTACAGATCTTTAATATTTACCTCCCTTTCAGTAATTGGCCATTGACTCAAAACTTCTTTCCGGGCAGACTGGACTATTCATTCAGTATTTCTACTCAATTAAGCAGGTCAAGAAGTCTGGATTTGATTCAAGTGTGGCCATTACAGTGGAAGCTGTTTGCTGTGAACCCACATCATGCGCTCAAAACAAATCCATCAGAGGATAGCAGGAACATTCAGGAGCGCCGAAATGTCAACAGTTTGGTACTTCTGAGAAAAGACTGCACGGTGATCATCAGCACATAAAAGCATGACGTCCCGAGGACAACGTGTGGATGATCAGCAGGATCCTCTTCATGGTAAGAAACCCTTTTTCCAACATCCACAAGAGAAGGAACACTAGCGGTACTGAATGTGCACTGTCTAGCTGTCGTACAGTGCAAGTAGGATAGAGCATTCACGCAGCAATACAATCTGTTTTCACGGGTGCACACGGGTCAAACAGTGCGCATATTAGATTGTTTGCCGAAACATGGCGTAAGGAATCAGATTTTGGACAGTCGATGGCTGCAGAGCAGTCGCTAGATACAAGGAAGTGACGCAAAAGTACAGACCGGTAAATGTCCACAAAACCTCAAGCATCATCGGTAAGCACAGGGTGGAGCAGTGTGATGGCATGAGTGTGCATGAGTTCCAGTGGCAGTGGGTTATTGGTGTTTAGTGATGATGTGACAGAAGCAGCCGGATGAATTCTGAAGTGTATAGGGATATACTTTCTGCCCAGATTCAGTCAAATGGAGCTAAGTTGATTGGACGGCGCTTCATAGTACAAATGGACGATGACACAAAACACAGCAAAAGCAACCCAGGAATTTTTGAAGGTAGAAAAGTGGAATATTCTGCAATGGCCAAGTCAATCTCCAGATCTCAACCCGATTGAGCATGCATTTCACTTACTGAAGACAAAACTAAAGGCAGAAAGACCTACAAACAAACAACAACTGAAGCTGCGCAAGGGCCGGCAAAGCTCCAAGGAAGAGACCCGTCTCTGGTGGTGTCCTGAGTGCCGACTAAGGCTCATTCCTGCCCCCCAAGTTCTTTGAGAGGTTGAGCAAAATTGCTCCAAAAATTAACATTGTATACGAGTATACGAGTGCCACTGCATTAGAGTTTTAAAATGCTATAATTGTTGTAATTTTCCACCTTTTAGTCATTTAAAAACATTACTCCACAACAAGCGTTAAGGTTTCGTCCCGCCAAGCCAACACAGCAAATCCCTGCACTGCAGCTGTGCAAATGTGCTAATACAGCAAACTTACTGACGCTGTAACACCGACACACAAATGAACTTGAATAAACCGGACGCTGCAAGATTCACATTCCTCTCACTGAAATCAGCTATAGGTAGAGCGCGAGTCAATATTCACATAGGTATCAAGAGGCCCTTTTTTTACAACAGTACTAGTCGGGGTTCTGTTTGACTAGTCGACTAAGCAATTTGGAGATTTATGGGAGACAACAGGACTTGGTTGCGTGTAACGGTCAAAGGAGTGTGTGTAGAGTCAGGAAAAGGTGGACATCTGCTCTGCTGACTGATCAGTTTGAGAGAGAAATGACGTAGACACATGGTCAAGGCAAAAGCCTGTAAGAGCTGGCAAAGACCTGAGTCTAAAAAAAAAAGACATGGGTGACAGACATTTTTGGGTGTGTGGAACACTGATGTAAGGGACAAACTAGTCAAAAACGTAACACTGCCATACAGTGACCTCAACCCCAAACAAAAAGAGAAGTGTTGTGAGCATGACTGGGACTTGCCAATATCTTTCTCCCTCTGATTTCCACTAGTAACGGTCTGGCAAGTGCTGAAGAATCCCTATTCATGAGAAGTGAAAGGAACCTTTGTTGGAAGCCTTTCACATTCCCGCTGAAGGATGTAGAAAGGAAGAGCCCGTAGCAGCCAGGAGCCCCCGCCCGCTTGATGACTGACCGTTAGCCTGACCAATGAGAGAAGAGAAAAGCGCAGCGCTCAGACAGACCTGTGAGAGAGGGCGGGGCTATGCAAATCCAGCGCGGCGCTTTCAGTGGATGCGCTCCCGCTCTCAAGCCATTGGTCAACTTGCGCGCGTGGAAGACAAACCTGACGCTGAGTGAGAGGATCCACTTCCAGAGACGATGGCATCAAAGTGCCCTAAATGCGAAAAGACTGTTTATTTTGGTAAGTTTGTGTTTACTTCTCGGTTTAATTCTGAACCTCTATTAAAAATACATTCACCGTTATATTTTGATATGATAAGTGACTTCCACGATGTATAATCGCGGAAAGCGATGGTTTGTTTACACAGGTGTTGATAAAACGGATTTAAACATCTGAGAGTTTTGCATCGATCGTAAAATAAATGTGTCTGTGGATAATTACTCACTTCACCGCTTTCAGGAATTCACTTCTACTTTCTAGCGCACTCACCTCTTTCAAAACTCCCCAAAATTATTTCTTCAGCTTGCTAACGAAAAGATGCGGTGCATCCCATGAATACGGGACTTTTGCAGTGCTTAGAGGGACAAATTCCGTGTTTTTCTTTGTGATTTTTTTTTTAAATATCAGTTCGTTGTTCCAAAGTTATGTTTAATTATCATCTTATATTTTATTTGTTTTTATTTATTAATAGTATAAAATGCTGTTTTATATATGAAACTATTAAAATATATTATTTATCCATTAAAATATTTATTTATAAATTCTTTAATTTATAAATTCTGTCGATTTCATTTTGACATCTATGTTTGATGTAAATGTTTTGTGCAAAATCTCACAAATCATGGTTTTTAGACATATGATGATGCATATAAAATGTAGTCCCTGACCATTTAAGAAAAGAGGGGGGAAAGCCTTTTTTGCCCTATTTTGTACTGTATTTGTGGAAAGTACCAGAGATAGAAATAAATATGCAAAGATAAACTTTGAATGCCAGCTTTTTACTTTCAGACTGCTGAGTGCAATGACAGCCAGTTTATATTCAGACAATTTTATTGCCCACTTCTGTAACATTAATAATGAACAGTTGTATCTAAGTCCTGTCTACATCTTACAATCACCTTTCTCTTCTTTTTTAACATGACCAGATGAGGGGCTATTTTTCTCTTTTGACCAGATGAGGGGCTATTTTTATAACCACTAAAATGAAAGCTTGAAAGTTGCTTTACTTTGCTTTTATAGGCTTAGATGTTTTCTTAAATAATACAGCATGTGGCTCTTGGTGTGGATGTTTTGGGAGCTGAAAGATCATAGGACCTCTTATTTTCATTTATATCCATTTTCAGGCCAACAGCATTGCTATCTGCTCAATATATACCTCTCAATCCATTAAACAGTTGAATAGCCTCTCTGCCACTTGACCTTATCATCCCTGCTCTCATATTTATAAGGTTATTCATCAGTGCATCAGAGCCTTTGTGGTGGAAACTGAGATGATTATTCAGCTCTTATTTATGTTGTATTAATCTGTGTGTCAACCGAACAGCCATAAAACATGACCAATAAAGCTGTCGGGTGGTTTTAAATTGATGTAGTGAGCGAGGTGCTGTTATATAAAAGCAAGCACAGCTCTTTTCATGGCTATGTGTCTAGTAGGTGGGCAGAAAGTTCTCTAGCTTGGCTGTTTTTCAGCTGGTTATGCTTCAGGATCTAGATTTCACATAGGACGACAAAATTTATACATTTTTCCATTTAGTTCACAGGCTTAATAATATGCAAAATCACTCATATAACATCAAAAATAGCAATTTTGCTTTAAAACATACAGGTTTTGAAGTCTAAATAAGACATGATGGCTGGTTTTGATGGAGACAGACAAAATGCTTGCTGCATTTTGATTTTATTGGGCGCAAGAGAGGAACGTCTCTGACGTTTCTGACGTCACAGACAGTCTTATGGTCCATGATGCCATAGGGCAGAAGAAAGGACAATTCAGGGTTTCACCCAAGACCTCGGTTTATGTCTTGAGGGAGTTGGTCGAGATGGATGTGGGTGACTGTGCTTTTATTAGACTCACGTTGAAGCCAAGACGCATTCCATGCAGCTGTGGAAGAGCAGGGGTGCGGTTCTCCTCTTTTGGTCCTCAAAGTGTGTTTCCTCTAAATATGGAAATGTCACCAAGTGGAATATTTGAGGTTGACGGTGAATGCTGTATCCAGATCCACAGTCTAGACATGAATGAGCAGAAACCAGCAATAAGGCTTTATTAAATAATAATCGAAATAATCATGAATAATATTGATATTATTGTTTATTATTTCATTGTTCATTTTTATTTATCTATTAATATTAATTTGCATTCCTAGTTTATATTCAATATTAAATGTAACATATTAAATAAAAAAACAATCTGGTTTGGTTGCAAACCCAGCTGTTCCAGATGGTATTTCCAAATTGAGTTTGTGGGAGTTAGTGCATGTGTTCCTGTAAATTCCTTTCCTCTTTCAAGTGGTAAGCCACTGTATTGAGAGGAAACTTTTCAAACTTTCGGTTGAACCTTTTATTCGTTTATTGAACAGCTGTTAGCAGATGCTGTGGCTTTCTTACACAAGAGCAAGCGTAAAAGCTTCATTTCTCACATTCAAAGGTGACGCATTGAATCAGTACTTTACCATTTTTCATACTTCAATTCAAAATGGGTGGGCTATCCAAATTTGAGAGTCTATACTCTGAAAAATATTATCGGCATTGTGTCCACTTTCACATTTGAAGACAACCTTTGGAAGCAATTCATTTATGCCTAAAAAACAAAGGCAGCATTGTAAGTAAACAAATGTAAAAAATGTATGTGATAGAAAACCTGTCCCTATTAATGGCAGACAGAGCGCACTTGCATCGTATCAAATCTCACTGACGAGAGAGAATCTGACAAAACAAAGAATCTGCTTCTTGCACTTTCCTTCATCTTTTCTCTTTTTCACTTTTCTCCCTTCAAGGCCTGTGCTCACTCTTGAATAGAAATTAGGAATGCTTTCTTTCTTAGATGCCAGTCACATCGAAATGTGAGAGGGCATGTCTATTATGTCATCCTTTGGTTTCAGATACAGGCAGACAAACCGTTGGTTTAATGGGGAGTTGTCCATACCACCCCTCACTTTTCATTTTTTCTCTTTCTGTCCCCATCTCTCACCGTTTCAGATTTACTTTTACTGCTTATACCCATTAAAACCCTGTTTTTTCCACATGGCTGCCTCACAAGCTGTTTTAATGTGCAGAATCGGTTATATAATGCCACTTCTTGTATTTTTGTCTACTGTTTAAGGGCATTGCATAATCCTGGGAGTCAGAATTGGGGGCCGTTTGCCTTGTCTGTCAGGATTCCTGCCAGGCATGAACCTCGACCATAGTTACAAGATGTTGGGGGTTTTTTTGCGCTTGTTGCAAGGTTAGCAAGAAAAAAAGACCTAAGTCATCATGTAATTACTTGTGTTTTATGGGACTAGCCTTTAAACTGACATTATTCTAATTCGACCTACCCGAAGGCCTGCACACATGCATAATTTGCCTCCATTAAATTTGCTCTACCTGGAGACACATCAAGGAGAATTTAATGCTGTGTGTATTTTCTCCTCTCTGGAATGTTCATAAATCACCCCATCTTTTTAAATAAAAATTCTGAATTTTAACTGGTTGAATTTCACAAAATGTATAGTTTAAAAGTAAACTACACTGAAATTACAAATTATAGATGTATTATATATTTTACATAAATGCTAGTTTTTAAGATACAGTAATGAATATTTTGAGGCATTACTATAATTAGAATTGGAAAAGAAAATGTGCTTAATTGTCAGGAAAGTGTTATAATGCAAAACATCTTACATTACAGCAGCAATTTCTTTCTTTTGATTTTGTAATGCAATGTGATCCAGCCTGTTCATAATAGATTTCATGATATTCACCCAACCACTGAAATGTAAGGACCAGTAGAGTTTCATATTGGCTGCAGGGAAGCTGATTGAGGCTGAGCTCCACGAGGCAGCATTGATTTGTACTGACAGCCATGGGCACTGCAGTAGCACACAGGCACGTGTAGCTCTCATTCAGGCCAGACAACTGAAAATCACGAGGTTGCCTAATTTATATCAAGAGGAAACTGCGAAGGGACAGACATCTTGCCGTGCCTTGCATCAGCAGGGCCACATCTGTGCAGCGAGGGCCCAAACCATACCCAGCATTTCCGCACTACTGTAAGGAAATTCACAAGCCGCTGCAAATTGGAAAACCAAGCTCACAATCAGACGCCTATTTGAGATTTGTTTGGAGAAGGAACTGCCACTCAGGAGTTGATGGCTATGGGCAGGGTCTGAAAGAAAGGCACTGTTTGCCATCATAGAAGAGTAGGGTCATTAAACAGAGCTACAGAACACGATTTGAGAACAGCATGTGTACTAATTATAGCTAAAAAAAGCTGAGGATCATGGGAACTAACCACAACAATCATATCCCTGCTTACTGGAGCCAGGAAGGGCATGTAATGATTTTGTGTACATTTGAGCTACAGTTTACCTCGTTTTATCTCTGTGTGTGATCGTATATGTTTGGCTAAGGCCTGAAGGCCCTCAGGTGCAGGGCTAGCGGGTCAGGCTGTAATCAGTGACTCGAAGCGAAGCACCATGTTGGTCCCAGATGGCGTGCATGTTGCTTTTGCAGTATGAGGGGACACAGTCAGGATAGTATAATAGTAGTGCTCTGAACAGATGGGTCCACATTAATGGCTGTTGAAGTGGAAGCAAATCTGTCCCTGCCTTTCAAATTTATTTCCATGTGTGCGACCACATTGAGTGGACAGATATATAACACATGTCATTTTGCCCATCTTTTGAGTCCTGATCTCTGTTCGGGACTTGCATGGCCGGTTCTTCAAACCATGTACAGAGTTAATGTCAAGCCAGTGCCAACCAGTTAGTACTTGTTTGTTTATACTTTTTAGAGTTTTAAGTTTTATAAAAAATCTATTTTAACACACTGAAAGTCTCTGCTGAGGATGATGGAGTAGGTTTTAGAGTGCATTCCTGCTGTGGAGCCTATAGGGTGTTCAGCTGTGTAAATATTGTTGAGGCCTAGCGCTGTTTATTTGTGATTACATCTCAGGCAGGATCAGCATATAACAGACCTTCCTTATCAATTTATTTTTCTCATTAGTGCAGGACTAAGCATCAGATTTCATTTCATGAAAAATGGCCCTATTTACTTTCTAAATAAACGTTCCTGGTCTTATATATTATGCAAACAAAGGTTGGTCTACACAGTGTTTCATCTTGCACAACTCTGAAATTAAACCAAAAGCCAGGAAATAATGTTAATCAATAGCCGGACGGCCATTTAGGCATTGTTTAGGCTACTAGGTGATTTAACCTTGCCGACAGTTAAAGGGTTGCAAATGTAGTTTCATGTCAACTTTTAGGGGCCGCACATTTGTAGGGCCTCCCTTATCCACCTTATTTTTCAACGCTGTTGTAAGGTATTTCCTGTGAATGTGTGAGACTTCTGATTCATTAGCCATTATAGGTAAATAACTAAAAAGAATAACAATGTACAGTAAACTGTAAAACTATTTGCACTAGAAACCAAAGTGTTTATGATTACAGTTTACAGTAATAAAATAATATGATAGTAATATCAAGAAGCATAGCAAACTGTTTTTTGTACAGCTAAAATAACTGGTTGGGGTTGACACCAGAAGCCTTGCACATTTAAGTTAAAAATGGCCATGTACACCCTGTTGAAAAATCCAGAATATGCTGGTTAGGTATGTTTTGAAGCATGACTGCTGGTTTAAGATGGTCCTTAGCTGGTCATGTGCTGGTCCTAAGCTGGTCCTGAGCAGGAGCCTAGTTGCTTAGGACCAGCACATGACCAGCTAAGAACCATCTTAAACCAACAGCCATGCTTCAGCATATGCTGTTTTTTTTCAACAAGGCACTCTTACATTAAAAATAAAGTGGATAAATCTTCCACTTTTGAATACAGCTTTGTACTGACCTCGCTTAAACCTACCTTATTGACCCTTTGCTAAGTCTCACCTTAAAAAAAACATTATTTACTGAAGCCATAGCCTTGTGGGCAGTGCTCCAACATATCGCACAATAGCACTTTGGCCACTCTTGTTCAAGTCCCTGCATTCAATCTTTTCCCGGTTCCGTTCCCCTCTGCTCTATCACTTCCTGTGAACTTCCATATCAATAACAAAGGGCAAACTATAACTGTGGCTTAAAACACACACACAAAGCTGTGGGAAGCCCGGGGAGCAATTGGGGGTTAGGTGCCTTACTCAACTGCACTGTTCATTCACTCCCCCACCTACATTTCCTGCCAGGACTGAGAATCAAACCCAGGACCTTCAGGTTACAATTCTGACTTTCTAACCATTATGCCACATCTGCCCCTATAATAGTGATGTAATGTAGCCAGAGAGGATATATTATTACAGTTCATCTTACAGCTTTCTTGCGATAGGAATGTTCCATAAAGCTTGTCTGAATTTGCAATAGAAACCAAGTGGGTGAAGCTTCCCCCTTGGTTACAAGGAAGGGAAGGGTCAATTATACAGTGGTATCAAAAATAAAAATCCTCGCTGTCTAAAGAAAAACACTTGAACAAATAGAAATGCAGTGTCCCCATGTTGCAGAGAGATAGATGCATTTGTTGTGCCTAGACAAACTTAATAAGAATGATTAAACAGAGATCGATGTTGATGCATCTCTCTCTCACGACTTGATTTTTTTTTTTTGGCAGAGTAAGACTCTTTGAGAGCCTCTTCTATTCTGGAACAACCCCAGGATATTGAGCATGACATGTTTACAGAGAGACTTATTTACATATCAGGTTGATAAATCTTGCTTGGTAATGTTGACTTCATTAAATCTCAAATGACTCTTGTTTGGTAGAGAGAGTTGTTGTGACAGATTTGCTTTCGAAATGAGAGCTGACTGCACAGTGCAGCTCCATTAGCCCACATCCAAACCTGCATCTGTTCTGCTGAGATGGCACAAGCTCATTCGTGTGAAGGTGCTGAGGGTTTCGTTTACTCTCCCTTTGCATGCCAGCCAAAACTCATTAAACAAACCTCTGTGTTGTTCATGGATCAGTTGACCTGGTGTTTGAGGTGTTATCATCTGATTTAATTGTGGGGTAAACTGAGGGAAAACACAAAATCTTATGGCTGACAGGAGATGTTACCTCTACAGACAGTACCAGCAGGACTAAAGAGATTACCTCTGCAGCTCAAAACAAAGCACTAAGAAGCTTATCAGCGATCAGGTATACATATTGCACTGCGTGTGCTCAATAGAGCCGGACATTGGGAGGTACTGCAACCTCTCGTATAGTCTTACACAGCCGTCCATTACGGCTCTCATGCATCTACGCCTCGCATCCAAGGTAACCTGACTCTTTAATGAAGCCCTCTCTGGTCTCCGTGTCTTCCCTCTCCGGTCGAATGGATTCCCTTAGGGACGTACGAGATGACAGTGCTGCAGGAGATATGTGTCGCCCGTTTCTCTGGAAAGCAGAAACCAGGCTTGCAGTTTTGTCTGCGGACAAAGCTTCTTGTAAATATACCACCCAAGACACTGATTTCCTTTGGCCGTAGTAAAAGAACCATGGTGTTGTTAGATTTGACTACTCGGATAGTGGCGCTCCATGGGGAGTCTCTTCTTTCGCATGGTAGCTGTACATCGACTTTCCGGGATGCGCACGTTTAGCCGGTCCTTCCACTACACGCACTAAGACACCCTTAACACGCAGCAGACTATACGTGATATCACACGTGCTCGCATCCGTCTCCCAGCAACAACTCTTTTACACATCAACAGAAGCCGGTTTATGCACACGCTGTTTAGCGTGCACTCGTCACCCCATCGCAGTAGCACCTCACTTGTGGGACACGATCGCGTTGTCCGCTATGGCGGTCAGCAGTATGTTCGCCTTTATGACCAGTTGGTGCCATTGACTGTGAAATCTAGCTTAAATGCTGGATTAGCCTCTGGTGGGCAAACACCAGGATTACTGGATGGATCTCTACGTCTCTCAGTGTGACGAACCTAGAACTTAATTATGCGATTGGATGCCTGTGTCGATTAGCATACAAAGGGTTACATTCTTGTCAGTTACATAACTATTCTCTTTTTATTGTTAAAAAGGGGACGGTCTAAAGCATATTCAGTGCAATTCTGAGATATTTACACGATGCTAAGATAGCTGTGCTCTGCACTTGGGGCAGACTGCTATGCATAAAAACAGGACAAGTTAAAAAAAAAAAGAAGGTGGTGTGATGGAGTTTCTGTGCCAACTAATCTCATGGGTTCGTGTATGAAAGTTTTGGAAAGTTTTTTTGCTTTTTTTGTCGAGTATGGCCCTTCATGACATAGGATCTACCAAGGTGTTAGTTGGTCTTTTTAGGTATATTCCTTAGTAGGGACGGACTATTCCTGATGATCAAGGACTTCCTTGTACGACAGAGCGGGAGCACGCCCGTGCAATGTGGTCATGGGTTACGACGTGTCGGCGCTGCACAGGACTTGCTGAGAAGGATTGTCGTTTGTTAAATAGTGCTGCACGATTAATCGTATCGCAATCGCGATGTCAACCTGTGCGATTATATGACGGCAAAATTTTGCGATTATATTCAATAAATAAGTGTGTGGACTTGAGAACACATACTTTCTGAGAACAGTTTTCCGATTTTTTGTGCCGTCTCAGTATAGGCAGTGCATGTGTGGCGTGCGTGGGCGTGGTCAGTGGTCACTTGTGTGCGCAGCGCAGTACGGAGAGACCAGAACGAAGATGGATGGCGAGGAGATCGACATTGATCTGGTAGCCAAAAAAAACTCTACCTCTGTTATATGGCGATATTTTGGATTTAAGATTACTGACACTGAGCAGCGAGAGGTACTGTGCAAGATTTGCAAAATTAAAGTTGCTACATCACGTGGCAATACGACAAATTTATATCAGCACCTGAAACAGCACAGAGAAAAATATGATGAATGCATGACGGTGAAAACCCAGATTAGTAAAGAGACAACCGAAGGAAACAAGGCACAAGCTGTTTCCCGAACAAAACAAAGCACAATTACAGATGTGTTTGCGAGTCTCACGCCATATGATAAGTCTTCACCTAGACATAAAGAAATCACGGACTCCATAACGCACTGCTTGGCAAAAGACATGATGCCCATACACACCATTAGTAAAGTGGGATTTCAGAAAATGATCCGTACACTGGACAAGAGGTACCAGCTGCCCTCTCAAAACTATTTCTCAAGTAGCGATCCCTAAACTTTATAACTCGCGCCGTGACGAAGTTCAAAAGGAAATGTCTACGGTGACGTTCTTTTCAACCACTACAGATCTGTGGTCAAGCAGGACAAGCGAACCGTATATTAGCTTGACTGTGCACTTTGTCGACGGGGAGTTTGAATTGAAAAGCCGCTGCCTGCAAACATCGTATTTCCCCGACGACCACACAGGAGAGAACATAGCCTTGGGCTTGAGAGAGGCACTGGCTGCATGGGACCTCTTTGAGGAGCGTCAGGTCGCCATCACAACAGACAACGGCACCAACATTGTTAAAGCGGTGGAGCTTAATCAGTGGACTAGAATCCAGTGTTTTGGGCATAGACTTCATTTGGCCATTGGTAAGTTAAATTGAAATCATATTTTATTATTACACTACAGCAAATATTTTAAACTACTGTACTTTTAAGAGCAATTAACTATACCTGGCCCTGGATACGGGCTGTAGGTGGGTCTCCTCAGTTAGGTAGCAGTCCCTCTCGACTTTTATTATGACAATCACTCCGTGGTTTATAAGACAAGTAAATAAGTTCTCTGGGTGCCACATACAATGATACCTTTGCGGCGGGCATAAGTATTTGATATCTTGTCGGGGCTAACCTAATAGCCCTAATTACAAATAATGTAACGCACTGAGGTTGCGCTCCGTCCGGTTCGCCGTTGTAAAGCACAGATCTGCCCTACCGGTTCTATTCGCCTCTATTTACCATTCCGAGATATAATTCATTCTAACGCTGTGTATGTTATGCCTTGCTGCCGCTGTTCGGCGGTCTTCACGATGACACAATTGAAGGTGACGTCCAGCCCATCTTAAATTACCCGCTATTTGCAATGGTCAACTGTAAGCGTACGGAGGTCTCGATCTAGATGTGTTGTTTCACGTGGCTTTCATTCACAGGAAATAGAAAATGCTGAAAGATAATGCCACCATGCATTAACAGAGCTACGCGGATATGCAGAAAATGTGGGGCCACTTCTCCCATAGCTGGAAAGGCAGGAAGACCTGTGGCTCTTGAGGGCTAAGCACAACGAACGCGCGAGGGACTCAATCTCCCAGGCAGCATGAGCATGGCCCGATGAAGGCAGGGCAATCCGGCTCGAATCACGATGGGGGGTCGCAATCAGAAACATTGATAGCAGGAGTTGGAGCAGCAAAGTGCATGTCCACGGTCTCCACAGACAGCAAAGTACGCACCTACTCCCATTCAGGAGGACCTGACGGTCTTGGAATTCTGTGTAAACAAGGCACTAAGCCCCTCAGGACTTCGGATGCTTAACAGGCCCGTTGGTGAACGTTATGTGAGAATATCTTGTGTGAAATCCTGCCGTCTGCAGCTTCTGAACACATCCGGGCGGCTGAAGAACGTACGCGCCCCAGACAGACACGGACTTCGACGCCAAGATAATCTGTAAATCAAAACTGTACTTAGCTGATCCGTTCCAGTACAAACAAATATGAAGGCGACCGCAGGACTTGCTAGAACTTCACACGTTACCAGACCCAAGGTTCCGAACAGCACTACATGTGTTATGAAGACGCCCGCATTTCTTAGGAGACCCAGACCTTAAAGGAACGAGCCATCTCTGAGTTGATAGTGAGTGAAACCACAGAGTTTACTTAACTGATAAGAATTAAGTGTAACAAATTTCTAAAACATGTGCATTGTTTATTTGTTTCAGGAAATTCACCACCAGCAGTCTGTAGCCCAAAGCACTGCAGTGACGGAGAATGATAGCATGGATGTGGAAAGTCCACCTGCTGCTAAAGCCAAGAAGAGGAAACTGTCGGCTCTGCTTTCTCTGAGATGTGGTCGCTCTCTCTGCGCTCTGTTGCATGGCCAGTTTCTTCAAGGAGACCACATGCACAGCACCAAGAGCATCATTGTCATCCACATTTGATTCCATGGCACAGTTTAGAGAAGCAGTGGCCGCTGAACTCAATGCTTACATTTACATGCCATGTGTAGACCATGGAGAAGATCCACTGAAATGGTGGAAGTTCCACAAAGTAAACTTCCCTAGGCTATGCAAACTAGCACAGAAACGTGTCCTGACGCACCCTTACGGTGCGCACTAGGGTTCCTCAGTGTGTATCTGCCTTACAAGCAACAAGCTGTGCATCAGAGAGAGCTTTTAGCACTAGTGGTAATGTTGTGTCGAATCATCGCTCTTGTCTGAAACCAGAGAAAGTGGATATGCTTGTCTTTTTGGCAAAGAACCTCTAATATGATAAGTTTAACTGTTTAGAAAGAGGATTTAGAAGTACCAGTTGGTCATTTAAAAAAAAAAAAAAAGAGTGTAGTGGTTGGTTGATTTGAGTGAACCACAATTTTTATCCAGTTTCCTTTTCAAAAGTAGGGTTCTAGTAGTTTTGTGAAATCCCACGAGTAAGTACTCTATAGATGCGTAACGATGATCCCTGCGTGTTGGGAACAAAATGTTTAAAATACATCACTAATTTTTTGGTGTGACAAACGTGGCGTAGGCTTTTCTGCTATTATTTAATTTAGTTTACATTAATGCAAATATTATTTCATTTTGTAAAAATAATTTATTTTGATCATTACGTTATTGTCGTTTTTTTTGGTTTTTCTGGTTTTACAAATACGACATTTACGCATTCTCACGATATCTGTGTGCTGCATTTTCATTAATAAAATCCCATCAAGTTGATCACGATCAACATGTATTGATTAATCGTCCCTTGGATCGCCATATCGCAATATGACCCAATAACGCAATATGAAATTTTCCCAAAGCGTTGCTGCAGCCCTATTTTAAATCCAAAATCCAAATGTCAACAAAGAAGTGTGTTTTTGGTTGTGAGGGAAATATAACCTCGTTCAACTTCCCAAAGAATGCAGCATTAGGGGAACGTGGATGCGGTTTGTTTTTCCGGGGCAGCAACAGAGATTCGCAAATGTGTTTGTTTGTTCCCGTCATTTCAGTGACAAATGTTTTATAAACAAATTAAATAAAATTTAATTCAATAAAGTTTTTGTTCCTGTTTTATTTATGTCGATGTCACAGCATGCAGACGATCATACACAAATCTTCGCTGCTAGTGTTCTTTAGCGTTGCCCACGAACGCCTCCAAGAGCTTGTTTTCTAAAGAAGACTAAAGCTGTGTCTGTCTTTCTTTTATGAATATGATCAAATTAAAGACTCTTTGGAGATATGAAGGATGAAATACTACTCTATAGGTACTCAAGATTAAAGGGGTCATATGAGTGATTTCAAGTTTTCTTTCTCTTTGGATTGTTACAAGCTGTTCGTGAATAGATAAGACCCTGAAGTTGCGAAGACTAAAGTCTCAAATTCAAAGAGATTTTTTTATAAAAGTTAAGACTTGTCCACGGCCTCCTAAAAAGCCTTGTTTAAACACGCCCCCACAAGTCTACATCAATGTGTGGGAAGATTTGCATAACACCACCAAATGTTCACGCACAAGAAAGAAGGCGTAACTTTATTGGTGCCGCCGCCATATTGTGAAGACGTTGTTTGTTTCGTTGCGAAAGCGAAAATACTTGTTTGGCCTTCCAAAAGAGGACACGACTAGAAATCAGTGGTTAAGTGTATTTACAACACTGTCCAGAACAGTTCAACCCAAATATTCAGTTGTGTGCAGTGCATTTTATGGAGGATGTTTCCTGATCCTGGTAGTGTAGACTACAATGCTGGCTGTTCTGACTCACAGACTGTAAGTACGTTTTCTTATGTTAAAGAATTTGCCACTGACGATTCAAACGCAAGTTTTGGGCAGTGTAGAGTAGCACAAGTTGTTTGTCATTTCTCCGATCACAAACGCAGACATGGTTTTGTTTAAGGCTTACGCGGCGCGATGCAACGTGAACGCGTAAAGTTAAAAAAGACAGTATAAGTAAGTCATTATAATCCGTAGTTATGTCCCCAATGGATGCAACAAATGCCTAGTTTATAATGGGTTTTATGTTTTTGTCTCATCACTCCGGCCGGACAGGGCATCACAGTATGTGAGGGGCATAACATTTCAGTCACATGCTTGAGGTATTCAGCCAATCACAATGCACTGGATAGCTGGCCAATCAGAGCACACCTTGCTTTTCAGACCGATGAGCTTTGTAAAAAACGACGTGTTTCAGAAAGGCGGGGCATAGAGGAGAAATAATAATGTACAGTATGTGGAAAATAATGTGTTTTTTGAACCTTAAACCGCATAAACACATTATTACACCAAATACACAAAATAATGTCTTTTACAAAACTCAATGAACCCTTGCATGAGATGTATTATGTCTCCTTATCGGCTATGCATAAAGGATGCCTCAAATATGATCTGGGCTGGGTTCGATTCGTGTTATGGGACCTCGCAGACTTTGCCGAAAAAAAAAAGCCAATAACTTAAAAACTAAATAAAGAAATAAAACATCGTTTATCGTGTTAAAGAGAGTTGTGCACATTTCTAGGCAAATTAAAGAGGTTTATCTAATGTTAAATAAGTTGTGAAAAAATCCCTCAGATTCAAGGAGGGACCTAAAATTTACAGAGACCAGAACCTCAGAGTGGACTCTTTTGACTTGTGCCAGTAAACAACCATTTAGAAAACCCCAGTAACCACATTGCAATGCACTTAAAACTACACCGGCCTGCAATGCCTGGCAACCACTAACAGCACCCTGCAGTGTGGCGGCAAGTATTGCACAGGCAAGTTTAACTCTCATTTTCTTTAGAAAATGTAAAGGTACCAACTGTTTCAACATTTGTCCCAGAGATTATCATACTTTTTAAACATTCATGCCCACACATTTTAAATTGTTGCTACGCCTCCGTGTGTGAGTATACTTGTGTATCTCAGTGGAATAGGAGTCTTTAGCAGTTTAAAATCTCCTTCTCTGATGGTGAAACTGATCTCTTCTGTACTGACCTAGACCCCCCGAGAGACCGACTAAGAGGGCTGCAAAACTGACAGAACAAAAACAATACTGTACTTCTCCAGGCGGGAAAGCTAGGAAGTAGGGGAGAGCAGGAGGAAACGGATTGTTCTCTCTAGCTGATTGTGCCCTGTTTTGATAAGCGAAGGTGTTTCCTCTGAATTGAGAGAGCTGTCCCAGCAGTCCTGCCTTATGTATTGTCTTGAGAGCAAGATATATAAATGGAAAGAGTAATATTAGGTCTGGGGAAGCCTCCCAGGACCCTCCTGAAGAAACGGGACAGGAGGGGAAATGGAGCAGTGGGTCTCTGTACCGTTTATGTCGTCACTTAGCTGTCCGGTTCTAATTAGCCCCACCACTGCATTTCCTTGTGTTTTATGTCAACACATCTCAGCTATGGAATGAACCGCTGTGACCCCTCACAATGAGGCCAGTGCTTTTCATTGATTTGATGTAATATTATGTCACATTGATTATCGGAATGAAAATGCCCAGACCAGCACACATACTCAAAACATGAAGCTTGCTGGATCTGAAAATTATGCAAATCCACCATTAATAATGCTGTGTGGAGACTCTCGCTTACTGTTGCCTTCACAACAAGGAGCAGCTCTTTGCTTTAACCTCCTGAGGAAATGCACTACATACTTCAGTTCTTTTAGGGTCTTGGATTCTCAGACAGGAAGTTTCTATGGCACATTCGTAACTTATCAGGGGCTGCAGCCATCAAGATATGAGAGGAAGGGAAAATCACAGCATAAAAGTAACATCTAAATTCTTATACACTATAGTTAAAAAACCTACCAGTTTAGGAGGATAAGGATTAGGCCGTGTGGTTAGGGGCAGGTACACTATGGCAAGCACACATTAATCATCACAATAGATTGAATGTGATCTGAAACGGCATACTCTCTGAGTAGACCATTGAAAAAGAATGCGTCCATACGTGTATGGTATGAATGTGGTACTAGAATGCAGATATTTGTCATGCTGTCATTGTTTTGGGACATACAGACGACTTTTTTTCACTTGCCAATTCTCCTTCTTTGCCCGCAGGAGTAGTAAATTGTCAGGGGATGCTAACTTTAAACTTCATGACGTAGTAGGTCATCTTGATACTTTTTGCCTGCTGTTTATGAATACTGTGAATTTGGATGCTGCTCTTTTCACATACATGTTTTTGCCTAAAGACAGAGGGAAGGAGGCAGTTCAGATGCAACCATAGTCGATCATAAAGAACCAAGCCAAATCATGCAAAACTCTATTCCATTCAAATATAAACCTATATGAGGTGCACAACAAATTAGACAACTATGGCTTACATGTATAAATATTTTACTCTTTTTTTCACTAAGGCAAGTATGTTGTATGTTAATCAGTTGAGATTTTGAACAAGAATTTAACCCTAAAAAGTTTTTACCATGGTTTTCTCTCCCCTTTTTTTTGTGCTAAGGACATGAATTAAACCTCAAATTGTGAGGTGACATATCCAATAGCAATGTCTCAATACCCTAGTGAGCACCCATCAATGCTCTACCAGTCTCAAGGACTTGGCAACCACTGACAATATCTTAGTATTGGGGCAGCAGGATTTTTCATGTATAGACTTACATTTTTTTAATGAAAAAGTGTAAAAATCAATCTTTCTCTCTCTCTTTCTCATCTCCCAGCTGAGAAAGTGTCATCACTGGGGAAGGATTGGCACAAGTTCTGTTTGAAGTGTGAGCGCTGCAGTAAGACCCTCACCGCGGGTGGCCATGCTGAGGTGAGTAAGTCAGAGATCTCACACTACCTCTCTGCAGTCTAGCTGGGGAAACTCAAACTCCTACAGCTGAGTATTGACTTTGTGACGCTGTGCGTTTCCATCAGAGGATCAGTGGTCTATTTGAAGAGTCCAGAACCAGGACTGAAGCCTGTCACGTGGCATTATGTGTGTGGGGAGCTAGCATGACAAACACAATTTAAGGGGTAAAAATGATGCAATCATGAAAATACAAAAGCAAACTGAATGTCTCAAAACCTACAGGATGTTGCAACAAGCATTTTCCCTCCTTATCTCTTTTGGATAGCTGTGTGTAATCGTATCTCATGATGCTCGTCTTCAGTGATTTGTTGAAAGCTAGCTGGCCTGCTTTGTACATCCCGAATGTTCCTGTGTGCATGACTGCAAGCCAAATGAAATTCTCCACGACCTTTCCAGCATCCTATTACATCACACAGTGATGACTGCGTCTAGATCGGAATGAGAGTAGAGGGCAAAGGACAGGGCAGTGATGTTTTAGAGCCAGAGGAATCGTCATCATCAGTCATCATGTTGCCTTAGGCCTGTATTCCACAAGGGTAAGAGTAGTAAACACGTCACGCCTGCGTTGTGAGTGTTGCATTTACTGAAGAGAGTCACAAATAGAAGGAATTCTCTCTGTAATCTCTTTGTAAGCATATTAACATCTTCACTGCTCACATCAGCCTAAATCTGGATGTGGGTCAGGTTGCTATGGGGAGATTTCTGTTGGGTCTTACACGGTACAGGAACAAGGATGGGGTAAAGTGAAGATGGGTAATACATGTGTGTAAGTTTTTCTTCAAGACCATTGATCGAACAAGAAACTCACCCTGTGGATAAGATGATAATCCCTTAGTGTGCTCCTTGGATTCTAGCAGGGGAAAGCGAGAGGGTTTATGGGAATAGCCATGTTAAGTAGAGGCAGAATGGAGAGAGTTTGGATTCAGTTACCAGAATATGTGAGAGGCTCTGGGAAAAGTGTGGGCTGGTGCACTGCTCTATATGACCAGTGAGACCTGTAATGGGAGCTGATGGACTAAGCTTTGTATCTGGCTTAGACATCACACCCACAGACTTTTCACCATCTGTCTGATGCATATCACACAATATGTCAAGAGATTTATCAAAAAACAAGATCTGATTTTGATTTGCAATTTCCAGAAGTCAAGGGTATGCAACTGACAACGATTTGCCACAAAAAAGTGCACAGAAGTGGGTGAGCTGAAGTGACATGAACCTCCGAGACCACTGAAAACCATATGCCAATGATAGTTAAGCTTGCGTGATCTGTTGCCCAATACAGTTGGATATTGCAGTCAAGTAAGAATGCCTGCCAGCAAACTAACTAACAATATAGCAATTTAACGACCTCCAGTGATTAAAATGCTGTCAGAGTAATCTTAAGCACCTTCAGGTACTAAAGGTTTCTGTTTCTATTGGGTGACCGAACTGTCAAGACTTGCTTTAGTTAGCAGTTCCACAAAAGAACCAGTCATTTGATTTGGTACCTTTGTAAGGTTCATTTAGGATGCATTCACACTTGTAGTTCGGTTCTCTTGGTTCGTTTGGTCTGGACCAAAAAAAGAAAACAATACATTTGGTCCTGGTCCACTTAGCGTTCACACTGGCATTTTTGATAGTAAAGCTAAAGATACCGAAACTTAAGGCATAGTGATACGTTCACAACCTGGTTGAATGACGTATATTTCGTTATGGAGCTTACGAACACTCCAAACAATAGGTGTATTCGACTTAAAGTGGCGCTGCACTACCTTCTCATTGCTCTATGTTTGCCCTCTGCTCATTTTGTTTTGGATGCACTGCTCATTCCGTACCATCAAATCATGTCTCATAGCATCACATCTTACCATTACCATTACATCCTGTTTTCGGTTTGTTTAGAAGTATTTGGTCCATGTTGCATTCATATATCTTTCGAACCGCACCAGAGTTCGTTTGGAAGTGAACCAAGACCCATCTTTTTAGCGGTCTCGGTCCATTTGTTTGGTGCGCACCAGGGTTTGCATGGCAGTATTCACACTTACTCAAATGAACTGCACTAACAGAGCAATCACACCAGAGTTCGTTTTAATCAAACCAAACATGAAAAGTGTGAACACACCCTTAATCTTTGAGAAGCTTTATAGCATAGCAAGTAGATTTCCTTGACCACACATTTCCGACTCTTCTATAGGATCTTGACTAGGGGTGACCCCGAATAGTCGAAGATTTGATGCTTCGATAGGAGGAGCCTGATTCGATACCCCCATCTCACCAGTCGGATATTCGCGTGGGGGCGGGTGTTATGAACATGCATTTGGCGATATGGAGGGTGTCAAAGGTCTAAAACTCCATACGATAGAACTACTAGTTTTCTCCCAATAAGTTAATATACAGCGTATTACAATAATGCTGTAAATAAGAATCTGAAAAGTAAGAAGATTCAAATAAATATTTTAACGTGCATGAATAAATCCACCCACCCCTACAGATTTAAGATTCACTTTTCATAATCCGTGACCGACAGAGGAGCATCTTGGTGGCAGGGGTTTAAAACTTTAACAAGACTCAAACTGACACAGGCAGAGTGAAAGACTGGATTTTTTCAGGTAGGGTACAAGTGATTTCAAAACATTTCAGCCGGTTATATATATCGTGTATATATTATTTATCTCATATAAGATGCATTTGGTTGAGTTGCGCTGCAGTAAAGCGCTTCATGGAAGTACTCTGTAGTCAACGAGTGTAGCTTTTTTGCCTTTTTTAGAAGTATTGACATCTTACAACATCACGTTTTCCGGTCATTACAATCGAGGCGGGAAGGTGTCTGCTAGTCTTTGGTGGAATGTGGGGCTCATTACACAGTTTTTCCCCGTGCATACTGTTGTACTGGCATGAGCGGGGGGGGGGGGGGGGACCACTTGTTATTGCCCCCTTCCGTTCCTTTATCCTCTCCCGCGCAGCTGTAACGGTCACACAGCTGCCGTCTGACGGTTCCCATGGCAACCTTTTCCCGCCATGGCCCTGACCAAAGGGCTCTGGGAGCAACTGCCATTGAAATATGTTCCGTCCTCCATGCAGACACACTCAAGGCACACTTTGGGTGTCCTTTTCCATCAACATAGACTGTGTCCTGGTAACTGCTTTAAGTGTTATCAGGGAGTGGACGCCAAGATAACCGCCGTCTGTGGCATTTAGACATTTAAGATGGTCTACAAGCAGCAGATTAAATTGCAAATTTACACCAGCAAATGCACACTCATTCACTTGTAGAGTCTTGATGAAAAATAAGCCTGGAATGACCCTGTTTTTTCTTCTGTTTTACATCCTCACAGCATGATGGGAAACCATACTGCCACAAGCCATGCTATGCTGCCCTCTTTGGGCCAAAAGGTGAGATGAGATTAAACACTTTTCAGATTGAGCATTTCAGCATTTCAGATTGAAGTCATGTGACATGGAACTCTTCTAATCTCTGCCCATTTACCATATATACAACATACTGGGTTATG
The DNA here is from genome assembly GCA_018155175.1 of Sinocyclocheilus anophthalmus. Lineage (NCBI taxonomy): Eukaryota > Metazoa > Chordata > Actinopteri > Cypriniformes > Cyprinidae > Sinocyclocheilus > Sinocyclocheilus anophthalmus. Next base: position 227,468 of record JADLZN010004856.1, read on the forward strand.
GAATTATTGATATGATTTAAGAGATTTTGCACTCTTGTACATATAGCAAGAGTAAATAGTTAAATCATTGTTGTCATGAAATTAAATAGTGCCCTCTGCTGGGCATTAGGAACATTCTTGTTTTGAGAAAGAAATCGCTGTATGTACATGGTTAAAATGTATTGGTATCTGCAGAGATTAACATGAAATTTGATAGATAAATGTCGTAAAAGTATTGCTAGTTCATGATACCGAATGCATTAACTAATTTTAATGAAGGAACAAATGTAATTAGTCATATCAAACATTTCTTAATACGAATGTTGTATGATGAAGAGATATTTTCATGAAACCTTGTTTATCATGTAGGTGTGAACATTGGGGGTGCAGGCTCATATGTGTATGAGGCTCCCACCAACCCTTCCCCACCTGCATCCACCGTGGACTCTGCACCCAAACCTCAGGAGAAATGGGTCCCGGCATCTTCAAGACCACCATCTAAAGGTACAAACAGCAGCAGAGATCAGCAGCAACTGACTTGTTCTTATCTGAACAGGCTGAGTGTGCAATTAATGCCACAATATAAAAGTTGTAGATTGTGTGCATCTTCCTTTAGCTACAAATCATTGTATTCTAAATGTTTTGCAATAAGACATATGACAAATTGCACAGAGTTTATTTGGATCGTGAAGTGCATGCATCTCTCATTTCAGCTGGAAACATCACTACCTTCTCTGGGGAAGCCAACTTGTGTCCCAGATGCAACAAGAAGGTCTATTTTGGTATGCTTCTCTCTGTCCTAACAACATTTCATACTGTGGCTTGGGTTTTAATGATAGGAAATGGTGGCAGCATAATGACATGTCCTGTTACTTACTTATGGCAGCTGAGAAGGTGACTTCACTGGGGAAGGACTGGCATCGTCCATGCCTGCGTTGTGAGAGATGTAGTAAGACCCTGGCAGCTGGCAGCCACGCAGAGGTGAGAGGAAAATGAAGTTGCTAATAGGAGCACAAAGGCTACCATAATTCTTTCAATAATTCTGTTCATGTAAAAGAAGTTAATCAAGAATACTTTTTTACATTAGAAATCTTGAAGAAACCGCAGGGCATCTATGGGTCATTAAAAAATGTTAATAGGTAATAAATCAATTTCCTGCAAATTAAGTCTTAAAATATGATTCATAGGTTTATATGAACATTTCCTTTGGGAGTAAGTACAGTTAATCAAAATAAAACTGAAATCTCAGTATGACTTAATGTGATAATTAATTTGCACAAAAAGAACATTACCACTGTAGAAGCCAAAGAAATAACATGTTAACTTGGCACACTGTATATGTATGAATGCAATATTTTGTAGTTGATGTGCAGGTCTTAAAACATGAAAAGGTATTGGAAAAATATTCAAATGTATTCAGTTTTCAAACATTTCTATTTCTAAATGCATGAATTTATCCTAAAAGGTGTTTTTGTGTGTTGCAGCACGATGGTCAGCCCTACTGCCATAAACCATGTTATGCTGTCCTCTTCGGCCCAAAAGGTACTGTGAGAGTTTTCAACTCTAGATGGAGCCATTGCTTAATTTTCAGAAAATAATCTGACATGTTTCAAATGAGCAGTTCTTCTTTTGCCACACTGAACTTTTCTTTTATATATTCTTCTGCTTTCTTTATATCATAATGAATACTGAAAACCTGATATGTCCAAGTTAAATCAGTTTCCGTTAAATTGGTTATTAACCCAGTCTGATCCACTCTCCTGGATTTCTAGGTGTAAACACTGGTGGCATTGGCAGCTACATCTATGACAAGGAGCCCAACACGGAGGCCCAGCCTTGATTTTCAATCCTTGGGAAGCCCAACTTCACTAATAACAGCCACTACCAGTACCTCACGCACTTTCACATATGCCCCACTTTTTGCCTTATCACGGATAACCTGTGCCAGTTTGGACCTTTCTGCAGAAAAACGCCACATACTACAATCATGCCTTGAGCTCAAGCTGCACCACTGACAGTCCCTTGGCCTCTTCTTTTTGGTCTACCCCAATTCCAACTATCCCCGATAAGAGGAAAGTTTGAACTGGTTAATCATTTCTGATTTGTCCTATGATTCATTTAAGGGTAATTTATTTAATTGTATACAGTATCTTTGTTATATTACATGTTGTTACATGTTGTATTATCATTAAAATGCTGTATTGTAGCTCCTCTACAAGGGGAAAAACTAATATCCCTACTTCCACAATACTGCATGTACAGTAAGATGTTTGTGTAATGCGTGTTCTAGTAGCAGATAAAACAACACCAGTTCACTGAGGGAGTTTTGTTTTAGGAGCCGTGCTGTTTGAAATGCCTGCTGACAGAGAGATGAATCTCACCTAGAGGCGCCCATGCAGGTGCGTTCGGGAGCACATCATCATAAATCTGAAAAATATTCCCAAACCCAGATTTACTTTTTGGCCATATGGCAACATTCTTAGTTTAAACATTTTAAGAGAAGGTCTGCAGGATGTATGCAGACAGTGAAGTAATGTTAAAACGGCAAGCTCTGATTTTTATATTTTTAAGGGGGAAGACCGACTGCCCCAGGACGGCTCTGTCCTGCAGAGTTTAGCTCCAGTTCTAATTAAGTACACCTGAACCAGCTAATCAAGGTCTTCCAGATTACTAGAAACTTCCAGGCTGGTGTGTTGGGACAGGATGGAGCTCAAATCTGCAGGCCCTCCAGGAGCAGGTCTGGATACCCCTTGATTTATGGGGTAGCTAGTTGAAGTCCACAGGGACAGATGGGAACAGGGGTGTATGTGATTGGTGCTTGGTGACTAAGTAGCTGCAGCTAATATTTCTGATGCCAATCTAGTACCGTTACATGACGCATGGAAACGGATTAAGGAAAAGATATGAATAAGCTTTTGTATTGTTTGTGATCTGAATATTTTAAACGAACCCCAGTTTCTCAAAGTGTTGAAACTGAAGTATTATGTTTCCCATTAGTTCTTTAGTTTGTAGTGAATTTGACTATATTCTTTCTGAATGTGCATTCGTACTCTATGACTGTTATTGTTGTTCTAATTTTTTTTTTTTTTTGCTGTATCAGGCCTTTGTTCTTTGGAGAACTTTCTTATGCAGAGTCTGTACGTCATGTTCTGCTGCTTATGTATGTTTAATCCCATATTAAAGTTTACATAAAGCTTTTCCCTTGTCTTGGATTTTTATTTAAGTGCAGCTGAATGTGACTCCTGTACTGAAACATGCTATAACAAGATGGGAACAATAAGGGAGTTAAGGCAAATTGATACCGATTGCCTTGGATGCACTGCCATTGTTACTATTTTCCAGTAATAATTTGATTGTCATGATCTTCGTGTTATGCACTTATCCACAGCAACAGCCCTGAACATTCACTGGAATAATGTTTCTGACAGAATATTTGTGTGCTTTGATCACAAAACGCTTTTGTGTAGTAATTGGTTTTTCTCCATTTTACAATTAAAGGTTGTCTTGGGAATATACTCCTGTGATGCGAGTTCTCAAAGCACTGGAGAAAACATCTCTTGATCTGCAGTTAAGGTTACATTGTCAAATTAGGTCTGCTTAGATTTGTCTGTGCTTTGAGCTCTTAGCAAATCAATAGAACAAGATATTCATTGTAAAGATTTCCTTTTTTAATCATACTTTTTTACTCTGTACAAAAACAATAAAATGTGACTAGACTATTGGTGCTAGAGATCAAACAGCTTGCAAATGGTAGCACACTTGAAATTTACTTTCAAAAATGACTTTATTAATAGAGCTTCGTTCATTTTATGTATCAATTTTTGCTTTGAAAATATTTAAAATAAGTCTAAGTATGTTTTTTTTTTTGTATTTAAGGTGCAGTCAAACTAGCAGAATTTTGCAGGTCTATTGTCAATAGTGTAGCAATGCATGTAGTCCCTTTCTGTTAATAACTGTTTCCATTCAAGTTAACGTTTTAACTTTTTTTGTTTAGCGAAGGTACAGAGTGAAAAAAAAAAAAAAATGATGCACAGTTTCCATCCAGCAAGACAACGAGAACAAAATTGTCACTTCCTGATAAACTGGCGCCAAGTATCATTAAGAAAAATTTTATTTGCTGTAGGAGAAGCCACTGTGGGTCTTTTATTGTATATAATAAATTACTTGCACCTCAGAGCATGCAAATGAAACGCAATAAACGTGGCAATGTTTTATTTTGCTTTCGGGACAGATTCCGGTTGGAGGTAATCATACTGAACCACTCTGATGACAGACTTTGGCTCAGGCATTTCAGAATGACCAAAACAACATTTCAGATTCTGTGAAACGAGATCCGTCCGCTGGTTAGTCAGGCTATGCCATCCCATTGTACAAAATCACATGACTTTTTTGATGCACATTGAGGAAGTTATTCTGTAAATGAGTTTCCATCATACTTCATGGTTTTATGGAGTGTTTTCTCATTGGATAAAAAATGTATCCGACACAGTTGAGCACATTTTTAGAATGTATGCGCACTTTCACATTTGTTTTTATGCAATATCCCAAAATGCGCATAAAAATGGGTGGATGGAAGCATAGCTAGTGTGGTGAATTTGTGAGAAAGTTGTGTGAACCTGTTGTTAAATCGTTCAACCGCCCACAAAATTCCAGATCGAGAGGATTCCTATTGACACCTGAATGGTGATTGGTCAAGATGGCGTTCCAGTGGTTTTAAAATATATATCACGGGTGTCCAAACTTGCTCCTGGAAGGGCCATTGTCCTGCAGAGTTTAGCTCCAACCCTATTTAAACACACCTGAACCAGCTAATCTAGGTCTTCTAGGCTAATCTAGGCCAAGAGAGTTAGAGCTGGTTGGTCCTTCAGGAGCAGGACTGGACACCCCTGATGTATATAATATCTATATATTATAGCTAATATATAGATACTGTATCTCACTGCAGGTCATACCTATGTTGTATTGTTACAGTATTGCAGCATACCTTATGAATTGTAGCTGTGGTGGTATTAAACATCTTCACGAGCCAGTTTTCCTAAAGTGTCCCCAACTCTGACCCTCACCTCATACATAGATGTTCTAAAACATTTTCCCATCGACGGAAAGAGAAGCTTTACTGGATTTTCGTCGATGCTACAATAGAGCTAGCGCAACACAGCTGGAAATGTTTCCTGTTATGTGTTTACAATGGACAGGTTGGGCTGTCTGCTTCAAACCACCCACAATTCATCCTGACCAATGTGGGATAGGTAACCTGGGTCCCCCAGTCTTTCATGAATGCCCGCCCGACAGCAGGATTGTATTTTTCATGTTTTAAGGGGTCAGAGGATCGATTTCAAGTTTTTCTTTCTCTTGGAGTGTTACAAGCTGATTGTGCATAGATAGATCCCTGAAGTTGCAAAGACTAAAGTATCAAAACCTAAGAGATATTCTTTATCAAAGTTAAGAATCTGCCACACCCCCCTAAAACGGCTTCTCTCTAACACGCCCCCACATATCTACCTAACTATGTGGAAATATTAGCATAATGCAAACCAAATGTGCACGCAAAGAAAGAATGCGTGGTTTCAGTAACCGCAGATAGTAGCAGCCATGTCAGGGAGACGCTGTGAGTTTCTAAGCGAAAGCAAAAGCACTTTATTTGGCCTTCGAAAGTAGATGCATTTAGGAATCTTTAAGATTTTCTTACAACAGAACAGCAATGCATTTTTATGACGACCGTTTCGTGAACCTAGGATAGGAGGTAATTCAGAAGCAGCAACTGTTTTGTTATTAGTTTTAGTATTTGCTATTGACTGTTCAAATGCGGCTTTTGCGCATCGTGTGTGTGTGTGTGTGGTGAGAGAGAGAGAGAGAGAGAGAGATCATCACATCACATAAGTCAGCTTCTTAACTGCATCTTGTTGTACTGCATCATCACTGTGTCTGTTGCCCTTTCGGGCTTGAATTGATGGTAAAACTAATTACATTATTTATTGTCTTTACATTTATTTTGAAAGCTGACTCTCGCTATTATGGTAAGGGGTGTTACATTTCCCACGAGTGCTGCGGTGTTCGGCCAATCACAATGCACTGGGTCAGCTGGCCAATCAGAGCAGACTGCGCTTGTCGGAAGGAGGGACTTTGTAGAAAACGAAGCGTTTGAGAGAGGCGGGGCATAGAGGACCTACAATAATGTACAGTATTTGAAAAATAATGTGTTTTTTAAAGATTAAAGCATGTCAACATATTCTGTTACACCAAATACACAAAATAATGATCTTTTAAAAAAGCATCATATGACCCCTTTAACATGACACTCTCTTTGTAAATACAATTTAGTGCACATTTTCTCTTCTAAGCATTTTCGGAGACAAAAAGAGTGTGACTGTGCGAGCCCAACGCAAACGACAGCGGATAACCTCCGCAAACAAATCAAAGACGTAGAATAGAAGATTTACGATGCCGTGATAACTCTACATTCGTATTCAACGTGTTTACAGCTGACTGTCAAACTCGTACTCTTTTAAATCTTCTCACTGAGCCCGTGGCATGTTTGTCTTACACCCCCTTCATCATTCAATGCCAGAAAAGAATCACCTTTTAAAGCTAATGACTTACCCATCAAAGTGCAACACAATTCACGTAAACGCCTTTTATACAATATCACTGAATGCTGTCATCTAGTTGAAATATTGTAGGCGTGTTAAAATTTTGTTATGAAATATATATTCAAATGTCAGGCAGTGACAAACACGGATAAAAAGGAATTAAATATAATAATGAAGGTTGTTCTGGTAACATTCTCTCAAACATACATCTACTAAAAATATGACCATTTAACTAATTTTCAGAAAAGTGAATGGTTTAACATAATTTGCAGATGCCACTTAATATTCTACCACTTTGCCAATTTTGTTATCAAATGCAATTAAATTCATACATTTAAAGTGTGTCCAGATACTTTTTGGGGCCACTGTATATAAGCAGAGGAAGTGTAATAATTGTACACACATTGTCTCTGAATGAGAGTCAGTTGCTGTGAAGTTTCACCCTGACATCATAGTGAAACATAAATGGAGTAAAGCAGACAGTTTTCTGTCTAAACCCTGAGAACAGGTAATGCCGCATTGCATCCATCATGTTAAAGTGGTAAATATCACCCTAAGGTTGAGGTCTATCACCCGCTGTGCTAATCAAAACACTGTTGTAAATTATTTTACTGTCGAAACTTCCTTTGTACAATGCAAACTGTTGACTCTTTCTACTGATTATGTAATACTGTTTAGAGCGTTCCTATTTATTTTCTTCATCATGCAAATTTGGTAATATCCTACTGCTAACTTCAAACTTGACTGGACAGTGGCTCCTGCCCTACACAAGGGAGCAATTTGGTTACTTGGATACACTTCCGGTCAATTCCCAAACGCTTTAAACTCACTCAACTCTACTGGAAAACAAACTCAAAAAACAGCCTCTGTGAAGTAAAAAATAAAAACAGCCAATGTGCCAACACAGTCTGGTTAGATAGAGCATGATTTAAACATATCTTTTAAAAGTACTACTCACTTGACTAGAGTTCAAACTAAGTGCTTTTAACTGTAAAAATACAGTGCTGCCTTCAATTAACTTTTAAATGAACTTTTGCTTAACTTTAATCCAAGAATGCTGCAGTTTCCTCCTAGTTTTGTGGAAAAAGTAGAATTCATCCACCAGATGGCTAACGTCTGCTGAACTTTATATTTCTCAAATTGGAACAGTTTGGCTGTTGTCAGGTGGGTTTACAATAGTTTATCATCACATTGCCCAGCAATAAAGGCCAGACGCATGGGCAGCACTGGGCATAAATGGGTGGAAACAAAAAAAAAAGTGGAAAAATTGGCATATAATTCTCCTAATCTTAATATTGTGTTTCATCATGCTCTGAGGGAGTGTTTGCTTAGTCTTGTTTCTGTAACAGGGATTTTCCTATACAGAGAAAAGCCCATAGATTTATTCACCAGATGGCTTTCACCTAAATAAAGGGACAGTGGTATGTTGAGTCTGATTAGCTCACTAAATTACATCTAGGATCAAAATCGGTATGAAAAGTACCTATTTCGTCATCTCAGTGAGGTTGAGTGAGGTCGTCTCCATTGAATTGAATTATTTCACAGATTCCTGCTAAAGCATTTAGTGGAGTCACAGACTGAATAGAATGATAAGATATGATTCCTACTATACAAGTGTTTTACCGTAACTCTCTGAAAGGCTTCATTCAGGTTCTTCATAGAAAGAAGTATTGACAATTTATTTGTAGCAGTAATATACAGTATAAATCTTCCAAGATGTAAAAATGGTCTTCTTGCCAAATTAGAAAAGAACTACAATACTCATAATCCTAAAGAGAAATGGACCAATCAGACAAGGTGCATTTACTACAGAAACACGAATCATCCACTCCCACAAAGCATTGCACATGATAGCTGTGCTTTTATACTTAATTATACTTTTATAGAAGTTTTATCATTTTTATACTTAAATGAAAACTAATAAAAATTGATGTAGAAACAATCTTCACTCGTAAATAGTAAATTTCACAAATAACTAAAAATAACACTGAATTAAACATACATGTTTACTTAAGTAGAAAGAACATTTTTAATAGAAATGTAATTGTTTTTAAATTAAATTCATCAATATCATTAGTGTTTTTTGGAGGGTTGCACCACTTGACATTTACAACTTGAACTGACCTTGACACACAGTCATGAGGATCTGCAGGGGTCACACCACATTATTAGGAATTTTCCTCTTTTAATTAGTTTTTTTTTTCTTCTCATTATGGTATAACAACAGTTGTATCACCTTGACATTTTTTATATGCTCCCAAAAAAATATCAAAATGAGTTTTAGCCTTTATGACAGTCCTGGAGTTTTTAAACCACATACAGCCAAACGGATGTTCCCTATCCTGAATGAAATCATCGTTTGGCTCCTGTAAATCTGCACATTAACTAACTGCATGTGTTTACCCCAGAAAATTAAATTGTTAAATGTCAAGACTAGCGTAGCTTGGATGCAATGTCTGCTTTTAATAAAACATGGCCGGCTCCCTATGAAGTAGCTGAGTATCATTTAACACTTTACATGACAGAAAAACTCTCCAGCATCTGAACAAACTACTGAAATTCAACAAATAAATCATTCACCGACTCTGACTGCAAAATCAATGCAGTGTCAATATCTCTATCCATCACTGTCAAACACTGCAAAGCCTTAAGCATTGACCTGCCTAAACCATATTTTATTGTATCCTATTGAAGAGTCCAAAGTCTCTTTCACTGCTCGATATTTTTCCTTTTCTTTCCTCCTGTAATGATACACAGATGTGCATCCACATTGGCCTGAAAACACTTCATCTTTATAAGTCCAATTTCTTTCTTAATCTGCAAGCGCAGCCTAGATGCCACATGTGTTACTAGGATTTGAAAGCTTGGCGCATCATGGGAAATTCCCTTCTTTTTGTATTCGTCATTTCAGCCTGAAAAGAAAAACACATTACTGATGTTTAGCACTGCAAGCCCTGATTTTCATAATGTCAGCATGATGAAAGAAAGCTGAATGCAAGTCAAACAGCCCTGATACCTTAAGAGCCTAGACAGCATTACCTAAACACTGAACCCCTATCTCACGTTTCCGCCGTCACAGTCTCACAATTGTGATCGAGCTGCACAGGTGAGCTGGCAGATGTTTCAGACTGGTGAATATAAAGGGGAGATCTGAGAAGGTGGCGCTCTGCCACAAGAAGGACTGAAGGCCAGAGGGTTTGCGTGTTTGTGAGTTTGACTCATTGTTCTTTTTGTTCAGGGCTGTGTAAGAGTAACCGAATCACCACTTTGTGCCACATCAGCGTACTGATCATCTTTTCAGGGTTTCAGGGTAGCAAAAATGACTAGCTAACTTATCCTTCCAACTGGGGGTGGGCGATATGACCAAAATCTTATATCACGATATGAGTAATTTTATTTCACGGTAATGATATATCACAAGTAGGCGCCGATAGCCTCATGGTTAGTGCGTCGAAATATTGCGTAACTGCACTCACAGTGACCCCAGTTCGATTCCCACCTCAATATCCTTTGCTGATCCTGCTCACCTCTCCACCAAATATTTTCCTGTCCTCTCAAAATTAAAAGGCACAAAAAACCCGTAAATAGAACTTAAAAAATGATATATCACAAAATAGTTATTTTTGCTTTAAATAAGGTCTTTATGAGTAAGGTTGTTGATCCCCAGAAATCCATAATTCTTGTCACCAGTGTCAATATCACAAAAAACTAATTGGCCAAGTAAACCATCAGCGATTAAATAGAAACGAACTAATACCAGCAGAGACAAAAATAAAAACTACAGTAAAACAAATAAGAAATGCTACATTGTATAAAGTAATCAAAGGAACAAAAACACTGCATATTCTTCACTGTGTAAGTTAAATATATATTTCTTCTTATTAAAGTTACAAAAGTGATTTAGTCAGAGTCCAGTGGAGAGTGTCTCTCGTTTGTTTGTTTTTGAGGTACGGCATGACAGAGGAATAGTAACTGCTGTCACTTAGACTGCCCGACCAATAACTGTGCACTGTTGTGCTTTCTTTCTCAGCTGTTTGCTTTCACTTAAGACCCAAATTACTGTGTTTACGAGAATACTTTCAAAGATGGACATTTTGACACATACAAGTGTGTGAAAGTCTCTCAGACAGCGCGTACATATAGGCCTAGCAAAATTAGTTCTCTTTTGCTGCTGATTGCGTTTCAATGGCTTAAAATCACTTTTTTTGGCATGCAAACGATACATTTTCATGACCACATCAATGTCATGTGGGCGTGTAACCGCAATAAAGACCATAATCCAAAATCTCAACCAGTTGACAAATTTCTACCTGTTAATCGTGTCTACTGGCATATCGCCCACCCCTACTTACAATTATCAAAATTAATGCTTAATCAGTACTTTTTATTGGACGTTTAATTTAAATAATTTAGAAGTCCTAATTTTTATTTTATTTAGGTTAAACAAAGCAAAATCAACATTTCACGTAAACCCTTTTCTGATTTCACTCCAGTGGATCCCAGTTGCAGCCAGAATTAAAATCAAAGTTACAGTTCACCCAAAAATGATAATTATTATAATTTAGTCACACTCATGTCGTTCCAAACCTATATCACAAATTAAGATACTTCTGTCACTCTATCCAAAAATATAGGTCTAGCCTTGCAAGTTTTGGTTACCTGGATTTGTGTAACAAATGTCCACTGAAGGCGAGTTGAAGTGAGAACCCAAGTGCAGTTTATTTGCAACAAAGACAAAACATAATCCAAAAAGACTTGACTTGACTTGATCAGACTTGACTTGGCATGAACAGACTTGACTTGGCATAAACAGACTCACCGACAGCAGGGTTACAACATCAATACTCGACAAAGAACAAAGGCAACATGAGGGCTATTTATATCAAACAATACAGGTCACATGAAAAGAACCAATATGAGAACAACTCCTGACTAAACACCAATCACAACATGACACATACACAAGGCAGCAATACATGAGGGCAAGGGAAGCATGGCACCAACAGCATGAATCAAAATACAAAAAAAAAGATATGAAAACAAGAACATGAAACAAAACCCAAAACAGACATTACAACCTCCCCCACCCCCTCTAAGGGCAGCACCTGACGCCCAAGTGAAACACCCACTCTATAACATAAACAAAACCCAAAGAGTCCAGGAGGGTGACAGAGCAGAAGCAGAACAGGGGGAGGGATGGAGGGCCAGGCCCGTGAAGGGGAACAGGACCTGGATAATGGGTCAGTGACAGACCTGGGTAGTGGACACATGGTGTGGTGGAGAGGTGGGCCTGGACCGTGGAGCAATGGCGGACCTGGGTCGTGTAGCAGAGACAGACCTGAACTGTGGAGCAATGGCAGACCTAGGCCGTGGAGCAGTGGCAGACTGTGGAACATTGGAGGGCCTGGGCCATGAAGCAGTAGCAGACAGTGGAGCAAATGAGGACCTGGTCCATGGAGCAGTGGCAGAGCCGGGAGGGCAGGGAGCCATGGCGGAGCAGAGATATGGACAGACCACTTGACCATGATAGAACAAGCAGAGAGTTCTTGAGCAGCCTCTATAGCCACAACAGAGCAGATTGAGAGTTCATGAATGGCCTCCTTGGCCGTGACAGGACAAACTGTGAGTTCATGAAAGGCCTCCATGGCCATGACTGAAGGCAGAGATAACATGAATGGCCTCCTTGGCCATGATAGGACAGGCTGTGAGTTCATGAACGGCCTCCTTGGCCGTGATAAGACAGGCAAAGAGTTCAGAAGTGGACGACGACACCTCGGGAGGTTCTGCAGCGGAAGATGCCACCTCTGGAGGTTCTGCAGCGGATGCCACCACCTCTGAGGCAAACTCATGGACAGCAGAGGCCTCTGGGGCAGATTCTTGGACAGAAGAGGCCTCTGGAGCAGACTCATGGACAGGAGAGACCTCTGGGGCAGACTTGTGCATAGGAGAGGTCTCTAGGGCAGACTCGTGGACAGGAGAGGCCTCTGGAGTGCAGTGTGCAGCCCACACACTAAAAATGGCCACCGCCATCACGGGCAGCACAGTAGACAGTGGGAAAAAAATAAAAAAAAATCCTTAGGGGAAGCTTGCTTGGCAGCCATGGCGTGACAAGGCTCTGACGTGATGGCTGTGGCGTGGCGAGGCTCAGGCCTGGTGGCCATCTTGGCCGGGTAATCAGGCATGGCGGCCATCTTGGACGGGGACTCAGGCGTGGTGGCCATCTTTGCTGGGGACTCGGCGGGCAGCGTGACTAGCAGGTCCTGGTTGGGATCATTCTGTGAGCAGGCCTGACGTATCAGGCCCTGGAGTACACACCTACATGACGGACCCTGAGTAGCAGACATGACGTTAGCAAGGCCGCTGTAGTAGCAACATGATGTTACAGCCCTGGATTATGCAGACATGACTTTAGCATGCTCTGGAGTATCAGACATACGTTAGCATGCCCTGGAGTAGCAGACATAAGTTAGAGGCTGGAGTAGTCAGACGGAATGTCCGGCCCCTGAGTAGCAGACATGACGTTAGCAGGCCCTGGATTGGCAGACATTACGTTAGCAGGCCCTGGATTGGCAGACGTGATGTGAGCAGGCTCTGGAGTAGCAGACATGACTTGAGCAGGCCCTGGAGTAGCAGACATGACGTTAGCAGGCCCTGGATTGGCAGACATGACGTTAGCAGGCCCTGGATTGGCAGACGTGATGTGAGCAGGCTCTGGAGTGGCAGACATGACGTGAGCAGGCCATGGATTGGCAGACGTGACGTGAGCAGGCATGACGGTTGGTACATAACAATGCTACGGTGTGGTGGGTACTGTAGGACTGCAGGGTTCCTCATCCGCAATTCCTACAGTAAATGTGGAACCACTCAACCGGAGTGCAAAGTCAAGATACTGCTCCACAGACCAGTGAGGAGTGTGACGTGGCATTAACTGAGAGATTTTGTTTATGAGGCCAAAACAGAAAATGTCCTTAAGAGCAATGTCACTGAAGTCCACTTAAATAAAGTTCACAGAAGTCCTGAACATGTCCTCGATGGTCCGTTGCTTGTCGAAGGGCATAAACACCTGCTGGGTTTCAAGTTTTGAGGTTGGTGTATTTTCTTTAACGGTCCACTGAATGTGAGTTGAAGTGAGAACCCAAGTGCAGTTTATTTGCAACAAAAACAAAACATAATCCAAAAAGACTTGACTTGACTCGAACAGACTCGACTTGGTATGAATAGACTTGACTTGGCATAAACAGTATTGATGGCACGATTGATACCAGGGCTCCGTTTGAACCTTCGAACGTCATGCAGTATTGGAAGGTCGGGACAGCTGGTTTGAAAAAATTGGCACTTCACCGCTCTCACCTGGTGCAAATAAAAGGATTATTTAGTCACTTACTCAGTAAGAGGTACAGCTCGCCCAAAATATTTTTTTCAAGCACCCACGTCAATATATGATCACCTCCTTGGTGTTTTAGATATACGGAGGTGAATCCGTTGTGGTCTCATTGGCACAATTAATTTAGATGACATTATATCAATTTAGTAGATTGTATAATCCCAGATGATTCCACTCTTTAATTTCACGGACTTCTGAAACTTTGTTTGTCACGTTTTTCCAACCTTCCTCGGCTCCGTGATGATTTTGTCAATACGATGGAGAAAGCACGTCCGACCACCAATGTCGCTATGGTGGCATTGTTCTGAAGCTTCAAGTAATGAACCTTTTTTCAGCACAATTTGATGAAAGCCTCAAACGGTTCAGAAAGCCTTGGTTTCCCATCACTATAACCATACTCACCGACAGCGGTTTAACACAATAACCTCACCACAGAACAAAGGCAACCTGAGGGCTATTAATCAACAATACAGGTCAAATGACAAAAACAACCAAGAAGAGACAAGACACAGCTAAAGACAACCAATCCCAAACATGACACATTACACAACGCAGACGGTGCGTTCCAAACAGGATATATCGCCCTCTGAAGGGCACTTCAGAGAGAAAACAATCATGGCCGCCATATTGAAGGGTCGTTCCAAACGAAGTGCTCAAAATTGGCCACTTCAAAGGGCCCTTCGGAATTAAGGATTTTGAAGGGTACAACTGATGAACACTTCGAGCTCCCATGATCCTTAGCGCAGATTCTTTGCATGATGACGGCACCTCCGTGTGGGCACGTGATGAAGCAGAAGAGCACTTCAAGAAACAGTTGTTTGGTCCCCTATACCCTTCAACCCTTCAAAGCTCTCACTCCGAAGGGTTAACCTTTTGAAGGGATTAGGGCATAGGGATGAGCCCTTCCGAATGGAACACAGGGAGAAATACATGAGGGCAAGGGAAGCATGACACAAACAGCATGAATCAAATTACAAAATAAAAGACAGAAAAACAAGAGCATGAAACAAACCCACATACCTTTACAACTTGTTTTTAAAAAAAAAGATATTATCCACCTTTTTCTTGTCGTAAAAATATCCATTTGGAAAATATATGGGTATGGCTTCCGGTTTCATCTGCGTCCACTCCTTCCAGCTATTTTTAGCTGAACAAAACAGTTCGTTTTGCTGCTTGATATTGAAAGTTGGTGTGTCTTATCATATTATTTTAATGTATTATCTGTAATTATGAACACACTGGTTTGTAGTGCAAACAGTTTTACTGTTTACTGCACGTTGTTATTCTCCTCCTTATTTACCTATAGCGGCTAATGAACCGGAAGTCTCACTCATAGGCTTACTTCCGCGTTGAAGAAAAAGGTGGATAGGTTTGGAACAACATGAGTGGGAGTAAATGACAGAATTATCATGTCTTCATTTTTTACCTTTAAGGTTTTAACGCTGGTTTTAAGGACTACCAATGGAACAACACCTCTCTACCTCAATTCACTCATACAATCCCCTTTCCAACAGCTACACTCACTGAACAAGCAACGTCTTCTTGTTCCTTCACAACGAGGCAAAAAGTCATTGTCTAAAACCTTTGCCTTCTCTGCTCCTCTCTGGTGAAATGCCAACATCCACCCAAACTGATGAGAACATCTCTCAAGAAGCAGCTAAAGACACACCTCTTCCACAAGCACTTAACCAGCCAACACCTTTAAACCAATGCACTTACACAAACACACACACAAACACACAAAAATATATATTTACTCTCTGCATTTCTCCTCTTCTCTAGCTTGCTTTGTAAGCTAGTTGTCTAATACACCTATAATTGTACATACTACGAATTTTGTTGACTCTTTGAAGAATTGCTTTTTTTTCAGTTTGTAAGTTGCTTTGGATAAAACTGTCTGCTAAATATATAAATATAAATAAAATGTACATGTAAAATATTTCCAAGTAGGCTACTCCCTGAGGTACAAATATCCCTAGCTGGGAATTAATGATCTAATGGATCTGTCTCACACAGAGACGGCCACACTCAGAGATCTGACAGTAATACTGAACTGTTCTTTGCGGTAAAGCCAAACATAAGACTCCTCCATATGCTGATCTCTTTGTCCTTTCATTTCTCAAGCTGGAACTGTTTGAGTATTGTCAAACTTAGGAAGTCAGACTTAAAAAACAATGGAAAAACTACATCCACAGAGGATAACAGGTGGTTAAAAAGGAAACATGAGAACAAACAAAACATTTTTTTTTTTTTTACTGATTCCATGTCTAACGTCTCCTAAAGTGGATTTTCTCTTCTTTTAGTCTGACTTTTTTTTTTTTTGTAAGATTACCAAGTTTTGCTTTGTGTGGCATCAAGGCCTGAAATTCTTCTTTTTTTTTAGATTTGTGAAAGGATGTGCTTCAGAAAATGTTGAAACACAGGAGAAGGAATGTACTTGCAATAAACATTAAATAAATATAATTAACTGTAAAAAAAAGGAAGTGTTACTGTACATTCTTTGTGAGGGGAGAAAATCTGTAAAATGGTTGCATGCAAAATATGCAACACCGCTAAATATTACGTTTCTGAGAATTCAAATGAGCTTGTAAGCTACCCAGTCATGTATTGGAAATATCTAAGTTTCTGTAAAACTCAAAAAACATACCTATGTATGTTTAAACTGCTGCAGTTTCCAGTTGAAATGAACACTAGAGGCAGTAAAACTCAAACAATTTATTAATTTTCAAAAGCTGTTTTGATAAAACATAGGTAGAAGCATGTATTTCCACTGAGCCTGGGTAGTGTAATAAAGTATGTCACCCCAAGCACACATTTTCAATGGGTCTGGGTAAGTTTTAATTGTTGGATATAGACCTCTGAAGCTGGACAAGTGTTTTTTTCACACACACAAAAAAAGATTAATATCTCTAATGCTTTAAAAGAAGTAATGGGACACCAAAGTGTACCATGTTCATGGCATGTGCTGTGCAGAATCAATTATATGTCCTGCATTATGAAATAAAAATTTTTTGAAGGCATACAAATATGCTGACATTGACTGGCCTTCACGGTCCAATGAAGCGTACTCAACAAAGCCTACAACAACTGAACTTTCTGACACCATTTGCATAACTTTGCAAGACTAGTAGTAGATGGTTGGACAAGCTATAGACAAACAACATTGGGTGACATTCTGAAGTGTTGAAAAAAAGCACGTCAAAGACTATGAAGGCAACTTAATCATTGTTAAAATAGGCAGCTCTACCAGGATTTTAAATTAAAACAATCCCGGTGAAGACAACCAGCATATCGTAAGCTCTGGCCTTTCCTCAGGTCTCCCTCAATCTTTCCTTTCTTTTGTCACTGAACTTCCTGTTATGTGTTTGCTTCCACATCCCAGCATCTAAACTGGGCTGCATTCCCACCATTAATCCAACCCAGACTCCTTTCCATTCCTGTAGTCTTATAGTTTGATGTTCTTCATCTGTTCCTTTCAGTTACGCAATGAAATGGTCGACACACTGATTTAGGCACACTAATAAAGTGACAAACGGGAGTTCATGGACATTTTTCTTTTAAGACATCTATATATTTTTTTGTAGGATAACCTCAAAATCTTGGGAAGACATAATCTATGCCAAACCAGCACTCTTCATCAAGGCCAAAACCAGTAAGTGCACAGCAGCCAAAAAGGCAACACCCTGTTAGTACAACAACATACACTGCTTACCCTACAGTCCCATAGACCGCATAGCAGCACCCAAAAACACCCAAACACTCTTTGCATTCATGTTTATGTTATATGATTTTGATTTCGTGTAAATATATTGCTAAAAGGATATTTAAGCAATATTAATGACGTTATATTTAAGCAATGTCGCACTCACAATCGTGCAGGTGTTATGAAAATTACTGCAATCAAATTAATGCTGACATTCAGAGCAATAGCAAAACAGCAAGTGCTTAATGCAACAGTTTAATAAATGAAAAGTTAATACTGGGTAACTTACATTTTATACACATTTGCTCCTCCAGAGAAAATAGCTACAAAGCCATGACAGAATTAAACACTCAGAGCAACACACAGTAGAGTTTCCTTTCTGAATGAATCAGTGTATCAGTTGAGTAAATGATTCTATAACTCACTCATATACGTGTTTTGTTCCTCAATGAATCGGTTGAATGATTCAATAAGTTATTCATAACATACATGTTTGTTCTCAGAATGAATCAGCGTTTTTGAATGAATACGTGTATAATAGTGTCACTTGTCGCCACCTACCGACACAACTATGAAATCAAAAACTCTTTGTCATGTTTATTTCATATGATTTTGATTTTGTGTAAAAAAAAAAAAAATAAGGAAATTTGAAATAGCTGGAAAAAGTATTTAATATAAGTATCATTAAGTTTTGGGGGAGTCATACCATTTTACAACCTAAACATACCTTGTCTTGCCATGGGTAATGTTAAGTAATATTAACTAATATCTCTGTCCAGTTCAGTAGAAGCAATAAATAGGCTGAGACTACAAATACATTTTTTTTTTAAAAAGACTGGAATCTGCCCAATGTCCTGCGATAGATAAAGCAGCTGCTCGGCTATTCTTTGACTTGGCTGAATTCTTCAGTGGTCTGAAAGAGTTCCCACATGAACCCACCAGAGGAACCCTTTGGTCCAACTCTTTCCTTTGGGAAAACATTTATTTTCTTTTCAGGTCTGGAGAGCGAATCAGCATTTGTTTTTGTTGAGCAACGGTTTCCATAGAGACTGAAGGTTCTCAGACATTCAACATTCCAGAATATTTCTTCTAATATTTTTTTTTCTTTGATGAAACAGGCATGTTAACTAAAAACCCCCTTAATTCCTTTTGGAGTAAGATTAGGCTAATAATAACTAGAGGGCCACTAAGAAAAGTGAGGCGTCTTTTAACATAGACTTCTAATTTTAAGACAAATGGGACCTCAAAATGTTGACCTCAGAAAAGCTCTCCTGATCCGTTAGTACGCTAACATGTGATTAGCGCTTGATTAGCAACAAAAAACAGCAGCCAATAAAGAACCAGATCAGAGGATTCCCAAACCTTTGGACCATAAATTGAGCCACACTTGATTGACTCAAGCCAAGCAGCGGGAACGGTGCCCAATCAGGGCTCAGTCAGTCCATTCAGCTCTACAATGAGTCAGAGAAGCTGGTTGTAGAAAGTAATCCGCCCTGTGGTAACAGTGTTTTTCAATTTGTCAAATGCCAGCTTTTTTCAAAAAGTGCCTTCATCAAATTTACAATGCTACATGCACAAACCATATTCATGACAAAACATTCTGAAAAAATTCGTAATTCAAGAGGCATTTCATCTACAATTGAATAGCGCAACTGCATAAATATTTCGCAACTAGCTAAATATCAAAAAAGGATACTATCAATACTTTTACTGTAAGCCAGGCACAGTGTTGTTTTATTTGGATATTACATTTTTGCAATACTAATAATATTATATTTAATCAATGTCACACTTGCATGCTGATATTCAGATCAACAGCTAAGCGGCGAGTGTTATTGCTTTATGCAACCATTCAATAAACTAAAAGTTGATACATAGTAACTTAAATTTGATTTTTTTACAGTTGTTCCTTCTGGGAAAATAGCTACAAAGCCACAGCAGAATTACGTTTTCTGTCTCAGAGTAACACAGTGGTGTTTCCTTCTTGAATTAACCAGTGTATTTAAGCCAATCGGTTGAGTAAACGATTCTCTGACTCACTCATATATGGTTGAGTCGGCTGAGTGAATGATTCAATAGGTCATTAAAAGTTACGTGTTACTTCTCAGAATGAATCCGCATTTTTGAATGGATCAATTCATTAAGACAGTCTCTTGTCGCCACCTACTGGTGTAACTATGTAACGTGTAGAAAAATGGCAAAAATGCCGGTTTGTTTTAATAATCAGAGACACTTCAGAGGACTTTAACAAAGCATAATGACAGGGAACGGAGAGATTCACAGAGATTTTAGAGTCCAAAATCGAATGTGTTTCTCATTCCTGTTCCATAGAGTCCTTTATTTCACGACGTAGATTTACAAGCCGTTTCCAGAGTAATGCCATATTTAATGGGCCCATTTTATAAAAACAACAGTATTCACAAACAAGCGACCACAGGATCCCCAGCCTAATATTTAATGATTAGTTAACCACTTTAATATTACGATCCGTGATACACATGCCACAATCTTTTAGCAGCTTTATCAGCATAAACATTTCCACTCTGCCCTCCAAATATAGACCATTCCATTTTATTTTACAGATGATTTGAACACAAAGAGGCTTTTAGAGAAGAACAACATCAAACCTCCAGCATAATGACTTAAAAATTTCCCTTCGGTTGCAGTGGATGCAGCACAATGATGGAGCAGTGCCAGATACAGTAGAAGAGCATGATCGCTTCTCCAGGATTCGATCCACAGGACATTTTCCTGCTGTCCGACAGCCTGTGATTCCTAAATCGCACATTTTCCATATAAAACCACTTTCATTCATTCTAGTTTATACTGAGGCTTGCCAGAGTACTGGCTTGAAATAAAAGTTTCACTGTCCTTAACTCAACTGAAATCTGTATTTCTTTAGCTCTGACACTTTTCTCACACTATTACTTAGGGGTTTATTGTACAGGTAGGTGTTAAATCCTTAAAAGTTATGGTTTTGGGAATGGATACCATACAACAGTGGCAGGTTACCCTAGTTACCGTACAGTCATTTCCTGTCCGTTCTGCTTTCCTCAGCCTGCTACTCTATTATGACATAACCCCTCGTTTCCCAGCCAAACGCTCTCCATTGCAACCACAGTCATTTCCGTGCAGATAAACTGGTTTAATGAAGACTCCAGAGTACACAAATGGAAACTGCCTCCCTGAAATGTAGGAGCCTTGGAGATCTATTGCAAGTGCATGGTGAAGAAAATCCCCAAGTTCAAAGCTTCACCAAGACACCAATAAACCTGTATCCCTGGTAATTTGTGTTACTGATCCATGCCATGTGTGGCTTGGTGGCCTCATAATTGAAACCGTGTGGATATGTGGTCTGTCCAAATATTATGTCTGATTTTGTATCGGTGGATTTATGGTAGTATATATGGCTAAGGAATAAATGTTAAGGCGGTGTCACAGTAGAGTGGATGGTTGTGGTGCTTTTGTGGCAGAAAACCCGCAGTAAATGCACTCTGAGGCTTATCGAACTGCCACTGAAATCCTGTAACATGTAACATTTCTGTCTTCAGTAGACAGGGCTTTTCAACCAGTTGCTTGATACTTTAGTGCTCTCTGGCATATGAGAGTAATTTTCTCTGCTGTAGAGTACTACAGCCAAAGTAAAGTCGGTCAGATTACTTTTGATTTACCTAGACTATCAAGTGAGTGAAAACAGAAACTGGAAAAGTGTGCATGGAAACTTGGCACTTTAAGGAGCTGACGGTTTGTCTGATGATTGAATCTTTCATCAGCTATCTGACTATTTTACACTTTCTGCTTGTTTGCAATAGCTGAAATACACAAATAGATGTTTCAAATGATTAAAGGGGTCATATGATGCGATTTCAAGTTTTCCTTTCTCTTTGGAGTGTTACACGCTGTTTGTGAATAGATAAGATCCCTAAAGTCTCAAACCCAAAGAGATATTCTTTATAAAAGTTTTAAGCCTCGTCCATGCCCTCCTAACACCTCGTTCAAACACGCCCCACATGGTCTATGTCACGATGTGGGAAGATTTCATAACACCGCCAAAATGTTCACGCAAAGAAAGAAGGCGTAACTTTGATTCTCGATGTAGTATTGTTGCCGCCACCGCCATGTCGTGGAGACGCTGTGTGTTTTGTTGTGAAAGTGAAACTACTTTGTTTGGCCTTCCAAAAGAGGACACAACTAGAAATCAGTGGTTAAGTTGTATTTACAACATTGTTCGACACAATCAAACCAAATATTCAGATATGTGCAATGCATTTTACGGAGGACAAGGACTGTTTCCTGGAAGAGTAGCCTACAATGCCGGTGTTCCGGTGAGTTCAGTTCCCGATTCCCCTTCGGCGTGCATGCTTACCCTATACAGTCTATGATACTGACAAAATTTTTAAAATGCTGGACCACAGCCTGTAAGTACATTTACGTTTTCTACAACGCACTGGATAGCTGGCCAATCAGAGCACACCTCGCTTTTCAGACCGATGAGCTTTGTAAAAAAAAAAGCGTTTCAGAAAAGCGGGGCATAGAAGAGAAACAATAATGTACAGTATGTGGAAAATAATGTGTTTTTAACTGCATAAACACATTTCATTACACCAAATACACAAAATAATCTTATTTTTTAGCAACGTCATATGACTAATTTTGTAGTCTTATCAAGTTTATTCAGAGTTCAAATTTCACTCTTAACTGAGTTTGCAATTATTTAAAATGATTCCAGTACATTGTGCTGGATATGTAACATTAAAATACATTTACTTATAGGTTATCATGACTTTTTTTTTCCCTTTTAACAACTTAATAATTTGACTTTTGAGTGGGGATATTTTAAAGTACATTTCCGTTTTAGACTTTAAAGAATAAAATCCACTTTTAAATGATCAGTTGTTTATACAAAAGCACAGGGTTGATCTTTTAATACTGTCAGTAGGGGACAATCATAACAAAACATAATAAAGTGATTTCAAAGGAGATTTTAAAGGGATAGTTCAACAAAACATGAAAATTATGTCATTAATTTCTTTCCCTCATGTCGTTCCAAACCCATACGACCTTAGTTCATCTTCAGAACACAAATTAAGGTATTTTTGATTAAATCTGAGAGCTCTCAGACCCTGCATAGAAGAAGGGAACTACCACGTTCAAGGCCAAGAAAGGTAGTAAGGACATTGTTAATAGTCTATGTGACATCAGTGGTTCAACCCTAATGCTATGAAGCTATGAGAATACTTTTTGTTTGCAAAGAAAACAAAAATAACAACTTTATTCAGCAGTTTCTTCTCTTCTGTGTCAGCCGGCAAGCGTTCATGACAGTACCACAACACCTGTGACAATATAGTCTAACACAGTACATGTATAGCAAATTTTTTTAATAAATAAAAAGAATAAAAAGTAGATCGAAAAAAAAGGAATAGATAAAGCTAGTGTTTGCGGGTCAAGTGATTATTTATTTAACAAGAAAACAAATAGATAGAATAGAAATAAAATAGAGAGTACAAGTGTTAGAGGGTCAAGTGTAGATGGAAGAGATGTGTCTTTAGCCACTTATTGAAGATAGCTAAAGATTTAATTGAGGTGGGCAAGTCACCCACCACCAGGTGCACTTTTCAATTATATCATAGCAACAGTGGTGCCATTTAAAAAACAAAAAACCTAGTAGCAAATGTAACAAAACAAAACATAACATGAAAAAGAGAATTATTTAATTGTCTGATGAAGTTTTTTTTAATGAATTATCTACTCCTTATAACACCCAAAGGAAGGTAAGAAAGTAGTAACAGGGATGACAACAATGGCAATTCATAACCGTTTGACATTTTATAGTGAATGGTCGAATTGGCGTTGGCTCAAATATTATTTTTAATAGATTATAAAAGCTCAAATCTAAAAACAAATCATATAAAAAGCAAAAACGTTTTTTTGTTAGTGCATATATCAAACATCAAGGAGAAGTGAAAAAAAACAGAGCTAAAGACAGGCCAAAAACATCCTCATGATAAAAAATAAAAACATATCTAAATATAAAATACAATTTTATTTTTATGATTACTTTAAGCAATGTTAACACAGAGAGAGCAAAACATTTGCAACAGCTATTTACTGTTCATATTGTTCAAAATCATTTTTCTACACATAATATGTACATAAGGGACACAAAAGTCACCCGTTCTGTAGGAAGACCCAGTTACATTCACCCAAGCATTGTGTGGAGCACTAATGCCTAATGACTCGCCTCTCGGCCAGCTGGTGTCTGTCTGCCAGTGATTATATCACACTTCTCAGCTTCATGTGACATGCTTTCACAACATTTGCCCATTACACTGGAAAAGTTCTAGCAACCTTCGGGGGGAAAAAAATGCCAATTACACCACAGCGTGAAACACGGGCGTTTAAAGCCAAACTGGTGCCAAATCATGAATAGCTCAGTGCCATAAACTTGTAGTGCTAGCAAATCGAGGGATGGGTGAAACTACTGCACAACTATGCACAGCAAACGCATGCACTGATTGTGATAAGTTACAGTCTATCTCACAATAATTACATGAGAAGTGCAAGGAAATGTACAGTCCCTTCCTTTCTCTTTTTTTCTACCAAGGGTGTCAGTTTTCTCTTGTTTCAGCATAAATATAATCATAATGGAACATATGCTTGTCATTTAGTTAACGAATGACAGTCGGCTAAACAAATACACTGCACTGTCCAACTTGATACCAGGTATAAATATTTGTCCGGCAATAAAAACAGAAGAGTTTAGCTTGTATTGTGGCTTAGCTGACATGGGATGATACATTTGCCTTGCCAGTGCAACGGCTTGCAACACTGTTAAAATCTTCCAAACACATGCAAGCTCATCATATCCTGTTTTATTTCTTGTTACCATGGCACAGGAAGTAAACTATGACAAATAACAGCTGGTTGCTAAGGAAACAACTTTTTTTTAACTCTCCCTCCCTCTCCTTTTTGAGAAAATTGTTGCATTCTTTCCAGTATTTTGCCACACCAGAAATGAAGATTACCGATGATCGTTTGAGATTATCGCACTTATGACTGCATATTTGGAATATTTGATTTATTCTAATTTAATCTTGCTTTAGTCCCACAATTTCTTAAATAAACACATACGTGAGGGCTGAAACACAAACATGTTGCATTACAAAGAGGAATGCAATTTCTCTTACGGTACACGTGGGCTGACAAGTATTAATCAATCCTATGACTGGGCGAACCATCTCTCACCTTTTGATACTTTTCCAAGATAAACATTTTTCACTGTATTGACATGTCACTGATGAAAGCGTCGTACATGAGAAGGTGTTTTAGCTGATACAGTAAGCCTGTGATGACTAGACAGGTGACGTAAAATGTAGTAACAAGTCCGTGATTTTATTTTTCAACATCAAGTTACGGTAAATTTTTAAGGTGTGTTGAGTGACACCGTAATCATCGTTCAGCTGTCAATCAGAAGGGTACAAACTCGCCCACAACAGAGTAACCCTGGCAACATCTCCTCCCACCCAATGTTCAATGTCCTCCAGAGATGATTGACATCATCATTGTTATGGGTGCATGTGATGTAACAGTAAGGGGCAATAAAAGGACCGCCCTCAAGGGCTGCAGACTATGTGTGTGTGTGTGTTTCCTCCTCACTCAATGACATACTGTAACATTTTGTCTGTTATCAGCTCACAAAAAGAACTCTTTGCTTCCCAGCCCTCCCTCTGTCTTCAGCAGTGATGAGTTCAGTCCAACAAACTGTTATTCCACAGACCCTGATTACCTAATCACAGACGTCTGTGTTTGTTTTCGCTACTCACTCCTCCTCCCTTTCACTTCTGTACACCCTGATCTATCACACTGGCAATGGGCTCCCACAAATAGCCTACAAAACAATCTGTGATTACGACAAAATTATGATATGCTACTATACTTTTGTAAAGAATAACAACAGGAATCAGGTTATTTATAAGAGCGTCATTTTAAAGTAATGATCTGTTGAGCCACGCCAGTTTGCTAATGCCAAATATCTGTTCCCAGACAAATTACAGTAGTGCTCCCGCGGAGAGGTATGAATGTTTTGTCGATAGACAGGTGCAGTGTTGTGGAGCAACTGACTGAAAGAATAACTCAACAAACTTATCTACAGTTTTCAGTAGGCTGGCTGTAGCTCAGCGCTTTACAAAATAATGTAGCTCTGAGCAAACTGAGGCAATAATTAAGCGCATGTGAACTCACTTCGTTCTCAAGCAGCTTTGGAAAGTCTGATTCATGTAAGTGATTCAGCTTGTTTGAAAAGTTGTTATGGATGTCTATCAGCACACCACCAGGGAGAACACAGTTATTAATAAATAAAAACAAATAGTTAAAGGGGTCATATGATGCGATTTCAATTTTTCCTTTCTCTTTGGAGTGTTACAAGCTCTTGGTGCATAAAGAAGATCTGTAAAGTGCAAAGACTAAAGTCTCAAATCCAAAGAGATATTCTTATAAAAGTTAAGACTTGTCCACGCCCTCCTAAACGGCTCGTTCTAACACGCCCCCACATATCTACCTCACTATCTGGGAAGATTTGCATAACGCCGCCCAAATGTTCACGCAAAGAAAGAAGGCGTAACTTTTATTCTTGCTGTAGTATTGTTGCCGCCGCCGCCGCCATGTTGTGAAGGCGCTGTGTGCTTCGTTGTGAAAGTGAAACTACTTTGTTTGGCCTTCCAAAAGAGGACGATATCACTTCGTCATGCCTAGAGCTGATCTGTGCTGGTCGCTGAGGAAATATTTCAACTTAGAACTCGTTTCAGAAAGGCGGGGCATAGAGGAGAAACAATAATGTACAGTATGTGGAAAATAATATGTTTTTTGAACCTAAAACCACAAAAACATTTCATTACACCAAATACACAAAATAATGTTCTTTTTTAGCAGCATCATATGACCGCTTTAATAATAAATTATAAGAGACGGCAAAATTAATGAATGATTGCTCGCTTAATTTTTGTCCTTCGGATTTTTACAATTTTGATTAATTTCCAAACACAGAATGGCACACAGAACGGTATATGCATCTATTTGTCACGACTGTAATGCAAAGGTTCGAACGCGGGAGTCTCTTTTCTGAATATTCTCTCTGTTGTAGTGTGTCAGTCACTCAACTGTTTGACTTCTAGTTAGTAAGTTTGCTATTAGTTAGTTATTTGAAGCTATAAAATCGCAAGCATAATTGCTTGCTTGTGATTGGGTCTTTGGAAGTTTGGGTGGGATTTTGATACTGCGGCTCCAGCTCATGATCACTATTACTGCACAACATCAGGTTCTAAATGATGGCATTGGCGCAAGATGACAGCGTACCATACCTGGAACATTTTGGCTTCACTTCTCTACATTGGAAGGAAGTGGCGACACGTCGTCCAACTTTTTTACAGTCTATGCTCTCTAACTGAATGAGCAGCACCATAGACACCACCATTGCCGCTCAGAATCAAGTATTCCAGAGAGCCACGTAAGAATAAATCATTTATATCCCATAGATGTTAAATACCTTTGTTTAGCTATTTGTGCTGTTTTTTAAATTTGTATCCTGACAGCACACATACAGTGGGGCAAAAAAGTATTTAGTCAGCCACCAATTGTGCAAGT
The DNA here is from genome assembly GCA_018155175.1 of Sinocyclocheilus anophthalmus. NCBI lineage: Eukaryota > Metazoa > Chordata > Actinopteri > Cypriniformes > Cyprinidae > Sinocyclocheilus > Sinocyclocheilus anophthalmus. The sequence continues at coordinate 254,763 of JADLZN010004856.1, forward strand.
TCTCCCACTTAAAAAGATGAGAGAGGCCTGTAATTTTCATCATAGGTATACCTCAACTATGAGAGACAAAATGAGAAAAAAATCCAGAAAATCACATTGTAGGATTTTTAAAGAATTAATTGGTAAATTCCTCGGTAAAATAAGTATTTGGTCACCTACAAACAAGCAAGATTTCTGGCTCTCACAGACCTGTAACTTCTTCTTTAAGAGGCTCCTCTGTCCTCCACTCGTTACCTGTATTAATGGCATCTGTTTGAACTTGTTATCAGTATAAAAGACACCTGTCCACAACCTCAAACAGTCACACTCCAAAACTCCACCATGGCCAAGACCAAAGAGCTGTCAAAGGACACAAGAAAACAAATTTGTAGACCTGCACCAGGCTGGGAAGACTGAAACTGCAATAGGTAAGCAGCTTGGTGTGAAAAAAAAAAACTGTGGGAGCAATTATTAGAAAATAAAAGACATACAAGACCACTGATAATCTCCCTCGATCTGGGGCTCCACGCAAGATCTCACCCGTGGGGTCAACATGATCACAAGAACTGTGAGCAAAAAATCCCAGAACCACACGGGGGGACCCTAGTGAATGACCTGCAGAGAGCTGGGACCAAAGTAACAAAAGGCTACCATCAGTAACACACTGCGCCGCCAGGTACTCAAATCCTGCAGTGCCAGACGTGGCCCCCTGCTTAAGCCAGTACATGTCCAGGCCCGTCTGAAGTTTGATAGAGAGCATTTGGATGATCCAGAAGAGGATTGGGAGAATGTAATATGGTCAGATAAAACCAAAATAGAACTCTTTGGTAAAAACTCAACTTGTCATGTATGGAGGAGAATGGATGCAACTCAGCATCCAAAGAACACCATACCTACTGTGAAGCATGGGGGTGGAAACATCATGCTTTTGGGGCTGTTTTTCTGCAAAGGGACCAGGACGACTGATCCGTGTAAACGAAAGAATGAATGTGGCCATGTATCGTGAGATTTTGAGTGAAAACCTCTTTCCATCAGCAAGGGCATTGAAGATGAACGTGGCTGGGTCTTTCAGCATGACAATGATCCCAAACACACGCCCGGGCAACGAAGGAGTGGCTTCAAAAGAAGCATTTCAAGGTCCTGGAGCGGCCTAGCCAGTCTCCAAATCTCAACCCCATAGAAAATCTTTGGAGGGATTTGAAAATCTGTGTTGCCCAGCGACAGCCCCAAAACATTACTGCTCTAGAGGAGATCTGCATGGAGGAATGGGCCAAAATACCAGCAACAGTGTGTGAAAACCTTGTGAAGACTTACAGAAAACGTTTGACCTCTGTCATTGCCAACAAAGGGTATATAACAAAGTATTGAGATGAAATTTTGTTATTGACCAAATACTTATTTTCCACCATAATTTGCAAATAAATTCTCTAAAAATCCTACAATGTGATTTTCTGGATTTTTTTTCCCTCATTTTGTCTCTCATAGTTGAGGTATACCTATGATGAAAATTACAGGCCTCTCTCATCTTTTTAAGTGGGAGAACTTGCACAATTGGTGGCTGACTAAATACTTTTTTTCCCCACTGTAAATCGCGAAGACGTCTATTCGTGTTTTCATCTGGAGGCTCATCTGCCTCCAAGACTTTTCCTGAAAGATGTTAAAAAGACATTTAGAAAATGTCTTTCAAATGTCTATGGTTTCGTAAAACTGCTTTTTAAATATGTTTGTACACAACAGATGTTTTCCAGATTAAGAACATACAGTATGTCACTATCTGGGTAGTGTAGCTATCTACTTCCTCAGAAGAGTAGTTTGACCATAGCTGAGCTATTTTAAAATATGAGTTTGTAGCTTGGCACGCTACAGGTTTAAAGTAGCTGCCCCAACACTGAAACCAAGCATTATTAAGCCAGGCTTCTATTAGGCAATCTACAAGCTTTAAAGGTTTATCCTTTCATGTTGTTTAAAAACAAACAGTTAGAGGAAGTGTGTACTGCGGGTGCTCAGATCAGATAATGCTTTTGGTGCTGGTAAGCAGGCAATGATAATAGAGCTGGAAGAGACGGGCAGGGGAAATTATCTCTCAGCACAGATTGCTGGATCTACTGTCAACAGAGGGAGGAAATAAAGATCAGTGGAAAATCCTTGATGGTGAACCTCACAGTGTCTGCATGGGGAAGAGCCCAGTGAACAGGACTGCAGTTACACTGCTATGAAACAGCGGGTGGGCTGTTTGCTGGCAGTTGGAGTCTGCTGAGATGAAACTGTGGCCTGGCATGACTGGGTAAACATGGGTGGCACGATAGAGTTAGGAGATTGCTGATGGATCAGCTGTGGGTAAAGCTGTCAAGATAAATCAAACACAGGACAGAGAGAGGGACGCAGCCACATACAGAGCACATGTGGCACATAAATCATTCATGTTCATCATACATATATATATATATTTATATTCAGTGCACAAACATATACACTGTACAGCAACAGTCTGTAAACACATTGTTTTTCATGTGCATGTTGAAAATAAAGTAATTTATTTTATTTTTTTATGTCAAATGTACACATCATGTTTTCATCACAATCATTATTTATAAAAAAATTAAGTCATTCATTTAATCACTAAAAAGATCTAAATTGTCTAAACTGAGAACATATTGATCATAGAACAGGAGTGAAGTCATGCATGTGTGTGTGTGTGTGTGTGGTGTTGTGTGGTGTAGTGTGCGTGCGTGTGTGTTGTGTGTGTGTGTGTGCGTTTTTGTGAAAAATGAGGACATAAATTTGTATAATGACAAAGGTATGACATAGGTATCACAAGGAGAAGGTGACTTTTCAGGACAATACCCCATGTCCCCACTTTTCAAAAGCTTATAAATCACACAGAATGAATTTTTTTGAAAATCTAAAAATGCAAAGTTTCCTGTAAGGGGTAGGTTTAGGGGTAGGGTGGTGTAGGGCAATAGAATATACAGTATGTACAGTAGAAAAACCATTACGCCTATGGGAAGTCCCCACTTTTCACAAAGTTAAACCGTGTGTGGTGTGCGTGTGTGTGTGTGTGTGTTGTCAATGATTCAATATGGACAAACGGTGTCATGTGATTGATAAAAATTAATGGTTAAACACCATTAAAATAACATCAATATTTGTGTGTGTGTACCTGGTATTCCCTACGTTATGGGGACCAAATGTCTCCTCAAGGATAGTAATACCAGTACATTTTGAACTTGTGGGGACATTTGTTGGTCCCCATGAGAAAAACAGCTTACAAATCATACTAAGTGATGTTTTTTTTAAAATCTAAAATAGCAGAAAGTTTTCTGGAGATGAGGATAAGGAGATAAAAAATACAGTTTGGACAGTATAAAAACCATTATGTCTATGGAATGAAACAAGGAAAACCTGGGTGTGTGTGTGTTTATTTGGTTTATGAGGACACAAATTTGTATAAAAACATGGGTATGACATAGGTATTACAACAAGAAGGTGATTTATGAGGACATTTTCAGTGTCCCCCGTAATTCAAAAGGCTTATAAATAAATCAGAATGAGTTTTTTGAAAATCTAAAATGCTGAAAGTTTCCTGTGAGGGGTAGGTTTAGGGGTAGGGTTGGTGCAGGGCAATAGAATATACGGTCTGTACAGTATAAAACCCATTTACCATATGGAGAGTCCTCATAAACCATAAAAACAAACCTGTGTGGTGTGTTGTGTGTTGGGTGTGTGTGTGTGTGTGTGTTGTGTGTGTGTGTGTGGATCGATACATCAGTGAATTAGTCACCACACTTGAAAACATGTTGAGCAGTTGCCATGGTGCATTTATCAATCCAAGGGTTGGGCTGAGACACACCTATACTCTCAGGAAAGGTTTGATCTGTCGAATACTGATGCGGTTTACTAAACGTAAATACACAGAGACATTTACAACACCCGCACACAAATAGTCCCTCAAAGACGTACACAAAGTTCTCTAGGTGTGTGCAATGCGCCAGATTCATATTCATAATTGTGAAAGAGTGAATAGTAAGCCAGCTGGGTTCAGGTACACTGCTCTATGTCTGAAAACAAACTCTCATTTTAAAAACACAAAGCAGTGACGATGAGCGTGTTTGGCGCATTACTGTGTTTGATGACATCAGATTCCGCCTACATTCCACGTCATGTGGCTCTTTGATCTGTGAATGAGTTTGTTCCGAGTACAGGATCATATTTCTATCCCTTTCAAACAAGCAGAACTCAACCTGCATCCAGTGCAAATGCTCATTTCCACAAACAATGAGCCTCCAGTGTTTGTAAACCTGTCTGCAAACTAATTAAAAAGCCAGAATGCAAAGCAGAAAAACCGCAGAAAATCAGCATACGTATAATGACGTATAAGTCTCTCTCTCTCTCTCTTCTCTCTCTCTCTCTCTCTTCCCATCACCGTGTGCAAACTATTTCCACAGTACTATAAAAAGGCTGCAGAGTGGACGAGCGCAAACCAAAGGTGTGGCTGTGTGCAGGTGGACCGTTGCTGCTCTCCAGATCGCATCCCCACACGGTGTCTACACACACGTTGTGTCTAGCGGACTTTGTCCCCCCCACCCTGTGTACACGACGCGCAGGACTATTGACTTTGTGTAGAGTACCGGACACTCCCACACACCCCCCCCACCTATGTGTAGACGGGAATTCGTAGGTGACTCCCGATTATTATTGTGCCAAAAGGAAGTTTACTTTGGTAAGACTCTTGTGAAATATTTATATTTACATACATGCTACTTTTAATAAATAGGAGAAGAAAGTCAAAGTACACTATTATGCTGTTATACAATTGATTAATATTCGATGTATATAATGTGAGCTGGTTTGAATAAGCAACAGCACGAGGGAATAACCAGGAAGGGAGCTGTCAGCTAATGCATGTGAGCATATTTCCTGTTAGAAACTTTTGCAAACAGCTTTTACACATAGCTTGTGCAAGCAAGTATTTGCAGCAAGATAACAAAAAGCACAGTATATAATGGAAAAAAGCGTTTGCGTTATGATTTTTAGACTTACTGGTGAATTGTATTGTTGGCTTAGAGTGGTTAGACTAAAGGTTGTGTTTGCTTAGAAAAAAACAAAAAAAATATATCATACTATAAATGTGTAATTTACATTATTAATAATATTTATAGTAATAAAGAAACAATAAGAACATAAATAGCAGATAGTACAGCAGTGACTAATAATGCAAATGATAATATCAGTGCTTTACATTGTAAAGTAACCTGTTTGCTTTGTGTATTCAGCCAAACTATTTAAATATTTTCAGTACCATGAAGGCAACAAGACAAGACTTGTCTTTAAAGAACTTTACTGTTGGGCTCATATTCAAACAGAGAAATTGGTCAACTATATGTATGGAAAATAAAAATCAATGTGTACATTTCTTACGTTTCTGAGCAGAGCCTTAATTCATTCATAAGCATCTCCTTTGAGACTTTCTCTTTACTGCAAGTCTGGGCTTGGGTTTTGTCCTCTCAGTTAAATTACCATTTGTTCCACCACTCTTTTTTCTTCTTTGCTAATTTACTGTACATTCTTTGCCAATATAAACATGCCGGGCAGTTTTTGGAAGTTTTCTATCATCAAGCAATGGAGTTAGACTCTTTCAGACACTTTGAAACACAAAGTCTGTATAGCACATCATATCTTCTCAGTATGTAAAATTAATAATCAGCAGTTCACTGAAAGTTTTATTTATTATTTACAGAACCTACATGCACATTTCCTCTGAATTAACATTAAAGATTCCATCATATGGTCCTCATTCGGCATCTCACAACATTACACATTCTGCTTTTGCTCTTATAGTGCTTCTCTAAACCTGTATCTTTTCCATCATGCAAAATTGCCTCACGTGCCTGGTTCTGGTCTTATTTAATGTTCGAATGGAAGTAATCTAACAACCGCAGCCCCTCAGAGATGGAAAGAGACAAAAAAAATCCACAATCAAGATATAAGATAGAGATTAGATAATGGCATAATCAAAATAACAATTTTATGGCTTTGCCATAACCACAAATAAAGAGTGGGTTTTCTTATTTGTAATTCTTTTTAAAGGGGTCATATGATGCTGCTAAAAAGAACATTATTTTGTGTATTGAGTAATGAAATGTGTTATGTGGTTAGGTTAAAAAAAAAACACATATTTTCCCACATTAGTACAATTGTTTCTCCTCTATGCCCCGCCTTTCTGAAACGTGTCGATTTATACAAAACTCATCGTTCTGAAAAAGTGAGGTGTGCTCTGATTGGTCAGCTATCCAGTGCGTTGTGATTGGCCGAATTCCTCAAGCGTATGACGGAAATATTACGTCCCTTACCATATTGTGATGCCTGCGGCAACCACATGTGACGACCCCGGGCTGGACTCCACTTCGTCCACGGTGAAAGCCGATCCGGTGATCCACAGCGCATAGTTGTTGTATTTCCTCAGTGACCAGCACGGATCAGCTCTAGGCTCTAGCCATGATGAAGCGATATCGTCCTCTTTTGGAAGGCCAAACAAAGTAGTTTCGCTTTCACAACGAAGCACACAGCGCTTCACGACATGGCGGCGGCGGCAACAATACTACAGCGAGAATAAAAGTTACGCCTTCTTTCTTTGTGTGAACATTTGGGCGGCGTTATGCAAATCTTCCCAGATAGTGAGGTAGATATGTGGGGGCGTGTTAGAACGAACTGTTTTAGGTAGGCGTGGCTGATTCTGAACTTTTATAAAGAATATCTCTTTGGATTTGAGACGTTAGTCTTTGCAACTTTACAGATTTCTTTATGCCACCAAGAGCTTGTAACACTCCAAAGAAGAAAGGAAAAATTGAAATCGCATCAAATGACCCCTTAGTTTAACAGATGTAAAAGTACATTGTGTAATTTCTATCATCATCGGACTGATCTGCAAAAATAATGACCATTTCAAACATGTTTCCAAAGAACTTCCCCCAATCTTCCACTATTGGTCAGTCGAACAGATAGTCCCGCACCAAACTTTCACCATTGGCTCAATATTCAGTGCTGCTCTGTTGAGATGCTCAAACCAACAAAGCAATGTTTTAAAACTAAATTTTACATAGTAATAATATTAATGTTAACATTATTTACTTATATATATATAGAATATATAAATAATATCTATAGATTATATATATATTACACTCTTTTGCAAGTTATGGGGAAAAAAAAAAAAAAGCATGCTATGCAGAATAAATCAGCTTCAGGTTACAAATCTCTGTTGTTGATTTGACACCCAGTCAAGGACACTTTATACTAATAAAGGCCATTAAGAGAGAGAGATTAGTGTGTCCTCTGTGTATTTGGCTGAGGGAAGTTAAGTAATTACTGTCTTAGGTGTGGCTCAGATGACCAAACTATTTCTTGGCAGCATTGCAAGAGCCCAAACCCATTCTAGTGAATTCCTTTCTGCTTTGTTTGTCCTTTCAAAATGTTCTTTCTCACATGGACCATTGACTCTGCATCCAACTCTCCCAGCATGTCTGGATCATGTGTTCAGAGTCTAGTACTAAACAAAAGAGCTTCCTGTATCATCCACCGTAGTATGACATGACTAACTGCCTGAGCTGGGATGAGTATGACTCTTATTACAGCTGTTGTAAGCAATTATAGCAGCTCACAGTAGTCCATAACAATGGGAATAATGTAGTATATGTGCTATCCTTCAACACTCTGCTTACTAGATAAAAGATGAAGCATTATTTGGTGTCTGGGGTCTTTGCTAACACCTCATCACATTTTTCAGATTTACGTCACAGATGGGAACTGTTAATCTGCCCTTTGTCCATCCTTTGGTTTCTGCATGCCAAAAAGCTCAAACGAATCTTCTCTTGGAGCCATAAATCTGACATCTTTTAGAGTGGTCATGTTTCAGACAGTCTTTGGCGTCCATGAGATGAAGACTCTTGCCCAAAACCTCCCTCGTAAAAAGCACCTCCCCTACTGGAGACGCCCGAGCACGCATGACTTTGTCTTCCCTTCCCACTTCTTTTACGATGTTCATCATGAGGGTTGTTTGGAGAAATCTTTCTGCTGAGGGCTGTAGATAAAGACTCCTTTATGGCCCTTTTATAAGGGAAGGGAGGGATGAATTCCTTTGGGAATATCCTGCATGTAGCATCCACACCCACCCATGTTCTCGCTGTCATGACTTTATCTGCGTTGAGTGGAGAACACAATGATCTGACCAGATTTGCAGCATGCTGGACTGTGGAGGCAATCTGCCAGACTTGAGATTTCAGCTTAAGCTTTGTTGACATGAAAAGTTCATCGTGGCTTTAATTAACTACATAATGGCTGCAAATCAGCTAATTTTCCCATGCATGATTGACTTTGTATTGCTCTGACTCCTTTATAAAAACAACTTAAAGGCTAATGAGTGATCCTTTAGGTTCCAAGTTGTCTATGATGTTATAAACAGGCCCAGATGGAACTAAACGTTTCTTTTCAGCCATTTTCCGCATTGACTTTTTTTTGGAGGAAATCAGCTAAATTAATTTAATCATAGTAAAATGTGTTAAATTAGGCTCATTTTCTCACTACACAAGTTCTTAGCCAAAATATGTATTTAAGAATATTTATTACAAATTTAAAGAGATAGCTCACCCCATAATTGTAATTTTAAGTTGGTCATTATTTACCCTGTTGTTCCAAACCTGCATGACTTTCTTTCTTCCTTCAAAATGCAAAAGAAGATATTCTGAACTATTTTTGTCCATACAATGGAAGTCAGTGGGGTCCAAAACAGCATTGAACTTAATTTTCATTTTCATAAATATAGTGAGGGGGGGGGGGGAAGTCATTTTTTAAAATACAAAGCACATTTTTTTGTGTTCAACTGAAAAAAGTTAGGTTCTGAACAACATGAGGGTAAGTAACTGAAGATAAAAAACTATCATTTGAGGTGAACTGTCCCTTTAAATTTTTAATTAATATTGAAATATTGTGGCTAAGAATTGACAAAAGTGCATAAAAATGAATACATAAATGGAGAATTTTATTAATAATGTGCACTGCAATTCTGCATTAATCAATCTATGTTGGCCTAATTATATGTGGTTTTCATATTTATTTGAATTAATGATAATTATCATTGATGTTTCAGCTGAGAGAGTGTCGTCACTTGGCAAAGACTGGCATAGACCCTGTCTGAAGTGTGAGAAATGCAACAAGACCCTGTCGGCTGGCTCACATGCAGAGGTAAGTCACAGAAATACACACGGCCTGCCAACCTCTTACTGGGACAGTGCACAGATTAATTTACCAGGCAGACTTAATGGAGTCCAGTTAACTTTGGCATATTTTTACCTTACATAAACACTTCAGGGGGTTAGTCTGTCAGACTAATATGTCTTGAGGAAGGTCTTGCATAACAGCCCTGTTCAAGTCCATTAATGTACTTCATACTGACTCATGTGTTTCACCCCACAGCATGATGGGAAGCCCTATTGTAACAACCCATGCTACGCAGCACTCTTTGGACCCAAAGGTAAAGTTTCTCCAATGTGCCAACAGCTCTGTTTTACTGTCCAGTAGAGTTACTGTTCAACTACACCACCACACGGCATAGATTAGTGCTTCACCTCATAAACACATGGACTGACTGCTGTGGGACAGTACTTGACCACTATAAAGTGTTTCTCACTCATCCAGGGAATTTATTCAAATTCCCTTAATTATCCAGTGGCACTTAATCTAAATATCTTACTGTCAGCTGTTATATAATTGAATTTTGCATCAATGCTACACATAGGCTATTTGTGACAGAGTCAAGATTTTTGTGTTTTCTGTTAGCATGCTAATCAGTTAGCCTGCTAAGCTAACACATCCAGTTCAAGTTACTTCAAATAATTGTCAAAACATTCAATTTCATGCCATATGGTCAAATGGACATGGTAATACTGTATTTTCTATTGAAAACCACCAAAGACTGTCATATAGCCTATAATTATAAGTAATTATCTTTCTTTTTTCCTCAGGTTTTGGACGTGGCGGCACTGAGAGTCACACATTCAAATAGGTCATTGCACAAGCGAGTTCAACATATAAAAATGATCAGTTTTACCTATACTTACAGTAGATGACATGTAACATGCACTAACTATATTTTTCTTTTCTATTTACAGGTTTACACACTCTATAAGCTTGTTTTAGAGGAACTTGATTTTTGTTTATTTGCCACTATTTTTAGCCACATATTGTTAAACCAAAGACAAAATGACCAAACCATGCAATGTTTTACAAAGTACTCATTTGTATAATCTGTTTTTAAAATGTTGTCTGCTATAGCAGCGCACGATGTTTCATTACTAGTCAAAGACCCTTTTATAATTAGACTGAACATTTTATACATTAAATGTAGGATTTAAACCTCCCTCTGCTTGTCCTTCACACTTCTTTCTCATATAGGCCTATACGAATTAATGAAATGTACTAACTAAATTTTGCCTTATTTTTTTTATTTTATTATCCCTTTTACAACATTTTATCCCTTTTATCCCTATCATTGCGTCACTCATAGCATCATAGTATTACATCATGATTTTGTTACTCTTGTTTTCATTTTAAAGTCTTAAGACCCATCCAGACATTTATGGTGGATGCTGTTGCTGTTGCTCTAATGTAACTAGTAGACTGAAAGTCTAGAAATATCTTTAGAAAATGCAATCACAAATTATATATATAGATGCTAAATCTAAGAAATCATTCTAATTTGACTAGGGATTTGTTTTCTTGTTGCTAAAGGAGTACCATTCTGTTGTTGGGGAGTGTTTTTATAAACTACAGCAGTGCTAGTGCAATAACTCATTAACCAGATGAACAATCTATTATGTTACAATTTAAACTCAATTATACTGCCAAAAAATGTCTAAATGTCATACAAATCTGACAGCTAATTAGTTTTCTTGTGCGTAATAATGACCACAATGCAGAGGATACTCCTTTAATATAAACTATAACAGTGCTTCATCATGTAATCAACAAGAACTATCAATGATTCAAACTCACTGTGACTGCCACCGGTTGCATTTCCATTCGTCATTTTCTATACTAATCATACAGAATAGTAAAATCGCTCCATAAATTCTCTGTCCTATTTTACCTGCAATCAGGCAGTGGTAACACTTTGTTTTAATAGTCCAATTTAACACGAACTTTACAACTTACAGTCATTAAGTATTAATACGGCTGTATGCTTAATATCTAAACCTAATTAGGAGTCGTTAACGTAGTTGACAAATTATTGGGAATTTTGTGTCATGTAGGTGCAAAGTTACTTACATTTAGTCTAAAGTGGACTATCGAAATAAAGTGTAACGGAGACGGGTGACGAGAGCCCCACTGTTCACTCCTATTGGTTGTCACTTCTAAAAGTCACTCTGCATTTGATTAAAGTTAAGCATTTTTCAACTCTGTTGTGTCTCTGGACACGTCTACATCCTGGCTGCATCCAAAATCGCATACTTCCCTACTACATAGTAGGTGAAAAACAGTATGTGTGGTATGAGTAGTAGTATGTCTGAATTCACAGTATTCATAAAAGAGTACGTAAAAAGTACCAGGATGATTGACTACTTCCAGCAAGATTCTGAAGTGTGCATACGATGGACACTTTACTATCTCATAAAGCCATGGGAGAGGATTTGTGAATGGCAGTAAAGTGATGCAACATTTGCTGGTAGGTCACATGACATTGACAACATGGTGAATGTAGTATGTCCACATTACATTCATACTACATAGAACATACTTTTCAGCAGTCACAAAGTAATTACTTATTCAAGATTAGTACATACTGAAGAGAGTATGCGATTTCGGACACACACCCTGTCTCCAATCAAATGTCACTTGTGTTGCTGGAAATCGACAACTCCATTGGAATCAATGGGATCATGTCACTTTGTCACTGCACGTTATTGGCGTCAATGTGAGAAATATTGCATGTGGAGAAGAAAAAAGCTTTTTTGCCGCTTGGCGAGTGTTAATTTTGCACCCTGTGCCCCACTAAGAAACAAAACGGCTCCTTAACAGAACAATTTCCACTTTTAGAGAAGGTGATGCCAACAAATGTTGAGCTTTATATTGAAAAGCTAATTATTACTGGCATGGTTCCAGATTCCAATGATGAATCAGACATGAGTAGGCAGTGCTAATTATGAGTAATGCCACAGAGCACAACCACTTCCACAGAACTGCAGAAACAACCTGCCAGAGGGATTAATTGGTAACTATTGATTCAAGCGAGTTTATTTAGAATAGGCTTATATGGTAACATACCAGAACGAACAAATGCCGAATCCCACATACATTTCGAGGTGACTGATTCAAAAGGGAGTGTAACTTCCACTCTGTGTCTATTTGACATGAGTGCCTGCCTACACCCCTTCAACTCCTCACCACCCAACACAGAATGGCTGCCGGCGGGTCAGAGGAGAGTGGTTACTATCGTAACAGACACAAACAAGACCCAACAGTGACTTGGCCAATGCTCAGCACGGCTCTGTCTTTAGCATTTGCCCCTAAACAAAGATCCTTTATCATGGTGAGATCTGGAATGAGGGAATGAGCCAGACAGAAAGGGTTGTTTCCCGGTTTGCTATTTCAAATATTTTTCAAAGAAAAAAGCATTGAGCGCACACACATGATGAAATGCGACTGTTTTTATAGCATTATAATGGAGATCACGCAGCTGTACAGCTTCCATCCCCTCACGCTTTCAACTTTCTCTCACAGGAAGGATATTTCTGACTGAATCAAGGCTGTCATTTTCAGATGCAATAATAACGGAACTGAAACTTCTGTGGATCCTGCGCCAGTGATGAACCTGAGTAAACACACTCAAATACAGAAACTGCCAAGCAATTTATATTTGCATGGCCTCGTCCTCTTTGTTTAAGTGGTAAAGGGTGTCAATCTCTCACTTTCTTTACTCTGCAGAGTTGCAACGGCAGTACACTTTCCTTCAACGGTCTTATGACAGGATATTTGTAAAGCTCCTGCTGACGTTAAATGGGCAAGTGATACAATGCTACGGACCAAAGGGAATTATTACATTTGCCCAAGAATAACACAGTAGTTTTATGTGTTTTAAGATGCTCAGAGTCATTGAGTTACAGAATTCATATAAAGTTTGTAGCCAACTGCATGGTACAAGTAAGGGTGCATACCATTTCCAGCACATTCCAACTAATCCTCTATATTTTAAATATGACATTTTTACCACTGCACTACTTATTTTCATGTATGCTTCTCAAATGGACCTTTTCACAAAGTTTTTTCCTACAAATGTCTTTTCAGTTACAGTATTTTCCATGTAAGAAAATGAAACCTGCTTAGACAGTCTAAAAAGATTTGTAGCACAACTTGAAGCATAAAACTCCCAAGTGACTTGCTGCAGGCTCTTTGAAATAAGGTGACTTGGTCTCTACACAGATTAATCTAATGGTTGCAAGCACCATGGTTGTAGTATAAAATGAAAATAACAAATAAAAATGTGGATTTTGGATGACTGTTATCACATGAAAACATATGAAAAATATGTATTTAAGCTACTAAACTAAACTACTAAAAAACTTACACGCGCTGTAGTAGCGTAGTGGTTCTCACCACAGTCGAGGTATGGTAAAAACATAGTTTAGAAGACAGATTTTGAAGTAGGCTACATGAACATGAATTCAGTTTTGTTCACTTCATAGTGTAGCTATATAACACTTCCATCGCCATTTAATCTGTTGTCAAAGGTAAACAAGTTAATATACAATCAATTGCAACAATATTTTTACATTTTCTAAATACCAGCACATTCGTCGACGCGATGCGTTCTGTCTACACGTGTAACAAAGCGAACGTTCCAAATTCATTCATCCAGTTCTCGGAAGAAGCGGCGACTCGATGCGTTAGCCGCTATATGGAAATAACGAGAAGAATAACGTGCAGTAAACGGTAACTGTTTGCACTACAAACCAGTGTTTTACCAGATCTCGTGAAAATGCGTATCAATGCGAGTTTCTGTTTCTTTTTGGCGTGCTATTTATACGGAGAATTTGACTTTGGCGTGTATCAATTGTTAGGATTGGGTGTGGGGTAGCTGTGTATCATATGTACGCCAAAACTGCTTATCATATGCGCGAAAATTGCGTATTATATGCACGCCAAATGTCAAAGTTGACAAAGTCAACAGAAAATCGTGTTATTGATACACATTTTCATTAGACCGGTCTCTTACACTCATGTAAATATATTGAACTTTTGACTGTTTTAGCCAAAAATCAACAAGTCTGATTAATTGTAAAATAATAACAAACCTCTTCTCAACAAAACACATGAGTGACGTATCATGTCAAAGTTTAATATTTGTTTGATTAATAGCAATGATGTTAGCACAACTAATTAAAAGGTATAAGAGATATGAAGAAAGTTAAAGGGGTCATATGATGCCCATTTTCCATAAGTTGAAATGATTCTTTAGGGTCTTAATGAAAAGTCTGTAACATAGTTTGGTTAAAATTTCTCAATGGTAGTGTAAAAAACCCTGTCAAAAACAGCTCTATTCAGATCAAGCCATTTTGTAGCATTTTCCTTTAAATGTTAATGAGCTCTGCTGACCCCGCCCCTCTCTTCCGAGCTGCTCTCAGAGAGACGGTTTACTTTAGCCGCATTCATCGTGAAACTTACTAATTAGCACATTATTAGGAAAGGCGATTTGCAAAGATTTAATAAAAAACCCTTACTGACAGGGGGGGGGGGGGGGGGGAATAAAAAAAAAAAAAGATTCCCTCGAAACCAAACATAACCACTGCGTCTTCAGTGGCTCAGATGTCGGGAGTAAATGGCGACTGCTATGTTCATTATTACATCCAACAACAGAAGACCTCAATAGCTTAGGAGTCATTCTTGTCTACAACTGCTCCAGAGGTGAAACAATGGCGGACTGATGACAGCTCACTCAGGGCGGGTCTAAGGTAAGACTCCAGTCCAGTCTGTGCTGAAACGCTACTGTCAATCAAACTATCGTGGGAGGGGCCTCAGTTCAACAACTTGTAAAAGTGCATGTAGCATCCTATGACCCCTTTAAAAAAATATGTAGGGATCATGAGAATGAGGTAATGCCGTTAAATCTTAATCACTGAAAGTAATGATTCAAGGCCTGAATTATTATTGTGATTGTTTTCATTGTGCAGAGCCCCGAGAAGCTGTAACAAAAGCAACAGAACTTCATTAAACATGGAATGAATTTTTCAAAAAGTTCTCCAATTAAATCTTTCAAGTGCATACATTCTAAAAACAGAGTTCTATTCATAGTAAACAAGCCCTGCCAGAATGTGACATGAGGGAGAAGCTGTGGTTTGCCATTGAATCTGGTCCTCATCTCTTTTGGCAGTACAAAATATTTGTTGAATTAAATTTTCTGTCCCGTCGGTCCCATCTCATTCTATCCACCCTCACTCACTCACTGCTCTGTCCTCACAAATGGCAAAGCAAGGCTGGAAGCAATCTGCTGTGATGAGCTGCACATTTCTCATCATGTTTAATGAGAAAGTCAGTGTGTGCTAATAAGAGTGGAGTGAGAGACAGGAAGACGGCCGATCGGAGCTCCGAGCACCTGCGAGGTGTGAGCGGCTGCACATCTGTCTCTGTTACTGTGTTGATTAGCGAACAGGGCGGCTTCCTGCTAAATCCCAGAGGCCGGATGTGATAATATCCATGCAGTGCTTGGCTATGTTTGAAATAGGATACATCTAGAATACAGCACAGTATACACAGTACACTGCTGGGGGTTTTTTAACAAAATTGTAGCCGTGAAACAACCGTGTCATTTATCCAGAGTGCATTTTTATATTGGTCTAAATGAAAATCATGGTTTTCAGTTTAAACTTGTTTTGTTCAGTTTGAACAAAATTACTGTGGCTTTTAATAATTTTTAGTACATAACAGGCTAGCTACTACATAACACAATAAATCTTAATAACTTTTGAAGTTGTCTTTATTTATAGTATGTAAACTAAATTAAACATCGACTAGCAAAATATTTTTAATTTAATCTTAAATCCAACAAATTATTATATTGACCCTACATTTACATTTATGCATTTTCCAGATGCAGTTATATTTTTTATAGTTCAGTTCTTGCTTTCCCTGGGGTTGGAACCCATGACCTACGGGAAAGTAAAATTTTGGTTTATGTTTACAGAACTTATATATCAAAGTATATGTATATGGCCTTTATAATAAAATGTTCATGTTCGTCAAGAAAAAAACAAACATCTAAAATTGTGTTCTTAGGACTTTACAAAAGAGGCAAAAAATATTGGCAGATTGATTATGTTGGTCATAAGAGAGAAATCACTCCCCCAGCCATTGTATTATAAACACACATGCAGCAGCATTAACTAGTTTTCTGTAGTTTAATGGCAAGGTAATAAAACACAAAGCACAGTTTTATAAATGTACATTATATATATTTTGTTTAAAGGGAAAACATTTTTTTTTTGCTAGATTTATGGTGTTAATAACCGTGGAAATGTGTCATGACAGTCTGTGAAAATGGTCAGACTGGAAGAGATCGATTCAAGTGCACTGCATTGTGGGATACAGTAGTACGATCTGGTGCATACTACACAGTTTGTGTATCTAGGTATATAGAAAACTCTCATATGTATATTACAGAAACCATACGGAAGATAGCAGAGAACGTCAGAACTGCTCCACTGCAGGCTGCCCATTGTCTTTTACAGTCCATCTATTAAGAAGGTGATAAAACAAGATGGTATCCGGTGCAAATTACTCTATAATTATGGGTCTACTTGTAAATATAAATGGGATTTAACTGTAAGGCTTTGCCTCTGGTTCACTACCTTCTGAGATTTCCCTCCCAAGATGCAATGTGTCTGTTAAGGTAATTACTGAGAGGTTACTGTGCAACCACAAAATGTGTACACTCACACACACACACACACAACTGATTATCACTATTTATTTAGCTGTTGTTGTGTATCATTGCATAGCTTCATTTTAATAACAATAGTGAACATGATATTTGCTGGTCATAGGTGGAGGAATCTCATAAACCTGTCAAAAATAAAACAATGTATTTTACTTACAGTAAATAAAGATTATTTTTATGTAGGGACATTGTTTTTTTTGTTCTTATATTGTGACATTATAAATCAAAGCATTTCTCCCCCAGTTTGCATTACAGCCATGCAAGAAAAATCCAATTTTATTAAAGTTTTTTTTATACATATACATATTATTATTTTATTTTTATGACAGGCATCTTGATATATGTGAAAATGAAGAGTCTTATTATGTCCTTTATATAGAGTTTTGACTTTTGATTGATCTTGGAAAGAGAACATTATTATTATATTTATGCATTTTAAAGCATTGTGTAGTGCTTGTACTTTACTGATAATATTGATTTCAATCAAACAATGAATATTACACTATTAAAAATAAAGGTGCTTCAAAGGTTCTTCAAGCGATGCCATAGAGAACCATTTTGTTCCACAAAGAACCATTCAGTCAAAGGTTCTTAAGAACCATCTCTTCTTACCTTTTTGTAATCTGAAGAACCTTTTTTTGCCACAAAGAACCTTTTGTGAAACAGAAAGGTTCTTCAGATGTTAAAGGTTCTTTATGGAACCATTTAGACAAAAAGGTTCTTCTATGGCATCGTGAAGCACCTTTATTTTTAAGAGTGTATATAGCAAGTTAATGTAATGTAAATGATAGAATTACTACTGAAAATAAAAATATTTGTATTTCAAAAATCAAATAAAAAGTTGTAAATCGATCAATCAGTCAATCAATCTTAATGGCTATAAATAAATCTGAATGTTTTTTTCTTTTTGATTTTAGCCTGAAATGTGACCTGAACACATTTTCGTGAGGTTCACCCAGTCAAACATCTGTTAAGTGAATCTGTATCAAGTTCTTTATATAACGCATAGGCTACATTTCAAACGTGATTCCACAACTTTACAGTAAATCACAGGGACACTAAATCTTAAACCTCTAAACATCTCTCCTGTATTGCTGCTCCCATCGCCCAGAGGGACATCAGGTCCAACCAACGGGGCTCATGATTCGCTGGTTTCCATTGATGAATGAACAAACCTATCACATCTGTTACAAACGGCCGGGTGGAATTTCCTCCAAACACACTTTACTGAAGTTTGCATTGCAGATTGTGCAAACTCAGTCCTTTGTGTGTCCTTCTAGAAGACAAAACAGATCCCCTCTGATCTCTGATTGCTTCCATATGTTGTCTAAGACTGTAAAAGAAAATGCATTCTTCTCTCAACAGAGATTGTGTTGGCCATTATATCTCAGCATCTCTTCCAAGTGGGAGGAAAAGGGAGTGAGAATGTGCACCAAACCACCTCGTCTGTTCTCGTCTGTCTCTCCCAAAATCCCCTGCTGCTTACTTTGAAATACAACAGTCAGTTCTTTACCTACGGCCCTGAATCCACAGCAACAGTCAACACACGTCTCATCACTTGCTCAACAGACCACAGTACGTGGTAGATGTGTGATTGTGGCTCTGGTCAGTAAATGAGTGGTTTACATGCTTTGCCACGACAAATCGTTTCGTTTTGGAGTCAACGTTTGTTCTGACATTTGTAGTTTGCATGTGCGTGCATAGCTCAACACAACTCTGAAACGCAGGTGTAGCATTTCATTTGAATGCGTAAAATGACATTTGTTAGTGTTACTCTGAATTGTTTGGCCGTATTTAGCTAGATGAATCTTTATTTGTTTATCTGAAAGTTCTGGACAAAATGACATAATTAGTTTCCATCTGCATGGATGCTAAAAACAGAAACATAACTGCATTGCAAGAGCTCATGGGGGATTATTTGGCAGATGTTGGCGCCACCCAATGGCAGGCTAAAAAAATTAATAAATAAATGTTGACCGTTGTTTCGTTTTAGGCTATTTGATTAATAGGATTATAGGTCGAATATTGTATACATAAATGTAGATTGCTTAAGTGTAGTCCCCTCCTCTGCTTGTTATATTCATAAATCAATTAAGCCTTTACAAAAATGAAGTCATAAAGAAAATTCTTTCATTTTGTTGTATTACGCAATTTGTAATAGACAAGCTCTAATTAATTTTATTTAATGTTTCTGCACTTTATTAATTTTTGTCTTGCATTTGATCTGATTTTGATGCGTTGACCCTTGAATGTCAGTTTCTAGTTGTTAATTGACATCGGTGCCGTTTTACATATCTTTAATAAAATAAATTAAAAACCGTCAAATGCTTGTTTAGACAGTTTAGCGTATCATTAATGTCTGGTTATCATTTGATTAGTAAAATTAGTAAAAAAAAATAAAAATCACTTGCTTAGTTCCGTCAAGAAATTAATTTAATGACTCAACTTTTTCTATTTCAACATAATTGTAAGATTTCTAACCTGCAGATTTTCATATTATCACTGTAGCTTTTCTAGTGTAAAAAATACTGTAGACAAGCGACAACGTCTCTTCTCCATCGTGTTTCCTTTCTCTCCTTGTGCTCACTTTTTTCACCTTCCTCGTTTTTGATCTTCGTGTTCGCTATGCCCCCTCTCCTCTCTTCCACGAAATAAGTAGTTCTTGTCCCAACGTCTTTGACCAATTAACCTCAAAGAGGCCCCAAATCGTGCTAAACGGCTCATGTGTATTGTGTTTGCGTATTTTATTTCTAAGACGGAACACACTGACCATCGTACGTGGAAAACACGCCTGCTTTGTTTCACAGCCGGCACGGTAGCAGCCAAGAGGAAGTAGCTAAGTACATACAGTTCTTGGCCGCCGTTCTATGTAGCCTCCAGACAATGTCCCGTTGCTTAGGATACCAGTCGTACGGAGAGTCACCCTGGCATTCCCGCAAGTGATGTCCAATTGCGTTCGCACTAACACACGCTACACGACAAAAAAACGGCTAACGTGACAACTCCAGTATCGGCAGTGAGAGCAAAAGCTGGGTGAACAGGGAACAATAATATAGAGAGCGGAGGGAAAAAAAGGAAAGAGGAAAGCGAAAAAGACGAAATAGCTGCGTCGGTTCGCAGCTGCGGGCGGAAGGGTAAGGTGGCCTCACGACACTCACACCCTACCATGCAAATAACACAGGCATGTCGGTGGCCAGCCACACACCTGCGATAAACGGCGGGGATTGCAGAGAACCGGGACGGTGCGGGGGGACCCTCCGGCCTACCTTTAAACGAACACTCTTGTGGGGGCCCCCCCAAAAAATGGAGACCAGCCAGGCTTAGTGTTTGGCCCTAGAACAAACCTGCCGCGCACTGCGCACTCCTTACGCACCAACCATATGCACAGGGGGGCGGACCTAAATCGAATGGTAGCTAATACGTGTGTGTTCCAGTCGAAAAAAAAAGTGGTGGGCGGAACTCCAAAGCCCCACAAGCACGTACAGGTGAGTTAGAAGCCTGGCGCAAAGAAGGCAAGCTGCACGAACACGACAGTCGAACGAAGGCAAGAAAGACGCCCCGGCCCGCCCCCCAAAAAACAACATACGAGAATAAACGTACAAACTATAGAAACGATGATAAACAAGATGATATATCAAGCACACCCATTATACTGCGGAGTATAAAAAAACCTTGTAAAAGTGATTGGCGGTAAAGAAAAGTTCAAAACATGAAGCATCAGCAGGTAACGTTTGAATGAAGGTTCTGCAATATATGAAAAGATCTGGACATCTTACGCCCAGTGTGTCAGGCTGGCCAACCTGTAGGACGTGCTTAGATGTACACCAAAGGATGTAAGTAATGGTCAAGCTGTCATTTTCAAAATACGTATATACTATACATACAGCGACGGGCAACTTTATAAGGTGAAGCACCTAAAAGGCCGCACACAACTCGGGCATTGGAATACAGTCTTTTGAGGTCATACGTAATTTTTAGTATTACAATTTTTTTTATACCCTTATTGTGCATACCTGTTTAAGTTTGGTACTCTCCGTGTTAATTTTCGCAGAATTTATATCCTATGTATGATCATTACTAAGTGAGAAATTGTATAGAGATTGAATTTATAGATATTTTTTGTATTATCTTATAATACGATGCAAGCTAGTGGTAATTTATGATATTTTTGAATTACATATTTTTAGTTTGATTATGTGCATACCTTGGGTATATTTTTTTTGTAATTATTAGTTAGTATAAGGCTTTTACATCTATGGATACGTGTGGGTGATATATATATATATTATATATATATATATATATTACTATAGATATATATATAATATATATAATATATATATTCTAGCTTAAATTTAATTCGGGGGTGAGTAATTTTTTGTACTTTCATCTTAATCCTTTTCAGTTTTTTTCCAATGCTTCATTCACTTTTTAATTTTTACCCTAATATGTATTTTATTTATCCTTTGCACGTGTATGCGCAAATCGGCTTAATCACAATTCATCGGAGCTACAAAATTTAACCTGTGTGGGTCATTTATATATACCTCCAGACAGTATAACAATCTCGTACACTACCACACACACATATCGTATGTAAACACCAACTTTTATTATACGTGTGATTAATTCGATTTGACCGCCCTATTTATATCCCTTAAGAAATAAAAAACTGGTTTCCACAATCTTATTCTTTGCTTCCGGGGCACAAGTCGAAATTATCGGTTCGCGACCAACCTATGTCAGAGACTTGGATCCTCTAGCCATAATATGTGCTTTGGCGACTTTTAAGTGTTTTTTTGCATTTGTCCTTTTTTAAATATGGAAAAGGCACTTAGCAACCTGGTAAATAACAGCGATGAACATATCTGCCTCACGTCGTGCATTTTGGTGTTCTGAAAAAAAGAAGATAGAAAAAAAGGCAGTTTGGAATGACACAGGGTGAAAATGACAGAAATTTTCCATCCGGATTACTGGGTCAGCCATTGGAGATACTCAAAACAGAAGCCAAATTACAGCCTGGAGATCAAGACCAGGCGTACAGCACATGGTGCAGCGTTGGCAGTCACGGGAGAGAAAGATACTGTCCGTTGTCATTGCCGAAACAGGCAGGAAAAGACTAACCCACACGCCTCACGTGTCTTCTGTGTCCTTCTACTGTCCACACACCCTAATCCATAATTTTGCGGTTTTCAACGAGGAGAACAGTGCTGAGTTCTGTGCACAGACACTGATGATGTGCTGCGGGATGGGCAGCTACCGACAGCACGTGCATATTACCAAGAGACCCCACACGAACACAAGTCCCATTCAGCAACAGAAGGGCATATGCTTACCTTCCAATGCCCTATTAGCTGAACATTGGCCCTGATCTTCTCTACAGCAGCGGTCCCATCTTTGTCTGTTCAGTACACACACAACCATACGCACGTCGCAACAGAACCCTCTATGGGCGTGACCGTCCCTGCAACTGTTTCCTTTGATGGGATCGTGTTGCTGTAAATAAATAATAGTTTTTTTTCTCGGGCATACGAAAGAGATTGTTAGTCTAGTTGCCATCTGCATCATCTCTTCCTCTCGGTCAGCTTCCCCCTCTTCCTCTGAGGAGTCGGATCGCTTGATCTGTCTGGCTCTCCTGCGCTTACTGGGCGCACGCCCTTCTGCTGGCGGCGTCCAACAAGGCGGCTCCGCCCGCGGTGCTTCTCGACGTTTTAGCAGCCGACCTAGCACCTCCCTCTGCTCGCTCCCTCGGCCGGACGCAGCCTGCCCGTTTTCTCCGCCTCGGCGGGACTCTTCATGTGGGCACGGATCGGGAGGCGCACCTCTACCGTGCTTGGTGACACTTTATAGAAGACTCCTGGAGACAACATCAATTTCAGCATCTTTAGCTCAGATTTCGTGACTAGATTAACTGCACCAAATCCGTCAGATTCATGAGTCTACTCAGTTAAAGTGGGTGTTAATAAACACTGCCATCAGCTTACGCATATTCAAAGGCCCTCAACTCACCAGAATGATCTAGCTTTCGAGTGTCAACATGCCGATAAGTGGGTCGGTTGGAACGCGATGCACCAGATCACTGATTTATGAACAAACCATTAAACCAGAGGTGCCCAACCTCGTCCTCGAGGGCCGGTGTCCCTGCAGAGTTTAGCTCCAACCCTAAACACACCCAGCCCTTCAAGTTTCTAGTATTCCTAGTAAGAGCTTGATTAGCTGGTTTAGGTGTGTTTAATTGGGTTTGGAGCTAAACTCTTCAGGACACCGACCCTCCAGGACCGAGGTTATGGGCATCACCCTGATTTAAACTGCTTTCAACCGTTTCATCAAAGATCCAACTCAGAAGAAAGATTACTTAATAATCCGACATGCAGATCTCGCTCTTGGTGTTTTCGCCAAACCAAAGACAATTCGATTCTACATGGAACTGCGCATAACAACATTGCGATTAAGCACTGTTTTTTCATTCCCCCCAGTCAAGAAAACAAACTCGTATACCACTCTTAACACAACAACTTATCCCGCGCAGAGAAGTAGGAAGCGCCCTCGTCAGCATAGCTCGTGTTTCATATGCCGATGATGTATATGGACACTTGCGACCGCACTGTCACGCAGTCGACGCAGCCTTTTGAATGCAATCGTTTAGTAGGGTGTGGGGATACTATATCGGCTGCGATAATAATCGTAAGTGTTCGTTTGTAACAATGTGGTCGATTTGACATTATCGAGTATTTTGCAAAACCCATTCAAAACACCCCTACAGAGTAGCACGCTTACATTACGTGAAGTCTAGACTGCGAGTGTGCATTTAGAGTGTGTTCTTTCACTGCTGAATTATCTAATAAAAAGCTTTATGAATGATCTCCATTGCGCCTAACTTAGAGACTTATAGTGATCGGTTGTGACCGACTCAGAATGTATTTTATATTACATATGTATTTATATAGTTAATCAATATCCACCAAAGTGTCGATTTCTTGTCGCCAAAAGTCCCATGATTAAAACTAATATTGTTTTTTTTTACAACAGTTAAAAAAACAAGAAGTTAATTAAGAGACCTTTTTTAAACGTGTTTTAGACATGTTTTTGCTCTATTTCGTCAACAAAAATAACAAGGTGTTAATTAAGAGACCTTTTTAAACGTGTTTTAGACATGTTTTTGCTCTATTTCATCAACAAAAATAATTCAAAACACAGCCCAGGGCTCTTAACATTTAAAAATCCCTGGTAGCCCTTCGGGCAGGTACTCTTTGCAGAGTACTAGCCCAAAAAAAAAAGCATTTTTTTTTTTTTTTTAAGTATAAAAATCAGATAGGATTAAATGTCATCAAAATATTTCAATACACAAATCTCAACATATGAGAAGGATTTATTTTTCACGATTTTACAGTGTATCGGGCAGAATTTGTACCAATAAAATTTAAGGCAATTTATGAACCTTTTAAGAGCGCACAAGTAAGAATAACACTCTGTATAGTGGGGTTGGCACAACCACTGGTCATCTGGCAGTGTTGGTAGCCCCCAATATAAGGTTACATGTGGTTTACCAGTTGCAATCCGCAGTGGATACATTTTTTAGTCTCAACCACGAATAACAACATCGCTGGACTCGGAAGACAACAGCATTGTCACCGAGACCTTTATCACCATTTTCTCTTATGAAAAGGGATAAATAAGCTATAAAAGTATGGTCAAGTTTTAAAACCTAGAAATATTACTTAAAAAGTGACTTAGATTTGTTAGAGCCTTCACGTCTTCTTGCTCATTTACAATGTTGTGTGCGTAAAACATGATTGAGAGTTGACCATAACCGCAAGACGGCTTATTGGCAAGGCAAATTCTTCTCTGCCACGAGTGGCGGCGGTCGAACGAGGACTGTGTCCTCACAGTGACTGTGCCCATTCCCGCAAACATTCTAATACTGCATAGAATTTTTGCGCATCAGGGGGCCGCTATCAATATGCGGAGAATATAATCTCTTTTGAATGAGCGCTCAATGTTCACTTTCACTTTTTGATTTTGTGATCACGTGTGCTCTGTGTAAATAAAGATTAGATATTTGTCAATGAGCTCAAAATCTGTTGAGCAGCAAATACTCCAGCATGGTCTTGTCAGTCATCTCTTCTCAACCCTGTCACTCAAATCTGCTCCTGCAGCTCTGTTGTATGCGGGTGTCAAGTGCCGCTTTTTTTTTTTTTCGTTCGATGGAATTGGGCTCTTTTAAACGTTCCCATGGCTTGAATTTTACCCCCCTGGGGTTAAAAGTTAGGACTGCACTCCCGCGGGAGGGACCAGAGCCCCACCAACAGGGTGCGGCGGGGCCAACTCTTGATGGGCGAGTGCGGGCGGAGAATAAAATGATTCGCGGGACTCCCGTAAAATAGAAATTATCTAAACATAAAGTGTCTAAAACATACAAATTGATATTTATCTGCTGCACAAAAGCAAAAAGATCAAC
Source organism: Sinocyclocheilus anophthalmus (assembly GCA_018155175.1). NCBI lineage: Eukaryota > Metazoa > Chordata > Actinopteri > Cypriniformes > Cyprinidae > Sinocyclocheilus > Sinocyclocheilus anophthalmus. The sequence continues at coordinate 280,181 of JADLZN010004856.1, forward strand.
TAATGTTAACATTAAAATGATTGACAAGCGTAGCTAGGCATAGTTTCTATTTATAACACGTTTAAAGGGTTGCGCAATGTAGCCAATCACAGACTCAGCTGTTTTTTTTTCTAGAACACAATGGCCAATCAAAGGTTATTAAGTTAGAATCTACTCACAGTGCTGAAATTGCGTGCTCACGATCCTCCTCGCATTTGGTTTGTTTTCAACACAAGAGATCAAGTGATATACATTAGTGACGGAGTTGCCTTGTGAGATGGCGAAACATGTAAAAAATGGTACTAGTGTTATAAGACGAGCCATGCGGGTTCTCTGCGACTAGTAGCTTTTAAGCATGAGGATGGCAGAACTTGCTGCGAGTGTATAATCCAGAGAAGCGCTGCTCGCATCTGCCATGCCAAACCAGTCCGCAGCAGCCCATGCTTGCGTTCTGGTAAAATAACAGTGTTTGTTAACTGTTGAAGCTATTCTAAATAACAAATAGGTTATCATGAGCGTTTATGCTGGATGTTGTGGCGCTTATGAGATTTACCGAACCATTTCCATGTAAATTTCTGCGATGCCACTGAAAAGTCGAGATAGATTACTTTTCTTTGGGCTTTTGGGCGGCAGTGGACAAAACATGAACCAGATAAATATTTAATTGTATAATAAAAAATATATAACGGCGCAATAGATATATTTCTGCGGGACTAAAATCTTCCCGCGCAGGTCCTAGTAAAGGTTGAAATTTGCATAAACTACCTGTAACCGAAATGCTTGTATTGAACCATTTGCATTCTACGATGCATAAAACTGTGCGTTAGGTTTTGTGACAAGACGGCTACTGATCGGAATCTTGGTAGCTGCGTTTATGATAAAGATGCTTTAACAGTTACTGTCAATATTATATTAGTATGGAATGACATATTTTATGTTTTGATATTTGAGATTGTCTCCTTTGGGCGCGTTCGTGCATTACTTTAATCCCACCCACCACACCCCCAAGCCCCCCCCCCCCGCCGCGCCACCCCACTGTCCTATTTTTGGGAAACTAAAATATATTCTCCTAACGAAAGATCGCGATTAGTCGGTTTTTGATGGATGCCGTGTCCAAGCCGCACATAATTAGATAATTGAGGATGTGTTTTATACGACTATAACAGCTATAAATCTTTTATCCTTGACGTTCATAACTAGACTTTGATATGATGTAAGTCATGAAGCACACTTTTACTTTTGGAGTGAATTTGCATTTGATTTTCTCCACCGCATTCACACACTGACACTCTCCACGCACGTGTGTGTGTGTGTGTGTGTTCATTCACACAGTTCTTATGTTCTCCTGCAAGCCCTTTATTTTTCATTGATATTGAACAGATGTAATTATTTTGTTCGGATCAAAATGTTATGACATTGTATGTTAAAATTTTTAAAGGTGCTGTATGTAAGTTTTTGACTCTGCTAAAGCATAAAATACCGTAATATGTTTGCAGATATTTAAGAAACGTGCTAAGTTAACATGCTTGTTTATCTGAAAAACAATGCTACAGTCAGTTTTTCTCCTTTAAAAATGTGCTTTCCGGGCCAGAATGTCGGTCTCTGTTTTGGTTTGTGAAACCCGCCCACTGCCAGTTTACCCAATTGTATTTCGCCACCCCGGGTTGCCAGTTGGCGGAAAAACACAGCGCATTTAATTTTATTCATCGTCAAGTGCACTCGTTCCTGTTGGTGTCTTCAATCTGGCAACCTGCGGTCCTGAAGTCTGAGAAGGAGGAGCTGGGTGAAAAAAACCCTCTCCAATATTTTGATTTTGGACTGCAATGCCTAGTTCAACCACTAGTTGTCAATTCTACATACAGCACCTTTAACTTAAACTGTGAACCTTTAAAGCAGGGTCTAAAATATATATGGTCCGTTTAAAACAGCTTACATTTGAAAAATTTTATTTAACTAAAGAATCCTGCAAGCACTTTACTTTGCTTCCTTTACTCGTACTGCACAAAAAGTGGTTCAATGACATTGAATGTTACAGTGACTAATTAATGCAAATGCAGATCCCAACTTTTTTTTAAGGTTTGCATATGTTGAAGTGTTCTTAATGACAGCTTTCCTAAAATTATCCTATTCCTAATATAAGAAATATCCCAATATATCGCCTTGCTTACAGTATCGCAATGTATCACAACCCCTGTATCGTGATACATATCATATTGCCAGATTCTTGCCGATACACAGCCCTAATGGAAAGCTATAATATGACTTCAGTCAGATAACTTGTAATACAGCCACTTTTTTTTTGAGGTATAATACATTTGTCTTTGTGTTTAAGAAAAAGAAAGTCATACAGGAATGAGTCAAGTCATTTTTGGTGAAATTATAAGTTACACAACTACAAATAAAACATTTGTACATTAAATCTCCATAAACACTGGCTCCATGCTAATAAAATGGTATCCTCATATACCATAGTACCATGTAAGTACTATTGAATATGGATATGGTGATAATACAGATACTGCCACAGTACTTCTTAGTAAAAAAATAAAAGAGCATACGCGTGTATTCAAATCACCCAGACGCTGATGTGTACGGATCAGGGAACGTGGCATTCAACATCTCCATGGACTTGGTTGCTAAGAGACGGTTGATTTTAACAAGCCGACTGTTGCCATGGATAAAATCTCCAATCAAAATCAGATGTTGCCTTTTTACTGCTTACCACTAGACTGATCCCTGACGCATGTAACACCTCAGAGCTGACAAGCTTTACTGATTCCCCGTAAGACCCCTGGTCTTTTTATGAGCAGCTATATATCAGCTGTGTGAAACGACCACACCGCCAGTGCATGTCGTCTAGTGATATGCACAACTCACCAGTGTTGAGGAAGCTAGTTTTTGAAACGGCAGCATATATAACAATATATACAACAATTTATTTTATTTTCAAAAACAGTAAGCTTGTACAAAGTGAAAACATGCTAATTTCTATCATTAAAAACTGATGGACAGCAGCATTTAGCCTAAGCACAAGGACTTGTCCAACAATTGAATCTCAAAATCATTTTTGAATCAACAGGTTCATTTACAGGAACCACTGAAATTAATGTTTCCAATGCTACATAAAAGTGAAAAGGGCCTTTGTAATGGATTATTTCCTCAGTTTGCTTGACTGTGAAGCAGAATACACAATACAATGTAACACAGAAACTAAAATATTTTGTCAAGCTACATGCTACTGGTTGGAGAAACTAGCTTGTTACTGCTACACTCTTGTGAAAACACCCGAACTACTGTCACACTACTGAAAAATGTAGTTAAGCTAGTAGCGTCGCTACTTGTAGCTAGCTACTCCCCAACACTGTTTCTAACATATAAGGTTTAGGAGAACATATTAAACAACCAAAATTTAATTGCATCAGGGTACGTGGGCAAAACGTATTTAGTTATCCACCATTGTGCAAGTTCTCCCACTTAAAAAGTTGAGAGAGGCCTGTAATTTTCATCATTTGGTATACCTCAACTATGAGAGACAAATGAGAAAAAAAATCCAGAAAATCAATTGTAGGATTTTTAAAGAAATTATTGGTAAATTCCTCGGTAAAATAAGTATTTGGTCACCTACAACAAGCAAGATTTCTGGCTCTCACAGACCTTTAACAACTTCTTTAAGAGGCTCCTCTTTCCTCCACTAGTTACCTGTATTAATGGCATCTGTTTAACTCATTATCAGTATAAAAGACACCTGTCCACAAACTCAAACAGTCACACTCAAACAGTCAAACTCCACCATGGCCAAGACCAAAGTGCTGTCAAAGGACACCAGAAACAAAAATGTAGACCTGCACCAGGCTGGGAAGACTTAATCTGCAATAGGTAAGCAGCTTGGTGTGAAGAAATCATCTGTGGGAGCAATTATTAGAAAATGGTAGACATACAAGACCACTGATAATCTCACTCGATCTGGGGCTCCACGCACGATCTCACCCCGTGGGGTCAAAATGATCACAGAACCACACGGGGGGACCTAGTGATTGACCTGCAGAGAGCTGGGACCAAAGTGATAAAGGCTACTATCAGTAACACACTGTGCCGCCAGGGACCAATCCTGCAGTGCCAGACGTGTCCCCATGCTTAAGCCAGTACATGTCCAGGCCAATCTGAAGTTTGCTAGAGAGCATTTGAATGATCCAGAAGAAGATTGGGAGAATGTCATATGGTCAGATGAAACCAAAATAGAAATTTTTGTTAAAAACTCAACTTGTTGTGTTTGGAGGAGAAAGAATGCTGAGTTTGGCATCCAAGAACACCAACCTAGCTGTGAAGCATGGTGTGGAAACCATTCATGCTTTGGGGCTGTTTTTCTGCAAGGGGACCATGACGACTGATCTGTGTAAACGAAAGAATGAATGTGGCCATGTATCGTGAGATTTTTGGGTGAAAACCTCCTTCCATCAGCAAGGGCATTGAAGTTGAAACGTGGCTGGGTCTTTCAGCATTGACAATGATCCCAAACACACCGCCCGGGCAACGAAGGAGTTGCTTCGTAAGAAGCATTTCAAGGTCCAGGAGTGGCCTAGCCAGTCTCCAGACCATAATCCCATAGAAAATCTGTGGAGGGAGCTGAAACGTGTTGCCCAGCGACAGCCCAAAACATTACTGCTCTAGAGGAGATCTGCTTTGAGGAATGGGCCAAAATACCAGCAACGGTGTGTTAAAACCTTGTGAAGACTTACAGAAAACGTTTGAACTCTGTCATTGCCAACAAAGGGTATATAACAAAGTATTGATATTAAATTTTGTTATTGACCAAATACGTATTTTCTACCATATTTTGCAAATAAATTCTTTAAAAATCGTACAATGTGATTTTCTGGATTTTTTTTCTCATTTTTTTCTCTCATAGTTGAGGTATACCTATTATGAAAATTACAGGCCTCTCTCATCTTTTTAAGTGGGAGAACTTGCAAAATTTTTGGCTGACTAAATACTTTTTTGCCCCCCTGTATATATATATATATATATACACAAAAGAATTATGGATGTTATAAAAAAGTTGGTAAATTTAAATATTAATCATAAATAAATGTACATTTAAATACAGAAACAAATGCAAGGTAAATGTGAAATAAATAAAATAAGGTAACTCTACATAAATGGTCAATTTGAATAAATAAATGAATGAATTAATAAATAAACAAGCATTTTAAATTAAGGTAAATCGAAAATAAATATATATAAATAAATAAAAGGTAAGCTTAAGTAAATAAAATAAGGTAAATAACAAACAAAAAAGTGTTACACTATTATCGTTAGTAAATTGCATAAAGTGTGTATCCCAATAAACTGACCTGCCACACTTCTTGCAGGGGAATTCACCCTCTTGGTTCGTTTGTCCCTTTACTGTATTGCCAGTGCTTTTCTGGCCTGTGGTGTCAGAGCGGGGTTTAGATGTTGGTTGTGGTGGAGGAGGAGGAGGAGGAGGAGGAGGAGGGTGACTGACCCCCAATGTGGACGGATCTCTAGTGCTGTCCTCCTGACTTCTTAAGACCAAGATGGCAGCAGCCTAACAGGAAACGGATGATTACTTAAAGCAACCACAGCTGAATGCATACAGATATTAGACACAGGGAACGTCCTCTGTGATGGCTGAGAGGTGGTATAGTGAAGGAGATCTGGTTCAAACCCCATGTAAGAGTTCACTATTGTGCCATTCAGCAAGTTAATTGCAGGTTACTCAAGCAGGATGGTCTCTAATATGTGAACAATATTAAGTGCACTATGCACTGGATAAATCATTTAAGCTTGTAATGAGGCATACCACTAGATGGCGCTATAAATACCATACTGTTCTAAACTACACAAGACTAATGTCTAGTGCAGACCTGTTTTCTTATTATTTCAAGTAGGCCAAAGCTGGGCATGGACATTGGAGAACTGCAATTTTCTGTAGGCACCAGGCTTTTTTGCAACCTCGTGCAAATCAAATCTCCCCAAACTCACATTTTCAGTGGCCTGTAGCGATTGTGTCAACCTGCCCAGGCTGTTTTCTTGTTTCCTGTCACAAGACCCTTCCCACTTCCTGCTCTCCACGTCTTCTTTCCGCAATTCGAATTTCTGTGAACTCTGAAGGAGAAGAAACATTTTGATGCTTCACTGGTTTGCAGGCCATTAAACCACCCAGGTACATGTAGACACAAAGCCACAGGAACTCACTTTATTGTCCACTTCCTCCTCTGTCGTGGGTTTAGTCTCTGGTGGCTCTGCTTCTCCGTATACGAGTGTTCCGTTCCTGCCGATCTTCACCTGCTTCTTATATGTGTAGTAGAACTCCACACACTGAGCCACTGTCTTGGAGCTCACCTTCAAGTCAAACATCAACACAATTCATTATTACCAGAATTCACTAGAACTGGAACCCATGCAAAACTGTCAGTGGCGGTAGCTAGGGTGATGCTATGCAGTTGCTAAGGTGTTCCGAGTGATTTATTTTTGTTTGAAAGTTTTCTCACTGGTTGCTAGTGTGTTCTATTTGTTTGCTAGGATGATTTATTTTGTAAGTATTTTTGTAAGATGCGTTTATTTTGATTGTTATTTTTAAAATGATTTCGGATTTCTAATTTCACATTTTCATGATTTGATCAATTATGAACTTTTATTAAACTCATGATTTCCCTGCAGTTCCTTCACAGGCCCCAGCTTGGGAAACCTTGATGTAATGTAATAACAACAAATTGAATTTATTTACTTTCTCTTTGTATTTTTATAGCAATATGGCACAATTAAATTGAGATAAACAAGTTAGATCAAAAGTATTCCAAAAGTAATCAGAAAGTAGTCAAATGATATTACCTAAAATGTGTAATGTAATGGATTACGTTACCAACTACAATTTTTGCCCACTCTTGCCAAGACATTTCTAACATATTTTAGTGCATAGCCATGCAACTACCAGGGTTAAGGTGTTGCTAGCATGTTACAGGTGGATGTTAGGCTATTGCTAGAATGTTTTAAGTGTTTTTAGTGCATTGCTATGTGATTGCTAGGGTGTTGTAGTTTGTTGTTAAAGTGTTGCTACAATGTTCAACTGGGCCAAACTCTCTATAATATACGTATCTAAATATGACTTTCTCCCATTTTCTCTTCATGCCACAATTTGATTTGTGTGGGGAGATTGACAATCATTGTGAGGTTTTTGTTCAAACCTGTACATACCAGTTTCTGGACCATGAAAAAGTCCTTCTTGTAGGTAGTAATGCCTTTGTTGAAGAAACGTCGTTCCCCTGGCGTCCAGCTGTCAGAGCCTGTGCGGGACAGACAAACGGTGCACAGAATCAGATAGAGGCTGCTGTCCGTTTAGCCCGTCCTCTTATAGAGCACCCCCACCCGCTAACACAAACATATCCGCACACAAAGGACAGAGAGGGGGCAAACAGCCAGCACACACATGTCCAGACAAACAATGATGCCACTGTCTTCTCCTAGGATTTAACAACATGCCACAGACACACTCCCTCTCCTCCCGTACTCTACTCAGCAACCCACTCGGTCACCCAGCAGTCTCTCAGTCGAACCCCTCCCCTCCACTCCTCAGCTGCTTTTGTTTATAACCGAGACACGAAGCGTGGTTTGGAATGCCAGCACAGGGGGTGACGGTGTACCGCATGCCGTACGGATTAACTCACATCACCTCGCCCAATAAAAAAATAAAAAAATGAAAGTGTGCTTGATGGTGAAGGGGACTTACCAGAGTAGTGGTAGCCAGCCAGAGGGTGCGCTTTGGGAAAGATGGGGTTTTTTAACAACAGAAGGGTGAGGGCTCCCTGAAAAAATGAAAAAGAAAGTGAAATTAGCATGGTTGAGGAAACAAAACTGGCTGCGGTGTGTGATGTGTTTTGGCCGAAGAGATGTAGTCACAAGTTAGAGAAACACACATCAGGGCATGTTATGCCCTAGAGTGGATATGAAGAGATTAATGAGGGCAGGAGAGATGCAATTCTGCAAGAACATTGCTATATCCTTAACAACATGTGTAAAAGGCTTTTGCTGAAGGCGTTTAACCCAGCTGTGCAAGTCGCTGGATAATCCCTCTTGTTCTCTCTGCCTTTCTCCACCATGCAGTCTCTCAAGGTGCGATAAATCGAGGACACCACAGTCTTTTCTGGGTCATCGAGCTCTAACTTGAGTTTTTTTCTTATATATGGCCTTTTTTCAACTTTTAATGATCTGGACAACCAAAGTTCAACATGTCGCAGCATGTGCACTTTATATTGAAGCCCCAAAAAGTACCTGGATACTTTTAAAAATATATTAATGTCATTGCACTGTATCACTAAATAAAAAAAAATACAAAAAAGAAATATCATTTGAACTTTGGTTGTTATATTACAAAGTCAAATGATAACTGGACATAATATATATAATATATATATATAGTATATATATATATATATATAATATATATATATTATATATATATATTAGGGGTTACGGTACACAAATATGACAGTTCGGTACATACCTCGGTTTTAACATCACGGTTCGGTGTGATTTCGGTACAGCAGGGGGGGAAACTAAACTTTTTTTTTTTTTTTTTAATGGTTTACTGAACAAGTTGCTCTTTCTTTAAATACATTCAGTTATACATTCAAATTTTCTAAGTGATAAAAATCTACCTCAGCTTATTTTTAAAACTATAGGGAGCCCTTTTACATTAATATAAGGTTCCAATTAACAACAGAGCCCAAACTTAAATTTAATTACTATTTCTTTTTAAATAGATGATCAACACTCAACTTAAAAAATAAAATAAAATAAATAGGATGGCCAACATTTAAATTGCACATAATGCAGTTTTTAAATTAATTGCACATAATGCAGTTAACAAATTAAGTTATTTGTTAAAATATATTCAATTACACACTGACTGTCATAATGTTTCATAACAGATTAATTTAAACAACTGACACTTACGTACTTAAGAACAAACAGATTAGTACATAATGAATTTGTTATATGGTGCATATATTTAGCAAAATGCTCCTCTCTAGATTTAATTTCTCTAGTGAACTAACGAGCTGTGGATACTGATGACTTGCTGAGGTAAATTAAACGCTAGGTGACATTTTATTTCCACGCTGTATTGTTGATATCTTTCCGCGGTTGAAACACTGATTGAACAATTACATGAGGCATCAGATGTTCAGTCATGTTTATTTGCGTTAAAACTAGTAGTACAGAGGAAGGAATGACCGCGTTCACGCGTGCTCCGCTCTGCACAAATCTGCGGGCCGTCACGGCTCAGACACCGGAACCGGAGCTGATCTCGGCCGCTCTAGTCAGTGCTTGTGTTAGGATTATACCAGCACGTTTCTGAACCATCCCAGAAAGCTGCTTCGTCTAAGGCCTTTCGTACACTATCCGTCCATTGCCACATAAAAGACGGGGATCAAAAAGTGCCCCTTTATTTATTTGAAATTTCCCTAATAAAAAAAAAAAAAAAACTTTATTCTAGTCCCGTGCGGTACCATGCGTACCGAACCGAAAGGGTTCGGTACAATACGTTCACCGTTGTACACCCTAATATATGAATTATGACAATATATATTTATATACAGTGGGTACGGAAAGTTTTCAGACCCCCTTAAATTTTTCACTCATTTTTTTTTATATTGCAGCCATTTGCTAAAATCAGTTAATTTTAGTTAATTTTTTTTCCTCAATGTACAAACAGGCACCCCATATGGACAGAAAAACACAGAATTTTTGACATTTTTGCAGATTTATTAAAAAAGCAAAACTGAAATATCACATGTCCTAAGTATTCAGACCCTTTGCTGTGACACCCATATATTTAACTCAGGTGCTGTCCCTTTCTTCTGATCATCCTTGAGATGGTAATACACCTTCATTTGAGTCCAGCTGTGATTGATTATACAGATTGGACTTGATTAGTAAAGCCACACACCTGTCTAAATAAGACCTTACAGCTCACAGTGCATGTCAGAGCAAAATGATAATCATGAGGTCAAAAGGAACTGCCTGAAGAGCTCAGAGACAGTATTGTTGCAAGGCACAGATCTGGCCAAGGTTAAAAAAAAATTCCTGCTGCACTTAAGGTTCCTAACACAGTGGCTCCATAATCCTTAAATGGAAGACGTTTTGGGACGACCAGAACCCTTCCTAGAGCTGGCCCGTCGAGTTATCGGGGGAGAAGAGCTTTGGTGAGAGAGGTAAAGAAGAATCCAAAGATCACTGTGGCTGTGCTCCAGAGATGCAGTCGGGAGATGGAAGAAAGTTGTAGAAAGTCAACCATCACTGCAGCCCTCCACCAGGCGGGGCTTTATGGCAGAGTGGCCCGACGAAGCCTCTCCTCAGTGCAAGACACAAATGGAGTTTGCTAAAAAAAACACCTGAATGACTCCAAGATGATGAGAAATAAGATTCTCTGGTCTGATGAAACTTTTTGGCCTTAATTCTAAGTGGTATGTTTGGAGAAAACCAGGCACTGCTCATCATCTGTCTAATACAGTCCCAACAGTGAATCATGGTGGTGGGAGCATCATGCTGTGGGGGTGTTTTTCAGCTGCAGTGACCGGACGCCTGGTTGGAATCGAGGGAAAGATGAATGCGGCCAATACAGGGATATCCTGGACGAAAACCTTCTCCAGAGTGCTCAGGACCTCAAACTGGGCCGAAGGTTTACCTTCCAACAGGACAATGACCCTAATCACACAGCTAAAATATCGAAGGAGTGGCTTCACAACAACTCTTTTTGTGACTGTTCTTGAATGGCCCAGCCAAGCCCTGACTTAAACCCAATTGAGCAACTCTGGAGAGACCTAAAAATGGCTGTCCACCAACGTTTACCATTTAACCTGACAGAACTGGAGAGGATCTGAAAGGAGGAATGGCAGAGGATCCCCAAATCCAGGTGTGAAAAACTTGTTGCGTCTTTCCCCAAAAGACTCATGGCTGTATTAGATCAAAAAAGTGCTTCTACTAAATACTGAGCAAAGGGTCTGAATACTTGGACCATGTGATATTTCAGTTTTTTTCTTTTTTAATAAATCTGCAAAAATTGTCAACAATCCTGTGTTTTTCTGTCAATATGGGGTGCGGTGTGTACATTAATGAGGAAAAAAAATTATGATTTTAGCAAATGGCTGCAATATGAGTGAAAAATTTAAGGGGGTCTGAAATACTTTCCGTACCCACTGTATATATATATATGATAAATATATTCTATTAGATATATTATATTATATTAGATTAGGGTGTATCGTGTCTAACTCATGCGATTAATTTTACAATCTATAAAATAAGTTACTCAAAATTACTCAAGCACATTTCTATTCTACCCTTTCAAACCCCATTTTATCTTCGGCTGCTTGCGATTAGATCTTTAAAGCCTCTCAACTCCGGAAAGTTTCAAGATCCAATGCTCCCGTAAGCACATGCTTCAAACAAGTCCGTCCAAAACAGCTCGTAATTTAAATAAACCATCGTTGATTTCTCACATATTTCGAGAGAACAGAGACTCGTGTTGCGTTTTCAGTCAATTATTCATTCCAGTGTTTCGCTTTTAAACACTAGCTCTGTCATATTCTGTGATTGTCTCTGAAGAGCGCGAGTCCTCACATGTCACGCGCCTGTGTGAAGTATAGGCTGAACAGATTGTCAACATCCCCCCGCTGTATTTGCCAGAATGAGACCGCAGAACACGTTTTTCGTCGACTCTATAACCCTTCTCTCTAGTAAAGTTTTGATGGATGAGGATTGCAAGCAATGTAAAGACGATTTTGGTGATGTACAGGAGTCGTACAGTAAGCACTCGTGAGTCCGTTATAATAATGCGTGTATGAGTGCTCTTGATGCACCAATCGCACATTGTATTTATGCACAGGCACAGACATTTCCGTACGTTCACGTTGTTTCCACACACATTCACAATAATGTTTTGATTTGTCATGTTTATTTTGCTGTGTTTAGTTATACGGAATGGATCCGTGTACTGTAGTAGATATATGCAGTCAGCAGGCGGTTATTTTTATTTTTTTTGGCATCTCCATGTGGTCCAGTTCGGTATCGCAACTTGACTTCTCTAAAAATGTAAAAAAAAAAAATCTTTGCTGGCGCACTGTTAACCCATACTAAGGTACACTTCTGATTTTGTTTTCTTCATTATGTGCTTATATGGCTCCTTCTTATATCATTTGGTTTTTTTTGGTGTCCTTTTGAGTTTCTCTAATGTCTTTTTTTTTTGGAAAGGAGCCGTGATCCACGTAAATTTATCTTGACAAAGGTTTGCAGTAAATATAGATTTTTTTTTGGAACTCACCTTCAATCTTTTGGTTTTTACTTTGAGCTGATCTAAGCAAATATGAACAAAAACATTTGAAACAAATATAAATTGGTCCTATGCTTCATGAAGTGTCGTGGCGAATAATCACAGAATAAGGATGTGATTAATTAGATTAAAAAAATTATAGCCCATATGTATGACATAAAATACATAAGTAATACCCCACTCATGACATTTTTTAAGCTTGTACATGTCCTTAAAAAGGCCATTAAAGGATTAGTTCACTTCCACGATAAAGATTTCTTTTCAAGTCGAAAAGAAATTTAGGTTTTTGAGGAAAACATTCCAGGATTCTTCTCCATATAGTGGACTTTAATGGGGATCAAGAGGTTAAAGGTCCACATTGCAGTTTCAATGCAGCTTCAAAGGCTCTACACGATCCCAGCCAGGGAAAAAGGGTTCTTGTCCCTATGGGGAAATTTTTTTTTATTTATTTTTTTTTTTTTTCCATTGTTTTAACTTATTAACCACAATACTTCATCTTTAACTAGCTGTGCGATACGTCCATGACCTTTCACGCATTATGTAATCACTCCTGGAAAGGTCGCATGTTCCGCTAGTTCTTTGTCTGTGTACTCCGTTTCAAAAAGGGAGGGTAGGAACGAACAACCTCCCATCTCATTTTTTCCTCCAACTCAAAATCGTTCCGACTGTGTTTAACATTTTTTTGTAAAAATGGCACGTTAGTCTTTCCATTTGCACTTTTCATTTTTGTAAACCACTGGGTCATTACCTTAGCCCACACTCAAGCGTGAACTTTCCAACGTGAAGAAAAATCCTGGAATGTTTTTCTCAAAAACCTTCATTTCTTTGTGACTTAAGAAAGATTATGAACATCTTGGATGACATGGGGTTAGTAAATTATCTGGAAATGTAACGAGTTCTGGAATTGAAGTAATCCTAATAACATTTGGACTAAGATGCTTGTCAAGAACAATATTAAATGTCACGACACCGAGCCAGGAAATGCATCTAGTCGGCTTTTACAGACTCGATGCGTTTATACTCATGCTCTTACAAACTATTCCAACTCAAACTCTAATTCAATGTTATTTCTGGAAAAAAATGATCATTCTTATAACTCAAAACACATAACATGACAGACCTTATCGCAGGGCCAATCTGTTTGGGATTTAATTTTGCTGCTGAACCTGTCTGGCATTCCTATTAATGTGTTAAAATCTACATCAAGACCATGTTAGCTAGTGGTTAACACAATTACTCATTTGCATGAACCACAAAGCAACAAACAACTTGCAATTACAAAAGAAAAGATTCAACAAGATAAAACTATTGAAAGCAACAACATGAAACCAATTGTCAGTGCATCTCTCTTATCACTGACACTCAAACACCACAAACCTCCCAGAGACTTCACAGAGAGTCTATCTGACTTTCAGGTTCTGCAGAAGTGCTTCACATGTGATACGAACCACAAAGCAACAAATAGCTTTTTATTTTGCAGTGTAATTGGCTCAGAAGCACAATGCACATGATTTAGTCATCTTCAGTGTGTCGTTCTGGACATGATCCTGTGATTGACAGGTGGTTGCTATGGCGGTGGAGTGACAGCTCAGCAGTAAGCGGCTGGCTGTTGTGTTGTTGCAGCTGCTGGCTCAGCTGAGCGAACGTTGAAAAGAATCATATCAAAACACATGCACCATTTGTGTTTCCATAAAACAGGGGTAATCAATTAGCAGGCCACACTGGTTTCAACAGGATTGCAATCAGTTATCATAAATAAATAAACTAGGTCTGCCAACTGATGAAAAAACAGATTCAATTATGATATGCTGTTTAGAAAAATAACAATTATCAAGTGAATCGAAATAAATAGTATTTATCGATATTATATTATTTAATTTAAGGAAAAAAAGCATTTTGCATGAAAAGATGCATTTTACAATGTACAGTACTTACACAAGAGTCATAATTACTAGTTATGGTCCCTAATAGGGATGCACGATATTGTATTTTTGCCGATATCCGATATGCCAATAATTTTCAAATCATTTTGGCCAATAGCCGATACCGATATATTTCCTTTTGTTTTGAAACAACACTTTTGTTTTGGAAACAAGTCTCTCTGTGTGGGAAATTATAGCAAATTATTTTAATTTTGGTCGTTTTTAAACAAGAACTTATATTTTAGAATTAAATAACAATAATGAAGTACTTTTTAAATGACATAACATTGAAGCTTTGAAAATAACAAACGATAAAGAACAGTTTTTCAGAAAGATGCAGTAGTAACCGTAACATTTTATTTTAAGATTTAACATTTGTAGATGGTCTAAAGCAAAAGAGTTGTAGAAGTTCTGAAAATATTTTAGAGCTCATAATTTGTTTAAAAAAGTTAACATATTACACATTAATGAATAAATGAGTTTATATAAAATTATTTTAAGTGTCATGTTTGTGATTTTTTTTTTTTTTCATGTAAGCTATAGCTTCTGACCTTTTAAATCAAAACATACTCATGATTTATGACATCAATTACTGCTTTATTAAATCAGAAACACAGTCTAAATTTTATTTGTGTATTTTTAAAAACTTTGTTCACATACTGTGGCATAATATATGGTCTTCATTAATCTTTGGGGCAGAGAGAAGTATAAGGACTGAAACATATGACAATCCCTTTCAGAAATCTGATACGCTTTATTTTGCATTCCGTGATCATATAAAACATTTTAATAATCACACTACTCTTCAAAAGTTTGGTTTTCAGGTTTTGAAGGAAATTATCATTATGACTCACCAAGGCGCAAGTTATTTGAGCACAATAGCAGAAAAAAAAACTATATTGTTAAATATGGTAAAAAGTTTTTAAATCACTGTTTCCTGTTTTAAATATATTTTTATAGTTTGAATTTATTACCTCTAATGACAAAGCTGAATTTTGCAGCCGCCATTACTCCTTCTTCAGGGTGCCCAACAATGCTTCGAAATCTTTCTAATATGCTGATTTTGTGCTCAAAAGAATATTTCTTATTATTAGCACTATTGGAAACAGTTTTGTCCTGTTTCATATTATTTTGTGCAAACCGAATAATGTGTTTTTGTGCGTTCGTTCTTCATGATAAAAAGAGTCCAAAGAACAGCCTTTTTTTAACATGAAAACTCCTGTAGCAAATTTATTTGCTGTACTTTTGATCAGCCTTAATCCATCTGTGTTTATTGAATAAAAGTCTTTTCGTACATGAGCAATCTTATTGATCCCCAAACTATGAGTATTTTATGAACGTTAGTGAATATGAATATTCATGGTAATACAAAGGCATCCTTGAATTTTTAATATTTTAATAATCGGTTAATTATCACAAATTTGTTCAAACGTGTGCATGTTTGTGTGGTTTTGATTATACCAGCTTTTATAGTTCACTGAGGGGAATTCATGAGTCAGTGGGTGGGTTGTTTGGAATCAGGTATTGGCAGTCTATGGATTTTCACAGTGTTGCCAAAGAAAGTTTGTTTATAAACTAGTGCGATGTCATCATTAGATCCTTCTTTTGCGGTTGTCATGTGATCTGTGACGTGGGCATTATCTGGAATGTCCTTTATATATACATATATTAAATATACACAGTACACACACATTTATTATGTAAACAAAAACTTTTATTTTGGATGTGATTAATCGCTTGACAGCACTAATAATCACACGAGTTAACAATATTGACTTTTCTGATAGCTTACACTGACTTAGGTGCATCTGAAGTACTATGGGCTTCCCTCCAGTGTGCTGATGCTTCCTCTCTACGATCAAGCCTCCACAAGACCTCAGACAGCAACATCCTTATATGTGACACTGGAGCACAAAACCAGTTTTAAGTCGCTTGGGTATATTTGTTGCAATAGCCAAAAATACATTGTATGGGTCAAAATGTCCGTTTTTCTTTTTTGCCAAAAATCATTAGGAAAAGATCATGTTCCATGAAGATATTTAAAAAATTTCCTACCGTAAATATATAAAAAAAACTTAATTTTTGATTAGTAATAGGGGGCTGGGTAAAAAAATATCGTATATCTCATATACATCGATTCTCATTTTTACGGACAAGATCGATTTCTAAATCCCAAGATCGATTAGTCCTAGCCTGTTTGTTTTCAGTAATGGACGGAACATGAAGGGCACCCCCAATTCAATAAATCGCATAACATTGTGCTATTGGTACTTTTCATATGCAGACAAGTCTCAGATTTCAAATTCTGTCCATTGTATTGCGGTATTCAAACAATAAATGCCGTTTTGGCGCGACGTGGCAGCGCGAGGCGCACGTGAACTAATCTCCAAATTAATACCAGTTTCAGCACAAAATAAACATGACTAAACATCCGAAGGTAATTTAAAAGAAAGAGTACAACTTTACAATTCGTATCCTGTGTCATGTAATTGCTCAATCTGTGTTTCAGCCGCACAAAGACGTCAATATAAAGTGTTGTAAACAATGTCACGTAACATCACATTTGCCTCAGAAAAAAGCANCGCTCAATCAGTGTTTCAGCCGCACAAAGACGTCAATATAAAGTGTTGTAAACAATGTCACGTAACATCACAGTGACAGCGTCGGCGCTGTCGCAAGTCGGACACAATTTCTAACCGACATGCACTGCTTAAAGTCAGATGCAGTGCTTCAAAAACGTCAGTGCAACAAATGATGGTACATTCAGTTATAATTCCGTGAAACAGCAATCCTGTCACTCATAGCCTAACTGTGCCAAATCAGTACTTAAGCTTTATTTGCCTTAAGCAAGTCTGATAAAACATTTTGTTTAATTTATTAACTAACTTCACTGGAATTTCATTGCAGCACTCCCGCAAAGGATTACAGTCTTGGGCAAAAACACCACAGCGCATGCAACAAGACTTGATGTCCCAGTCCTTCACTCGGGAGGAGATGGCTGCACATTCACTAACAGGGAAGAAATCAAATGCAAATGGAAGTCTTCCCCAAGACCAGCTGGATCCAGGAGAATGGAAAACTTATTCAGTGAGTTTTGTTAAAGCAATATTATAGCATCTGCGCTGTGTTGCTAAAACTATCTTTTGGATCTAACTGTAATTATTTCCCACAACCAAGTTCCAGGTTATGATATACAAAAGTCTAAACATTAATCTCTTAATTTTACAATAAGTAGTGAAACTTACCCAAAATAAAGGCTTACATATCTAAAAAAATGCACAATTAAGGGGCCCTCTTTTGGTGAAAGTTTTCAGACATCTTTCCACATGGCCACCAGACAGTGTGAACACATGGAGACTCAATGTAGTGATGAAATATATCTATAACTTATATTATAATATGAAAGTGGATGCAAAAAAGTGCAGTTTACTGTGCACATACGCTTGTATATTCATATTTAACATACAGAACATAACTCCACGACACGTTTAACATAATCCCAGATTTATGAATGTGTAAATGTCTGACCAAACAATTAACAATGTTAATTATGCAAGAAAATCAACAGCTAGCTGTGCATTAAACGATTGACTGCACGACGGAGGCGAAAGCATCCCTGACGCGTTAATGCAGAGCTAGCCATTGTTTATCCCGCTTATGCCATGGTAATTTGTGATTTGCATTCACATATTAAAGATGTTAATAATATTTGCGCTTCCAATATTTGACCGGAATGATAAAAATGATGGTTATTTTCGTCAGTTACAACTTGTTAGATGTATCATTCTACTCGCTTTAAATAAGACAGAGCAGACAAATATATTAAGTAGTGCAGTAACATTACATTTATTTGAATGAATTATAGCATTTATTTATTAACTGTTGAGCGAGAAAGAGATGCGTGTGTGAAGTAGCCTACCTGCGCCATGGTGTTACTTTCGCTGATGAGAAATATAATGTAGCAATTCAAGCTTAGGTATTTTATACAGGCGCAGAGCAGTGTTGACAACAGCTTATGTGCTCCTGAATGTAATTCAGACACGGTTGCGTGGCAAAATTGAATTTATTTGAATGGATTATAATAAATAGTTATTTGGCTACAATAGTTCTTCAAATACATCAGTTCTCCCCATTCAAAATAAAGACAAATAAATAAAGCAGTGCTACATTAAGTTTAATGAAATGCATTTAATTAGATAAAAACGAGGGGACATAATCAAAAGCTAGCTGAAGTTTTTTTTTAAGTTTATTTTATTAGTGTACTTAATGGATGTTGAACTCCACATTTCCATTGATTGTGAAATTAGACATGGAAAAGGGTAGGGTTAGGCGTGGAGGAGGATGGATCTTTGCTTGTTGAGGCTCGAGATGTAAGAATGTCACTCCACGCCCTCCTCTCCGACAAAGACGGAGCCCAATATGACCGCAAACTAGCCTCGCATCGGTGGCCTGTCACTGACGTGATCTGGTGACTCTCCAGTCCGGCGTCAGAGAGGCGACCGAAGGCAGTGCTCTGCAAACTATGGTTTGTGTAAATTTCAGTGATACCTTCCACCTGAAAGACGATTTAGATTTGGAAAATATTGCAGGTTATCTACAAACTGTTTGAATTCATAGGGTGAACAATTGAATATCTATTAAATATATTAGCTACCTCTTCACAAATATTTTTTAGCATATTGCCGAGGTAGTTGATTCCCATCGGCTCCCTGGTGAACCACACTTCAGTGTCCTCGAGTTTGCACAAAGGGATGCGCCTGGGATGCAGATAAAAGGCTTCGGCGTTGACAGGACACTTTGATAGATATTTTTAGTTTTTGTGTTATTTAACGGTTAATACCCGCTCTGATACACTTCAGGCTTGCAACACTGAATTCACGGCCGGTAGTAGTCTGAACAGAGGCATAAAATTCTCGCAATGTCTCATTAAATTCAGAAGCCGAGTAAGTCTCAACAGCATAATTTATTTTCTTCAAATACAAAAAGTCTTTGAATGTGGTAATTGCCCATTTAGTAGTCTTTTTTGTATTAACCTCATCCTTGTCGTCTTCAATCTGCTTCAGCTCTGCTGGTGTTATTTCCTTGTACAGTTTTTCTTTACATTTCTCGTTTGATGTTATATTCTCCAGTTCGTCCAGTTAATGCTTGTGCCTATGACCTCATTTATCCAAAGTGCCATAATGAACTGTATAAGGCCGAAAATCCCCATCTTTAGCCTGCTAAGTAAAATTGGAATGTTTAATGTAAATGAGGATCCCATTACGCATAAACACACTTTTAGGCTATGTTTCTGACTGCATGGTCTCAGCTTCGGTTTAAGTTT
Source organism: Sinocyclocheilus anophthalmus (assembly GCA_018155175.1). Taxonomy (NCBI): domain Eukaryota; kingdom Metazoa; phylum Chordata; class Actinopteri; order Cypriniformes; family Cyprinidae; genus Sinocyclocheilus; species Sinocyclocheilus anophthalmus. The sequence goes on from JADLZN010004856.1 coordinate 299,754, forward strand.
CACATCATAGAGAGGCAATTTAAAAGCAGTGCTTTCCCCTTTGCCATACATTCAAAGTGCATACTTGTGGTTTGGAGCTTTAGAGCTGAATTCATTACATTTGGCTGACGCCTCTATAGCAAAAATTGAAGAAGCTGCCAACTGACTGCAAAGTGGATTTGAGCTTTCTTGGATTCATTCAGGTGAAGTTCTCTGCCTGAGGGCAGACTAGGACACACATCACCAACCACAAGCTCTTTCTAACCTTGGCATTGTGTAATTCACCCTCCTGCAACTCGGTTAGCCACTGACATCACAACACATGACCCACTTCTGCTATTGGAAGGTGACTATCAAGGGCCTTACCCAAGGTGTCACACGGTTCATTCTTCCAGGAGCAGATGTCCAGCCCCGTCAACAGTATGGCATGGTCGTGCCGCTTGCCGTTTTTACCTATCAGGCCTGATTGCCACTGGCAGAAGCTGTTGAGTGATTGGTCTGCGTGGTGGTTGATAGACAGACCCAGCTGACATCAGTGAATGAAGCCCGAGAGAGTTGAGTGTTAAGGGGGTGGTGACCTGGTGGTGAGAGAAAGAAGACAGAGTAGTGAATGATCAGGCATCTTTCAAGTATGAAAGAAATTAAAAGAAAAATGTCTGGGAAACTTCGAAAATTAGATATGACATTCAATTTACCTTTAATGAGAATAAACTAGCTGTGCAACCAGTGTTTCATGCACTGTTTAGTGCAAAAGCAAAATCAATCATATTTTGGAGTCTGTTGATGTCTGTTAATGCCAAGAAATGTCAACATACAGCTTATTTATCAGCAATTTATGAAGCAAAAAGCTCTTGTGAGCCGTTCTTTAGTGAATCAAAAACATACAGTGTGACCAGTGTGACCCAAACAAATTCATTTTAAATTAACCAAAGATGTACATCAACAGTTCATTATGGACCTCACTAAAAAAAATGACTCTATAAGTCAGTTATTTGAATGAATCAACAAACATTACAGCACGACCAGTTATAGTCGGATTCCTGAATGAATGACTCTAAGAGTTCCAATTCTTTGCGTGAATCATAAAAAAAGCATTGCAGTCAGTGACGGTATATTCTGATTCACAAACAAATGACTCTTATGAGTCATTTTTATTGGATTAAAAACATACACTCACACTCGCACTAAACATTGTCATGTACAAGGTAAAGGAAAAAAACACTTTCACTAAGAGTCTGCCTAACAAATTTATAATTCATGCCATGCAGCGATTTTCACTTGTATGTATCAGAGAATTATTAAGGAGGCAGCTGACGTTAATTAAATAATTTACAGCTTTACTCACAAACTACAAGCTTGTTCAACAAGGTGATGAACAGACGTTTAAACTTAAATATACTTAATGTAATTAATTAAATTGAAAAATGTAGCATAGTAGTAGTAATAGAATATGTTGGCGGTCGTAATGTGCCTAGGAGCAAACACAAAATAGTAGCTGTTATGTGCTCCGGAGTGTGGTAGCGATAAATACATGAGTACCGCGACCAAGCACAACTGAACTGTGCTTGTCCCACCGATTCCAATGTGAGCCAGGGACGGTTATTTAAGAACCATATGGAGCGCCCACTAGTCAAATGAACCGGGCTTTGGGAGTCAAACGTGCTCAAGCACGGTTCAAAACGCCTAGTGTAAGTACACCCTTAGATATACAGAATATATGAAAGAATGTGTATATTTTTGTTTGTATGTATCTTACCGGATCTTTCTCAAGTAGGAGGAGGCTGACCACAACAATGTTGATATCATTTCCAATAGTTCCATCTTTGAATAGACTGGAGACCTGTTTAGCAAAAAAAACACTTTGCACATTACTATAGGTAGAAGTAAAGGTAGAAGTAAACAGTCATATGCTGCAACAAGGTGTCTTCTCCTCAACAATGCTGCTGATAGCTCTGCTCACCATGTCTGACAGTAAGGACCATACGGTAGTTAGTGACGTTGTCTCCCGCGCTGTGTTCGTCTGTGACACAGCAAGCAGCGCCACCTGTGGGACTGGAGTGAAATAAACAAGCTGGCTGTGTTAAACAAAGCAGACACACACTAGGCTACTACTGAATGAGTGTTATCATAAGCGCGCTATTCAGTTGTTTAATATGAATGGCGTAACACTGTCTAAAGTAAATCATCTATGTGAACAATGTCGTTATTGAACCTGTATTTTGGCACATTACTAATAAGTGTGCATTAGTATTAGTCACAATGCAACACAGTGCTCGAAAGTGGTAACAGCAATATCTACAAGTATTTATTTTTTCACATTTGTGACCCTGGACCACAAACCCAAGTCATAAGCAGTGTGGGGTAAGGTACTTTTAAAACAAGTATGCATGTACACTAGGCATTGCTCCTGAAAAGTAACTAATTCCGAGGGGGGTACGTAGTTCCTTATGAAAAGTAATGCGTTCCATTACTTTTGCGTTACTTTCGCGTTAAATATGAGCAGGGCTTGATTGTTTTTAATATAAAAAAGATTTTTTGCAAATATAAAAGCCTTTTCACACCAAACGTGAAATGAATAAGCCTCAGGCTGAAGGGAAAGTACAGTAGAGTGCAGAAGAAGACATTTCAACACACTTCAGCAGTAAAAGAAGACACAGATGTTTGTCTAGAATAATTTGTGCTTATTAGTACGGTTGAACTGGATCATCGAAGGTCAGAAGCAAAGACATTGGTTAATAGAATGGGATTAAATACATAAAGGATATTTGTGTTGTTTAACATTTAATCATTGCAGGTTTGCATCTTATTCTGAGTGCATTATTTTTATTCATTTTGAGGAAAACCGAATCTGTTTTTTTGTGTGTGTGAGTGAGATTAATTAATGCATATATTTATTTTAGAACTACAGTAACATCTGATTTCTCTCAACATGGGGACAGGAGAGCTGTCAATCAATAAATTGGAAAAAAAAGTAACTTGCGTTACTTATTTGAAAAAGTAACTCAGATATTCTCTTGTAAATTACAAAGTAACGCGTTACTTTACTAGTTACTTAAAAAAGTAATTTGATTATGTGCCTCGCAGTTACATTGTAACATGGTATAAGGGTGTTCGATTTTTTTTTTTTTTTAAATTGCAATTTTACGAAAAAATTAAAGCCGAGTAGTCTCCATTGATGTTGGTTTGTTTAGGATAGGACACTTATTGGCCGAGTACAACTATTTGCAAATTGATCTGAGGGGGGAAGGGAAAGGGAGGGAAGCAAAAAAAAAAGAACATCTAAATATTGTGTGAAAATCATCGTTAAATTTGTCCAAATGAAAGTTCTTAGCAATGCATATTACTATCAAAAATTAAGTTTTAATATATTTAAAATATTTACAGTAGGAAATTTACAAAAAAAATCTTCATGGAACATGATCTTATCTTAATATCCTAATGATTTTTGGCATAAAAGAAAAAATAATAATTTTGACCCATACAATGTATTGTTGGCTTATTGACTACAAATATTACCCCAGCGTCCTTATGACTGGTTTTTGTGGTCCAGCGGTCACATTTGATATTGCAAAGGAATAATGATTTGCATTTGACAGCCGGTGCACAAGAGAAGACGGCACCTTTTTCCACTTAAGCAGGTCTATAATGATCAATGAGATATGAAAATGGAAAGTCCTATACATATATTCTTATTTTTGGACGTGTGTAAGTTGTTCTGTGGGTGAGTATGAATATGTATTTGTTTTATTTGCTATATTTATGAAAAAAATAGTTCATAAAAAATAAATAGTGCAATAAGGGGCACAACGAGGTGGGTTGGTGACAGGAAGGTTGCGTAATTTCACACATTAGATTCTGATGCAATCTTTAATATTTTATGTTACAGAATACAGATTTATCAGTGTGTTCATTTATAAGTTCATTACAATTAAATAAGACATTATAATGCATTGTGAGTTTACAAGTTTCAATTACGAGAGCATAACTCTCTCAAAATACTTAAACACAAAGATTTGGAATGTTTCTGTTCATGTTTTGAAATAAAATAAATGAACAATGACAATATGATAACCATCATATCCCTGTGGCCATCCGTGCAGGGGTTTTTTCTTGCTCCAGCATCCACGGGCCAATCTACAGAATTGGTTCAAAGGTAGAGTTGGAAACATCTTGTCTTTTCAAAATCGTCAAAATGTCTTTTTCCACAAATTTTGTATGTGTGTAAATTGTATAATATCCAAGGTACACATTTCCAGTAATTGTGCAGTTAATTCTCATATTATATTTTCATAAATTTTTGGAATATTTGTCCTCTCCCCAAATTTGTCACTACCAAAACACAGTAATAATAATTTAATTAGGGCTATATTGACCTATTAAGATTTTGCTTACATCTAGATTGTAAATATATTTTTTGCTATTTTATTAAAAGGGTTTTAGAGGTAAATCAACAACAATTACAATTTTAACAATATTTTAAGTGTGATTTATGAGATTTGTTCTATTTTGAATCCAATCTTTCTTTGTAAAAGGCATAAAGCTGATCATATATTGATTTCAAAGTTAAAGATTCATTAGTTTAAATATGCACTGAACCAAACACTATAATAGCTGATAATTCAATATACTTTATTTTTGATTAGGGATGGGCGATAGGCTATCTTATCGTTTGCGATATACCGGTAAAAAAATCCCCCCACAATAAGAATTAGTCTTCCCGCAATAATAACGATAAAGTCTAGTTGTTGACATATTTCTGTGTGAGACTGTGTGGAGTGACGTGAAGGAAAGCGGACGTGAAATTGAGCAGATCCTTCTACAATCTGGAGCAGGTTTGGACAGCAATGACCCCAGTGCGACAAAAATCGGTCTGAGCCTTGAGTAAATAGCTAACTTAACCGAACTTGAGTAAATGTACTACAGTAGCATGTGTGCGATACAGTTTTACATGTGTATGAGTCTGTTTACAAACCTGTTGTCCAACAAAAGATATTATTGACGTGCTTTTTCTCCATAATAACTTCATAACATAGTTGAGTGTTTAAAATAACTTATTTTTGCGATCAGATGTGGTTTCATATCACAGAATAAGGCAGAAATCATACTATTTATAGCATTATATACAGTGATAAAGGCTATGTCGATTAGCATTGCATTATAAATATATTGTATCCTTATAAAAATACCCAAGATTGAAGAACAAAGATAAACCATATATTTTGTGCAATCGCACGTTTGTTTATTGTCTTTAAGTTTCCTCAGTTAAAATTTCTCTATCTGGTTTTATTCAGCTACAGCGATCACTGGATACCTTTGTCCACGTTAGGGATTTCCTGGAGCGTTACTTCTACTATGTATATGCGGAGTTTCTGCGCAAGGGCGCCCTCTGGCTTCCAGTATGAATTAAACAGTCATTACATTACGTGTGTACTGCTCACAACACCCTATTTTGGTTAAAAATAGGAAAGATAATACTTTTCACTAAAGAAACAGGATTCCCTAAATTATCGTCATTAATATCGTTATAGCAATAAATATCAGAAATGATTGTGATACATTTTTAAGCCCATATCGCCCATCCCTATTTTTGACAAAGCATCCCATGTTTCGGTTGTGACAGCACATTTTCAGTAGTGAGCTAGTGACAGTAATGTTTGGGTAGCGACCACATCACATTCCCCCAAATAAAGGATTATGTGTAGTCTTTTGTCACTACCGAAACAATGATGACATGTTTTGGTTGTGACTGTTACACAGTAGTGGCAATTTTAGGAATAATAACACACCAAAAAAACATTGATGTCCATTACCGAAACTCCACCAACTGAGCCTATCTCAAAGATGCTAATCAGCACATGTTTAGCTAGCACAGTTCTGAACAGTGGTATACATATAAAAACTAAATTTTATGGAATAACTCCCAAAAAAAGTGTGCTTAATTGCAAAAAAAAAAAAGAGGTGTTCGGTAGTGACGTTCCTTAAAGTTACACACAGATTTTTAGACTTTACATTAAAATTATGGGACCTATCTACTCACACATTGTAGTTATGAGAGAGGGGGGACACAGGAATATTTCCTGATCATAAATTTAGGGGTGTGGTTAAAATAAGTCTCAGCCAATGGACTGTTTCGGTAGTGACATGAAAATGCGGGACTTTTTTTTTTTTTTTACATAACTTTCAGGATTTACAAAGAAAATGAAATATTTTTTGATCGTCACTTTTAAAAAAAATCAACAGAGAATATTTAAAACCAAAAATGGCCTATAAAATACCTAAAAAAAAAATCTATATTGTTTAGAATTTGAAATGAGAGGGGTTGGGGTTAGGCTTAGGGACAGCCACTCTCCCCCCATTGAACAGTACCCAATAACATGATGATTTTATGTATTAAGCTTACTAATATTTTAAATATCATTATGCGTTTCAATAGATAATAAAAGGATCTTAGTAAACATCAAGATTCGAATTCTTAAAAGCTTTTTAAATGTGTTTTTTTTGGGGGGGTTGCACCAGTTAAGCGGTTTGATGAACAGACTAACATGTGGAAGTAGTATAGGCGTGTCCCAAATTGTGTACTTATGCACTATTCTATGACGCTTTTAGTGTAAATAGTGTGAGAAGTGTGTTCACACTAAAAAATTCCAAAAACTTTAAAAACACGGATGATGCACTTAAATAACAGAAATAACATTCGGCCCTGTCCCAAATGGCACACTTCTTGTGCACTTTCGGTCTTGCGGACTTAAAGGGCCGCCGCGTGCGCGTGTACTTAAGTCCATGAGACCGTAGTGTGTCCCATTCGTCATTTTAACATTCAGAAGGGTGCTGGCTATGCACCTCAATACGACACTTCTGAAGACTTTAACGACAGTCAAAGCGGCATTACGTCACGAAAGTGCGGACTCAGAGGAAGACCGCGAGGGTTTAGGGTGCCATTTGGGACAGGGCCGAAGTGTGGTATGTTGAACACTTCATGCACTCAACTGTCGCCGCTTTAATTATGTCGCGAAGGGCGAGGGGCTATCAGACTCCGATTATAAATGACAAAATAACATTATAAAATTCATGCAACATGGTTGAGTGCATAATATCGTGCGTCATTGGGACGCGTTGCTGTCGTCTTCTTCGGTTTTATGGCAAGGTAGCACGAGCTTTAAGGTGCATTATGACAACTTGGAGTTATGTGGAACAAAAGTAGTGATCAATTCATTAAAAAAAAGACATTTACAAATTGCACTCTATCAGTCTGTTCTTTTGAGATAAAGATAGGCTCTCTAATCCATAAGTAACGGATGTATATTGTTATGCTTTCTTCTTCCATCCCACATTTGAGAGTTCCTTCTGCATTAGTATCTTTATAAATAAGTTTTGGAACAAAGACAAATACACAGTTCCACGCTCTTTACTCCGCACTCACTGACTTCACTTTCCCGACCGGGGACCACGCCCCCTCAGCGGACTGCTAACCAGCGTAAACCAAACGGCTGGACTCGATATCGTGAGCTTACCACTTACCCAGTACCAGTGGTCATGGATATTGATTGCAGCCAAGAATCGTGTTTCCTGAAATTTATTGTGCCTGATTTCGACCGCGGGGAAATAAATAAAGGCTAATTTGCCTGTGAAAGCATTTTTTGTAACTACAAAAATAGGTTCTCTTGACCAATACCGGCCGTGCCACAAACAGACTTATATCCAGAGCGCAGCATCGTAGACAGCAGGGGGAGTGCGCCATATCGTCCAGCCCAAAACTTATTAGTTTTTGTCACAGTGTGTTTATTTAAAAAATCCAGTCTAAGAATGGAAAATATTTAATTGGTTATCAATACGATATATTATACTATACGAAAAATATATAGGGTATGATTTACTGCAAAATTCAAGCAATAACCGTAAACTGATAATGCAAATCGTGTTTCGTTGCTGGAGTCCATTTGTTTCTTGAATTGCAAGCGCTTCATTTGCTTCTCTTGCTCTGTTTCGGAAGAGAGGCACTCTAGACGAAGAAAAATATACCTCCGCTTTTCTTTTCAGTCGGATGTGTTCATCAATTCAAAAGCTATTTCGCATGTTGCCGTTCACCCTGCGTCCCAATGTGCATACTTTCCACCCTATCTGCCCTAAATAGTATATTAAAATTACTAATATCACACAGAATTTTAGGATGGATAGTATGCACATTGGGCTCTTTTTCCACTCAGTGGGCGGAGCCGCACTCACTCCAGCTGACGGTGAGGTCACGTGCATCCCTCTGAAGCAGCGTCCTCATTCTGGAGTACTGCTGCACTGCATACTTATCTGTGCGCCGCGCAGTGCGTGCTGTAGTACGCAAGCGATCTGTGCCTGTGTGCTGGAGAGAGGGGGATGGGTCATTGAGTTCATTCGCACTACAGCAGATCCGCTGTGTCTCTCTCGCTCACACTCACTTCAGGAATATGTGTCAGATGGATGGCGAGGCGAAAAACAAGAGCTTTTAAAACATGGTGCATACGGTACGCGCCTCCGCGCTTCGCTTGACCTTTCATCAGGACAAAGGAAGTCGATGAGCCGCTCCTGCCGTTTCCAGGTCAGCCGAGGAGACTCGCCGGTGCTCGATAAGCGGAATAATACCGAGCGAGGCGATGAAGCGCCGTGAATGATTATGGCCGATAGTCACCGAAGGGACACGGACAGAGGCAGAGGCAGTATGACATCAGGATACTCGCAGCAGTACGCGAGCGGCAAAGCGTCAGACATACAGGAGCTGGCGTCCAAGCGCGTGGACATCCAGAAGAAGCGCTTCTACCTGGACGTGAAGCAGAGCACCCGCGGACGCTTCCTGAAGATCGCCGAGGTGTGGATCGGCCGAGGCCGGCACGACAACATCCGCAAGAGCAAGCTCACCCTCTCCATGTCCATGGCGCCCGATTTGCGCTACTGCTTGGGCGACTTCATCGATTATTACGCGCACATCGGGCTCCGAGGATGCCAGGCGCCGGAGGGGCAGAGCAACAGCAAGGGACGCGCACCGGAGCCCCGGCGGAAAGCAGCGGATCCGGCGGCGTCCCCCAGCGGCTCGGCCGCGTCCGAGGAGCAGACGCACCGCGTGCTGAAGAGCGAGTTCATCGAGCGCGACAACAGGAAATACTACCTGGACCTGAAGGAGAACCAGCGCGGCCGGTTCCTGCGCATCCGGCAGACCGTCAACCGCGGACACGGGGGCATGGGGTACTACGGGCAGGGCATCGAGCAGACCATCGTGCTGCCGGCGCAGGGCCTGATCGAGTTCAGAGACGCGCTGTCGCAGTTAATCGACGAATACGGCGACGACGAGCCCTGCGCGCGGAACCACGACGCGTCGCCCGAGCTGCCCGAGGCGGCGTCGTTCCGCGTCGACAACAAGCGCTTTTACTTCGACGTGGGCTCGAACCGCTTCGGCGTCTTCCTGAAGATCAGCGAGGTCCGGCAGCCCTACCGGAACACGATCACCCGGTTGCCGCGAAAAGGGGCCCGCCGGCGAAGAACTTCATGCGCGTACGGGAGGAGAGGCGGAGATTACAGCTGTCATAAAGAGAAGCGGAATGCGCGGGGGGAACGCAGAAGCAGGGGATTGACGCACGCTGCTGCTGATGCTGCTGGTCTCGAGATTGATGATGTGATAATGATGCTTCTGGTGTAGTGTACCTCTAGCCTCAGCTGTTCTCCACCGACACGTTATCCGTGCGGCCCGTAAGTTCATGCCAACTACTGTCGATTTCAATCTAGGGGGGGGGGGGCCGAATCTAGATTCGCAGCGGCTGTGCGTGTGGTGTGTGTGTGTGTGTGTGTGTGTGGTGTGTTTGTCGTGTTGTGGGGTGGTCGTCGGTATGTCTGTATTTCGTCTGTATGCTCTGATGAGAGCGTTGCATTAGGGGATTGGGTTATTGCATCCAGTACTTTTCCCAGGCTAACGTGTATAGGCTGCTGTTGCCAAATTTCGAAAAAGTGGGAATCAAATAATCAAGGTCTATCAAGCACTTAGGGAACAGGTTAGTTTGATAGTTCCACTTTAGACATTTCTATAGGCTGAATAACATGGAGCAACTTTCTTGAGCAATATGCTGGGTTACAATGGGCAACCAGGTGAGACACAGGGCTTACGAACGATCTAAAGTATCCAGATAGAACTGTATTCCCCATTTTGGGAAAGTGCCCAAGCAACATTGCTCTAAAAAGATGCCCCGTTTATCATCAGCCTAAAATTAAGTATCTTTGCAACTAAATGCCAACTAGTAGTCATTAGAGTATTAGTAGACTGTCTGCTTAATATCTTCTAAGGCTGATGATACACGGGGCAACTTTTTTTGAGAAACGTGCTTGGGAACGTCCTATGAGAATGGGTCACTATTTCTATCGGGATACTTTGATCAATTGTGGGCTCGTGTCGCACGGGGTTGATGGAACATCTCAAAAAAGGTGCCCAGCTGTATCATCAGCCTAACACTTTATGTTGATGGTATACAACATATCTGAACTTTGCAAAGTAATTTTGTCAAAAAATTATTCTACTCAACCTACTAACAGTCACTCTGAGAGTTAGTAGACATTGTGTAGTTGCAAAGTTACTTCTAGTTAGTAGAATGTCTAAAGTGGACTATCAAAATAAAGTGTAACCAGCACTTATATCAGAGATGCACTGCACACGAGTGCGGAGTATTTTGATGGTCCAAAGTGAAGCTTTTCTTTTCTTTTTAGTCTCAATGATCAAGAGTACTGCAACATTTTTGCCATTGCACAAATACTGTGTTCCCTGTTTGAACCAAAAAAGTGCATTAATATTTACATTATTTGGATGAATTATTTACATACAAAAAATACTTAACCTGATGAGGCTGCTTGAACTATAAGTCTGATGATACACGGGGTAAATTATTGAGCAATTTAGCCAGGCAACTTTTTTTTTTTAGCAATGTTGCTTCGGCACTTTCCCACTGAGAATGGGTAACAAAATTCTATCTGGATACTTTAGATCGGTCATGGGCCCTGTTGATGCCAACATTATCAAGTTTGCCACGGAACACATTGCTCAAAAAAGTTGCCCAGTGTATCATCAGCCTAAAGCATCAAATATATGACATTGTGTGGCCATGCTTTAGCATAAATGAACGGACACACTAAATTCGCTTTTTTAAACGTTTTAAAAGTGGCTTTAAATATAGGTTTTAGTGAAATCAATCTCCCTGATGAGACAAATGCTAAATCACTCTTGATAGGTGTGCAATATTTTATTTTTCCCTGTCAGTGGGTTTAAACGAGAACTGTGCAAAGGCAAAGCAAACAAATAGGCTCGTTTTAAAATAACAGAATTTAGTTTAGCTTGGTTTGCTGGGTTATGTGGTCTTGCGTGAAATGTTGAAAGGATTGTTACACTGGATTTACACAGACCTAAAATGTTGAAATGCGTTTGACATGATGTCATTCCTATCAAAATAATAGCTGTTTCAAACTTCATATTATCATACACGCTGCATTACTGAGACGTAATCTTTCGTTTTTTTTAAATAGTGTATGAGAAAATGTGAGAAAAGTAACTAGCAATTTGCAGCATCCCCAGATGTCCTTCACACCCAATTCATTGGGTTGCGGGAAATGGTTTTTTGGCATACAGTTTTAAAATCTACACTGAAATTGGGCGTACTATGCACAGTACGCATTTTGCATACTGAATTTCATTCAAATAAAATATAAGCAGTAGTGTACTACTATGAACACACAGCATGTGTTAACTAGTTGCCTTTAGTAAAACTTTTTTCCTGGGGTTGTAGCATTTAGAGGCATGGACATACATGCATCTAGGCAGTTGTTTTCTCGTTAAAGCACAACTAATGAGTATTTTCATTGGTTTTAGGTCTGGCTCGAGTTGGCTTCTGTTTATTTGTACTAGGGCTGCACGATTATGACAAAAATTACGATTATCACAATTTACATTGAATGATGTTTACCATTGTTTGATGCAACTGCATGCTGTGTTTTTATATGAAAATAAACAAGCTGTAAACACTCTAACTGAAAAAACTTTAGTGCTTTTCTATAGTATTAATCAAATGTCAAATATACATCGGATTGGTTTCTTCTTTAAATTATAAAAAATATGAATGGTATTATAATGTTATACGAAAACTAAAATTAAAACAATGGAAAAAAAACCCTTAAGATAACATGTAGAAAAAAAAAAAAACATATCTTAAGCGTGCAGAATAACATAAGTGAACTTCGAACGATTAATTGCCGCTTTGAACGATTAAGTAATTGTGGCATCCGTAATTGTAATCATGATTAGAATTTCGATTAATTGTGCAGCCCTAATTTGTACTGTAATTATTGTCCGGTTGACGGGAAAAGCCAAAAAAGCAAGTAGTTTCGGCACTCTTTTTCTCAGGGTGGGTGTGTGTGTGTGTGTGTGTGTGTGATGTAATTTAGTTTTAGAAAGAATCTAATAACTGAATTATGGGTACATTCTGTGGGTTAGTGTTAAGATGCTGATCTATAACAGACACCTCCTACAGGAAGCACTTTATTCAAACAGCACTTTGAGCTGCTTCATCTGCTTTACCACTGCAAAGAGAACCCCATATCGTGCTCCCAAACGAACACCTCAGCCTTTCAGAAGTGCATTCATCTGTTTGCTCTGTGCGCTTCTTGGTTCTTTTCAATCGGATTTGGTTGCAATGTGTCATTTCAAGGGTCTGGTTAGCATATCACTGACACAGAGTATTCAGTCTGTGATTGTATTGTATTGTATTGTCTGCACACGGATTTCTTACAATAAGGGCTGCTAGAGGAGGCAGTATGTACTAATGTTGGGTCATAATGCCTAGTATGCAGATTTACGTATTTAGAAGGTAGGAAGTTTGGAAAAAGGTAAGATCCTTTTTTCTACCAAGAGCATCAGAATATTTAGAAAGTTACCTTTGAATGGCAGCATCTGGTTGTCCTCTTTTACCTATAAAGCAGTAAGCGTGTAAAGCTGGTGCAAAATTAATGAACCGTGTGCACTTTAAAAATCTGAGTACAGGTTTGTTCCCAACAAAGAAATGAGTAGAAGTATGCTTGTTATACGTGTATGTGCAATGCATGACCAGAAGAGAGCAGTGTTCGTATGATGTTTTTCTCGCTTTATGTATAGGTGGTATACAAATATTGCTAGTGTACACAATTTATCGCCCTGATGAAACAGCGTATTTAATTTTAAAGGAATTATTTGGGAAAGTTGATGTCTATTTTCCTGTAGTGTTAGAGGAAACAGCTATGTCAATTTATAAGGCCATCTCAAAATGCGATTACTATATTGCAGCTATATCTGAGTTACTCTAAACACTTGAATTCATGAAATTGGACTGTTATGCATAACATGTACTGAAGTCACAGTTTTCAACCCATAGGCCTTAAAATCATTACACTGTGGTTGTAATGATTGACTTTAGGGTTACGAATTATCGTTCCAACGTAGTTTGCCTTCATCTCTAAAATGTAACATTTTGTATGCATGGTGTTAGAAAACAAAAGAACCGGGGAAAAGGTGTTTTTCGAATGCGGCAAAGTGACCTCGTGAATAAAACGGGAAAAAAAACACAAAGCAAAATAGAAAAATATTTCAGTTCGGGGAATATTAAAATATAACAGCAGAGATGCATACACTTCTGTATATGTTCTTGATAGTGGTGTGGGTGATGTGACGTTCTAAAAAAGAAAAAACAAAGGTTGTTCACAAAAGTTCTTGAGTTGTTCCTTTTTATCTTCGTGTTGACCATCTGCGGTTGGAATTAAGACGTGTCAGTGTTTGTTAAAAGATTTTAAAAGATGGCAAAATTAAAAAAAAAATGTTTTGGTGTATCTTTTAGATAATGTAATGTAGTGTGTCCTCCTGTAGAGCCTTCGAATATTATACGACTCAAAAACAAGAAAGAAATGGTTCTGTCTAGTAGCACTTTCTTTTCACGTGAGTACTGTATTAGTTTCTGTTTAACATGTATGGTACAGTATGAATATTCCTGATTTGCCTTGTAATGTTTTAAAAGGTTGAAATATGTAGGATACATATCTGATGAAATATGACGTTTTAAATTTGACGTTCGTGCATGCCAACAGTAGGGTCCTGACAAACTTTAAATATATATGAAAAATGGTGCTATATGAGAACATATAAAGGTGCTAAACTGGACCCTAGCTGCATGCATGATGAATGACAATGGAAACAGTAGAGCAAACCCGAGGCTTTTCAGTCTCAAGATTGACGACAAGATGCCCTTTCTCAACACGAGCAGTTTTGCGTAACTTTAAATCATGCACACTTGTGTCTGTGCAGGCACGTGTGGAGGCTCCCTGCTCACAAGTCTGGCCTAATTCTCCAGTTAAGGTTGCTTTGAGTAGGATGACATAAGAAAGGTGCGTTTGCTCATGTTGAAGCTGCAAACATATGTCAGACATGCAACCAGGGAGCAGCTATAATTGCAGTGAATAACAGCACATTATAAAACTGGTGGGTGAGAACTTGAACCGGTAGACGTCTCGTGGTGGAAATCCTCACCAAAGTACATGCTGAAATGTGTGATGCTTATTTACAGTTACCCAATATTTGTGTGTAAACGTTCCATAGACAATCTAATAAAGTACAACTTTTTTATGTTTAGAATGTGTCTTTTGATCAACTCGTCAGATAAAAAAAAAAAAGATATCTATATTATTGGCTGTTTTTATCTTTTCCCACATTAAAGTGAGTTCATAACTTATTTTTGGTAGTCATTTGTACAGTATTTTGGTATGATGTACTTTTGGCATAGAAAATGTGAATGTTTTTAAATGAGTGCTTCAATAACTGCGCTACCCCAGCTGATTTAGGCTTCAAGACCTAAGCATCTATTACTTTTTGAGACGTTATGTGCTTTTGTTTGGCTAGATATGTGCATACTGAATCTCCACTTGTGTCAGGAAGAAATATCCCTCTGACTCATGGTCATTTGAGCTCAAGCGCTGAGCCATGATTTCTGATAGCCACCCGATCTTAACCTCTCTGGTCTTTTCTTTCAGAAATACTGGTTATTTCTGAAGGATTTAATCACATGCACTCTTAAAAATAAAGGGGGCTTAACGATCTGCCGTTAGCAGGGGTAGCAAGTTTGGTCTAGAGAGTTAGCGCAGAGTTAGCGCAACCTGAAAAAAAACTTAGAGCTGAACTCGAAGGAGGGACTGCGGCTTCTAGGCCGAACTGCCTACCCCTGCAATAGAAGAAACGTTGTGTTAAATGGTTCCATAAAGACATTTAAAACATCTGAGAAGCTTTGTGCACAAAGTGCTTGTGGTGAAATAAATTATAAAAAAGTAACAAAGAGTGGTCTTAGCACCTTTCATAAATGGTTCATATATGTGGAACAAAAATGGTTATTCTGTGGCAGCGCTGGGAAGACCTTAAGCAACCTTTATTTTTAAGAGTGTAGTTGCAGCAAGTAATCATTTTCAGCTGTTTTACGGGGCAACATGCATAGGATGTCTAAAGTGTTTTAAGAACTTTTGTCAGAGATCTCAATCATCCGCAAGAAGGAAAAAAAAACACACAAAAAAGGAAGCAGCTTCATATGAGGGTGTGATGATGGGTGTAAACGCTGAAAATAGAAGCTTCTCTTTCTGAGAATGATGGTCAGTTGGTGCACCCCTGCAATGAAGTAAAAATCATTGCATAAATGATCCAAAGAGCTTCAGTCTGAAACAATACAATACACATATGATATTAATTGGAAATAGTGTAATTAAATAGTTTTGTACCAAAACAAAATTGGCAATCTAGAATGTTTATACAGTGTATAGAAATGTATTGGCTACGCTTTTTCTCATGAAGCCCTGTGGCAACCCCTGACCCATATATCAAGTAGAAATTCTCAAATTGTATAATACTAACATTTAAAAATATATATATTTTAAAACAAAAAGATCCAAATGTTCTCATCTCTCTTCTATGTGGGTGGTAGTTCTCGAGGCTCATTGGTGGTTGGACTAAAGAAGAACCCGTGTGTTAGTAACAGTACTAGGTAATTTCCTGTGCCTTTGCTGTTCAGCGTTTGAGGTCAAGCGATTTCCTTTTTGGTATGTCTCACTTGATGTTCCTCAAACTGAAGTGACAAACTTCGCACAGTTCCCTGCTAGGACATCTTAGATCATGTCATACATGCTCAACTGCCATTTTACATTATGGTAAGTACCCAAAATTGTAATCTTACAAGTTTCCTAAAGATAATTTATTTCAGTGTGTTGATGCCTGTTTGTTTGCTCGGTTGTGCTGTAGACATGTGATTTAACTTGTATATAAACATTTCACATGTATACATAGCTGTGTGTTCACTGTCGTGCTGTCATGTGAACATAACCAGCGTGTATTTTAATACTACTAATAATACAGCTTTAGCCAAATCTTTCACTAGAAGTCGTTATTGTTGAATTATAGCAAAATTCCCTAAACCATGAGTTTAGTAACACTGAACTGGCCACTTCTGAAGGATGTTTTTTTATACATGTGAAAGCCGAAATACCTGTGTCGACTTTTACATCTCATGCTGTGTGTCGATGTTTGCTGTGGCAATGTGGTTATTTTCCAAGATGTATTTCTTTTTTTTTTTTCAGTTAAGATTTTTATAACACCCCTTGTACCAAATAGCATCTTATTAGTGTGTTTAAAAGGTTGTTGAAAAAAATTCAGTGATGTTTTATGGTCATACAGTCACATGGTAAATTGTACAAACCAAGAGCTGACCAGGTTTAACAATATTTAAGCATAAGTTAATAAATGTGAGCACTACAGCAGAAATATAATCTGGACAAGAGTGAAGCTCTCGCTGCCTTGACATTTGGTGAGAATTACATATTCACATATTCATCATAAAGGCCATATATTCATATTGTTATACAAACAACTGTATGTAGTGAAAGAGCAAATCGGCTGTGTTTTATCTGTTTGCCTGGCACTGGTAAAGCGAGTGACAGTTTATGATAGTTTTGGGAATATCTGCGGAGCAAATAGTCATCAGACACTCTTTTACATGTTAGATTAATGTATTTTTTTTTTCAGAGTGAATATCAGTTGTAAACAAGTATGGAGAAAAGACAGCGTGAGGAGACATTAGAGGGCTCCAGATCACACCAGTCAACATTAACAGGAACCCTGGCACTGAAGAACTTCACCATACCCAGGAAGAAACGGACCTCTGGAGAAGGTTTTACTAGATTTTCTCAAAATCCAAATCAACAAAATAATCTTTGTGATGGCATACTAAACATCCAAACTGTTTCATGATAGTACTGTCGTAATCCAGAGCTACTGTTAATTTCATCAGCTGTTTTTAAAAAGTGCTTTTTGACTTCTTTTCGGTCAGTCCTTTTGGAACGTTGTTCAGAGGAAAGCCGTGACTACAATCTCATTCAGACAAAACTGAGAGATGCCAAGCTGGACACTAGAGAGGACCGAGCAAATGCGTGGGTCTGGAAAGATGTTTGTTTAGTGCACAATGAGGAGCTCCTTAAAATGTTCTCAGAAAAAAGGTAACATGCTGGCCTGTAGTTACATTTTCCAGTGCAGTCACAGACTTTGCTCTTGTGGCACTTCAGAAATTCAGAAATTAAAATAAATAATAATTTAAACGAATGTTGCTTTTCATTGCATACAGTGGGTAAAATAAGTATTGAACACACCACTATTTTTCTCAGTAAATATATTTCTAAAAGTGCTGTTGACTTGAAAATTTCACCAGATGTCGGTAAAACAAAGTAATCATATATGTCAAAGGAAAACAAACGTTTTAAAAAATTAAGTTATGGGATCAAATGGATGACTCTGGGGAAAAAAAGCATTGAAACACACGACAAGAAAAGAAAGGGAGGTGCAAAAAGGCATGGAAAGCCAAGACACCAGCAGAAATCTATCAGTAATTAGAAAGCAATCCTGCCCCTCAGTGGAAATTAATGTTAGCTGGTTCAGTTCCAACACCTACAGTACCAGGATGATGAAGATAAAACAAGGATGGACATTTCAGCTAGACAATGATCCCAAACACAGCCAAGAAAACTCTCAACTGGTTTCAGAAAAATAAAATAAAGCTGCTAGAATGGCCCAGCCAATCATCTGACTTATGCAATCCAATAAAATCCAATAGAAAATAAGAACTAAAGATCAGAGTTCATAGAAGAGGCCCACAGAACTTTCAAGATTTGAAGACTGTTTGTGTGGAAGCATGGGCCAAAATCACTCTTGAGCAATGCATACGACTAGTTTCTCCATGCGTCTTGAAGCTGTCATTACCAATAAAGGCTTTTGTACGAAGTATTAAATAAATTTCAGTAAGCGTGTTCAATACTTTTCCCCTGGGTCATTCCACTTGATTACACATAACTTAATTTCTGAACTTGTTTGTTTTGTTTTATTTGTATGTATGGATTACTTGTGTTGTTACCGACATCTGGTGAACATTTAATGTCAACAGCACCTTTAGAAATATATTTACTGAGAAAAATGGTGACGTGTTCAAAACTTATTTTACCCGCTGTATCTGTGACCGCTTATCTTCAGGGCAGAGATGCGAGCCAAAGGAAGACATGGGAGAGAAATGGAAGAAAGATTCTGTTTTTTAGCTGCATCGGATCAAATGGCGGCCCAGATTTATCAGCACGGTCTACAGGTTGGCAGTACTGTCCAGTATGCCTTGGGAAAGCCATCACACGGAGTATATCTTTTTAGGCATGTCGATGTGGCTCTGAATTCTAATACCAGCGTATTACGTTTGACAAAAGTTGTCATTTTCAAGGTTTGTTGAATGTTTCCTGTGTCCTATACAGTCTAAGCGTTGTGGAACGACATTTATTAATGGAATGACAGTAAGTAGTGAGCATTGTTGTGTTTTGGGGTTTCAGGTTCTTTATGGAAAGGTGAAAAAATCCGCTCCAAGCTTGGACTGGAACAAAACGCAAGATCCCACTGTGGGCTTTGACTGTCACATGTGTAAAGATGCAGTGTCCCATCGAGACACTCTTCACCAGCAAGTTCTGGGCTCCTCTGTGAGTATAGCAAATTATCCGATCAAATGGACTGGATAAGCAATAGGAGTCTTGTTAAAAAACTTTGCCCTTCTAGGTTTTTCTGTTTGACTTTAACGAGAAGCAGGAACTCACTGAAAGACCTAGGCAGTGTTTGCCGTATGCTGTAGTTTCATTTGCTCCTGCCAGTAGTGGCATTCTGACTGTGCCTACAAACCTACCCCTTTCACCTTCAGCACTACCTATTGGCCAAGTGCATGGTGAGATAAAACACAAACCTTTTTATTAAGACTTCAAGCATGCCCATCATTATCAAGTCAAGTTTATTTCTATAGCACTTTTCACAATTCATATGTCTCGGTGTTTATAATGCATCAAGTCTTATAATCAATAATGTGTTTGTTTATTTTATCCCTGAAAAATACAACAGACCGTTTTAAGGCATGTACTGCGGCAGAGAGAAAAGGAAAAGGAGGCTCTGCCACCATTACGTTCAAACACTTTGGCTGCTTTGAGACAGATTATACACCTCAGAAACCAGAAGTAGAAGCTCCACTTCAAAAGAGCGATATGCAAAACACTCAGTCATTCAACCCAAAACAGCACTGGATTGCTGCCAGTGAAGACGCAGAATCTTCCAGCAGTTCAGGACCAGATATGAGTCACACTGCTTTCTCTCAAAGCTTGCTGGGAAAGAAATTATTCCTGAGTAATCACAAAAAGAGTACTGCAAGCAATGACAATGCATGGGACATAGTACCTCAAAGTCCACTGGACCAAATTTCTAGCGTAGTGTATTCTTCACGCTTGGTTAGTGATCCTCGTCTATCTAGACAAGGAGCAAATCAACAAACCAACTACTCAGAGGCCAAGGTAGCATACACTGGATCAGGATGTGATAATAACAAATGCCAACCAGCCGATAAAAACCAAGAGTACAATTACGGATTTGCTGGAAATACGTGTGAATCAAAAGAGCCAACAAAGAAGAACACTCAAAGAGAAACCTCAAGGATTGACCAATGTTCGCATAACTTGACATTGCCCTCAATTAAGTTATTCAAAATGAAATTCCAAAAATATGCTGCCTACTTTAGAATGAATGAGGAAGAGAGGCATCAAAAAATATGGTCACAAGAAAACATGTCAGCAGAACAAAAGCAAGAATTAGCTGACCGTATACATTTTTATGAAGTTTATTATCAGAAGTATAAAAAGGGATTGATCTTTCAAAATGTTAATGAGACAAAGAAGACGTCCAGCCTTTCTCAAAGAGAGCCCAAAGTAAATCACATTCTACAGACAAAAGACAATACATACAAGCACAATCAGTCCTACGTGTGCCAACCAAAAAGTCATAATGCTGCAAGTTTGTCAGCTAACAGGGGTAAATGTATCACAACACACATTCATGAGACCAGTCTTCTATATCATACAGAATCTAGTGCAGTAATGTTGACAGAAAGTGGACAGGATCAAACACCAGAGACTCATCAGGACCATCCTGATAGATGTCTGGTTCAGTCTCCAGATAAACTTTCAGAGCAACCATTGGTGCTGAGATCATTGAACCTCAACCTCACAGGTGAGAAAACTGAGACACAAAGTGTACATCTTGATCTTAAGCACCCAAGTCCTTTAACTTGTCCCTCTAACAAAGCTAAGCTTAATCACAGCATAGAATATGAAAGCGAGCTCTCCAGAAGGGCAGTAGGGGACTTAAAGGAGAATCAGTCTACTCCAGGTGATAACTTAGTTGAAAAGCTCAGCACTGGATCATGCCTTAAGTATGCAAACAACGTCATGGATAACACAGTCATGGATATTGCAAGTTGTGTTGAAGTCTCTAGCTGTGGACCATCAGACAACTGTGATCTCAGTCCTCCCATGACAGTAAAGCAAAAGGAGGATGGGAAAACTTGCAGCGATGTTCAAGAGATGGGTTCATTTAGATGGATAAAATGCTGTGAAGTCTCATCTCCAGAGCTTGATATGGAAACAGTAAAGCAGGACAACAGGACTCACTGGGAATTGTACAAAAGAATTCAACTTGATCAACTATTGCCAAGCATGTTTCAAAAGCATGTTTTCTCCTCAAGTACAGACAGAGATATGAGCAGACCTGCAGACAACATTTCCAAGCTAAAAAATGAAATCAAAGATCACAGCGAAGCTGAAACAAACCTAAACATGAGATTCTGGAAAGATATCCATCTCAAAGTTACTCTTAAATCCAGCAAAACATCTGCTCATACTACAGAAGTGCTTTCTCTCTCTGAGCGTTTTTCAAAAATCAAACGCCTTCAAAAGAAATTGAGTGAAAGAAACAACAAAATGATTCAAAGCCCAAGGGTACAAATGTGCAGAAGTGAAGGATACAAAGAAACTGCAACTTGTAATGCTGAACTAATACAACTACTAGCTCAGAGGTACAGTAAATCTAAACTGTATGTGAAATGCAAGAAATTGAGCAGACCAGGCAGGAAGAAGGCATGTCTCAAAAAACAGCACACAGTTCTATCACTACGTCACCCTCTAAAGAGGAGCAAATATGTCAAAAAGACACACTTCTGGAAAGCAAAGAGGAATCTCTGCAGAGTGTCAGCTGATGAAACAGTAAACAGCAAAGCAACACCAGACTCTTCAAACAGTCAGTCTGAAATAGTCTTTACAGAACATGAAGATCAAGACCCAGACTCTAATTTAAGAATAATGTCTCACACATCTGATGACGGACAATCATTACATGTTCAGGGTTCTCAGGAGGCTAATGCCACTCTTCCTGAGACCAAACCGGTAGAGGAGCCAATAACTCTTACTGAAGATCTCTATAAACGTGATTCAGTCTGCACTGAGAAGGCAACAGCTGATTTTACTTCAAATCTAATCCCAGTAATGGTGGATAAAGGAGAACAAGTGAAGACAGCTGAAAACATCTCCAATCAAAGCCAAACATCCTTGATCACATGCACTAGCAAAAAACATGGGAGTATCAAAGAGTGCGAAGAGGAGAAAATGTTGCTAAATGTGACATCAGAGACTGGACTGAATCCGTTAAGAAAGGAGCATTTCACAATTAAATTTACAGTAGATGACAATGTATATTCTGATTGTGAGGCATCAGAAACACACAGTGATGTGCCTGCAAGCAACACAACCAACAGTCATAAAACTGAGCTCAGTGCAAACGTGACTCCAGAAGCCAAGTTGATGGAATCTATCAATGTTACAGCTGAGACAGACACTATAAAATGTAGTGAGCAAAATGCAAATATGACAAATACTCTAAATGTACAGTGTTTTGAAGGAACAGAACTCAGGGCAGCAAATATCCCACATATGAACCAATCAGTCCAACCAATTTCTACCAGCACATCTAATATCAGCAGTGTTTGGAGTACTGATTCTGAGGCATTTGGAGACACAACATCAGATTCAAAGCAGCGTGGTCTAGAGGCTTTGAACTATACATCAAATAATGTTGTAGATCTTACTGTTGATGATCCAGCTTTGAGTGTCCAGTGTGAGATTTCCTCAAAACGCACAAAGAAGTGCATCAACACCAGTTTGTTTGGTTCTACCAAATCACCATGTACTCCGGCAATCAGAGACAACTGTAATTTATCAAGGCCAGACCAAAATAAAACCGATGAGGCAAACTCACCAGAAACCCAGCTCATTTCTAAACTAAGAGATTATTTGACCAAATTTGAGTCCACTGTCAAGAAACAAGAAGCAGTGAATGAAGATCTCAAAGAAAGACCAGTGGTGTGGATAACGCTCGACAGCACAGCACATAAACAGCAGTTGTTTGAAAAAAGCCAGTACTGTATGGTGAATGTTCCTTGCCTGATGTCTCCCGGGGGTGAAGCTGTTAAAAAAGACAATTCAAGTGAATACATCGAAGCCCCTGTTCAAGCTAGGAAGGTTCTTCGAAGTGAGCATGCTCGACATGGAACTGATGTTTGCCTACTAGTGCCTGTTGAATCTAAGAGAGGCCGACGATCTTCTCAAACCAAACGAACCAGCAAGCAAAGATCAAAGAGGAGCTCAGTCACTAGTGTCAGTCCTGACAGTACCAGTGCTTTAGACACCATCAAAGATAACAGTCCTCACCCTTTGCCCCAGGTGAACGACCGGAGCGCTGTTTTCCCAGAAATCTCCATCAATAACACCCTTAATGCCCAGTTACAGATGCAAAGAAAGCACACAACAGGCCAACGAAATCCCTCAGTGAATCTGAATAGTTTACATGAACGACAGAGTCAAGAGAATCAATCTTGGAACACTGTAAAAATCGTTGATGATGGCAATGTGAGCAGTACATACGCCGACAATAAATACAGCATCAGTGATATTTCCAACACTCTTAAGATGGCTGACCAAACAGTCTCATTAACTGAACTTGGATCTTTGCAGTCTAAATGCAAAAGCATTTTGCAGCATTTTATCTCATGTTTTGAACAAGATCAGAAAGTGCCATTCAACCAATCTTTCGTCTCAAGGTGTCTCATCTTAGAGCAATATTTGGACCATCCACCTGCACAAGTAGACCTGAAATATGAAGCGGTGAATTCTTACTTGGAGTTGCAGATGATGATGGAAGCCTGCCAGTTTGTAGAAAACAAAATCAACTTTCTGAGCGGTAAACCCACGTTTAGGAGTTTGCTATGGTATGACCCTTCTCTTTATGGAGAACTCTACAAAGGGGAGGTTGGCTTTCAGCAGCAGTCGTCGTTGTTTTCTTCTTTTCAAAAGACCTTGGCACAAGAGGGCTACAGTCAACTGCAGGAATACTACAGTGCGGTATCCTCCTTGCACCAACAGCTCCATGCGGCCCCTGATGCATCTTACTACATGTATCTGAAGAGTAAGCGTGAGCTCCTTGAGGCTGAGGCTGCACTCAGAAATGCCCACGACATTAAAAGCTTCTTTTTATCTGTACCAATGTCTGCAATGATCAATTTTGGAGACAATTTAGAAAGATTGGAAAAGATACACAAAGTGATAATGACTTTTGTGGAAACACCTTCGGATCAGTTGCCAGGGACATTTGATGTGGGCAAAGCAGAGCATCTGTCCATCACATGCAGATATCTCCAAGAAAAAGCTCTTTTCATGAAGTCATGCAAAGAAATGATTAGCAAAGTATCATGGTTTGGAATTGAGCACCTTCTTTATGATGCCTCTAAGGTTCTTGTATGGCAAGACATGAGTCACGGTGCACCAAGTGAAGTTCTCAAGACATATAAGAATTCAAACCCACAGATTATTTTTGGGGTGACGGAGTCAGGTGTTACTCTCATAAACAAAGTGGAACAGTCCCCTCCATCCATAAATGGAGCAGAGATCCCAACGAAGCAAAAGAGTGATGCTGTTCGGAAACGCAAGAGTTTGCAGTTATGGACGTCCTCTCAACCCAGTGTTGCACAGGTAAGATTTTGGTATGTATACATACCTGTCAACCCTCCTGTTTTTCCTGGGATTCTCCCTCATTTTACCATTTTATCCCGCTATCATCCCATTTAAATATTTGGTAACACTTTAGAATAGGGAACACTTATTCACTATTAACTAAGAGTTTACCCTGAGCAAACCCGGTAAACAGCTTTATTTTGAGTCCACTTTAGACGTTCTACTAACAGTAAGTAACTTTGCAACTACATGTCAACTAGCAGTCATTAGAGTATTAGTAGACAGTCTGCTTAATATCTTCTAACACTTTATTCTGATGGGTCCACAATATACAATATACTGACTACGAGAAACTTTGCAAGTATATGTCAACTTATTCTACTAACCCCACACCTAACCTAACAGTCTACTCTGAGAGTTAGTAGACATAGTTACATTTACATTTAGTCATTTAGCAGATGCTTTTATCCAAAGCGACTTACAAATGAGGACAATGGTTTTTAAGTCCTATAATTAACAACCTGTTTTTTTCAGAATTTAGCAGTAAGAAATTACTCGTCATCCAGTTTTTTATATCGACTATGCATTCCATTAGTTTTTCAAATTGGTATGGTCCGCCAGGCCTCGAAGAAATATAGAGCTGAGTATCATCAGCATAACAATGAAAGCTAACACCATGTTTCCCGATGATATCTCCCAAGGGTAACATGTAAAGCGTGAAAAGTAACGGCCCTAGTACTGAGCCTTGAGGTACTCCATACTGCACTTGTGATCGATATGACACCTCTTCATTCACTGCTATGAATTTATGGCGGTCAGATAAATACGATTTGAATCATGCTAATGCACTTCCATTAATGCCAACAAAGTTTTGTAGTCTATTCAAAAGAATGTTGTGGTCAATAGTGTCGAACGCAGCGCTAAGATCCAATAGTAGTAATAGAGAGATACAACCACAATCAGATGATAAGAGCAGGTCATTTGTAACTCTAATGAGAGCAGTCTCAGTATTGTGATACGGTCTAAATCCTGACGGGAAATCATCACAGATATAATTTTTCTCTAAGAAGGAATATAATTGTGAGGATACTACCTTTTCTAGTATCTTGGACGGAAAAGGGAGATTCGAGATCGGTCTGTAATTAACTAGACACGTAATCTCCAGAGAGGGCGGGAACACACACACACACATGAGGTACTGTTTTGTTTATTATGACAAGACAGAAGAACAGACTTGACTATAATAGGGGTGCTATGAGGGACAGACAGTGATGAGGATCAACTAAAATGAACAAACCGGAAACAGGAATGACCAAATATGGATCATGAGGAGAAAACCCACAAACAGTCCATACTGTCCCCCTCCCGAAGGCATGACCTCGCGCCTTAGACACCAAGGAAGGGACGGAGGGGGACTTAGAGGAGGACACAAGGAGTGGAGAAGGGATGGTGACAGAGGACGCAAGGCTGGCGGAAGGCAGGCAGACCGAGACAGGTGGAGGCTCCTGGCGAGGATGGACGCCCGGCGAGGAGGACAACCCAGAGTCCAGGTAGAGACGCTGAGGGAGCCCCAGGTAGAAGACAGTGCGGAGCCAGGCGTATTAGATGGAGGGAGGAGCCATGGAGAAGACAGTAGGGCCTTGGAGCCGGCGGGCCCATCACAGCCCTGTTTGAAGCAAGTCTGACGACTCCAAGGGGGTCGACGATGGCGGCGGAGCACGTGAGGAGCCCGAGGCGGAGACGGACAGCCAATGAGTCAGAACGACAGGGAGGATCTGGAGGGCCGAGGCGGAGGTGGGGATCCAGAAGGTCGCGGTGGATCCAGAGCGACAGAGGACCAAGGTGGAGCCGGAGGAAGAGAGTCCCTGACTGAGCCGGAGGGATGGAGGGACGAGGTGTAGCTGGAGGAGTGGAGTCCCGAGGCGGCGGATGGTCAACGCCAGACCAAGGCGGAGCCGGAGGGACGAGGAAGCCCGGTGGAGCTGGTTTACGACCATGCTCCTGGTGTTGAGGGAGCTAGGAGCCATGGTGGAGCCTCTGGGTCAAAGGGCTGAGGCGGAGTCCAGGACTCGGAGGCTGGAGGCGGAGACAAGGGATCCTCTAGCCATGATGCCGATGGAGACTGGCAGACCCGCGGCTATCCCACCGCACAGATGGTGGGCTGACTGTGAGCAGAGGGGCTGCCAGGAGACAGCGGAGGCAATGGTGAGGACTGGTGCAAAGGTGGTGGGAGAGGGAGGCTGGGTGGGAGTTCAGAATGTTCAGGGGGCTTAGGGACAATGTGTGCTGCACACACACACCATAAAGCCACTTCCAGCACCGTGAGCGCAAGGGGGAACAACCACCGTGGTCATTATAGTACAGGCAAATAGTTCAGGGCAGACAAATATTTTCAGACTGACAGACAATTCAAATACGACCTCCGTGGTCAATTCAGGACAGACAGAAGATTCAATCACAAACTCCGTGGTCGTGACGGGACAGAGAGATGATGATGGCAGGAGAAGACAAGGCATATCCTCTGAGCACAACCTCAGCTCACCCCTAGCGGTGGTGCAGTGGGCGGGGCATTCCTCCGTGCCCTCGCTCCCTACTGACACTTCCACCGTCGCATGTCTAACAGTCGGCTTGTGCACCTGGACTGATGTCGACTGAGGCTCTGGCTCCGGGGCGATCCCCAGCTCTGTCCTCAGCTTTTTTTTAAGAAAACAAGCAGCAAATTAATAGAATGCAAGTCTAAAAGGAGCACGTTTTTTTTAAAGAATAGCTAGAATAGAGAGTGCAGAGTTTAGAGGGTCAATAAAGTTGAAGAGATTGTTTTTTTAGAGGTGGAAGATGGAAGAGATGTGTTTTTTAGCCGATTCTTGAAGATACCATTCTCATCCTGCTCAGATTGAGTTGAGCAGGTCATTCCACCAGGAGGGAACATTTAATTTAAAAGTCTGTGAAAGTGATTTTGTGCCTCTTTGGGATGGCATAATAAAGTGATATTCACTTGCAGAATGCAAGCTTCTAGAGGGCACATAAGTCTAAAGTAATGAATTTAGGTAAAGGGGTGCAGTGCCAGTGGTGGTTTTGTAGGCAAACATTAATGCTTTGAATTTTATGCGAACAGCTACTGGTAGTCAGTGTAAATTGATGAACAGAGGTGTTACGTGCGTTCTTTTCGGCTCATTAAATTTATCTTGCTGCCACGTTCTGGATTAATTGTAAAGGTTTGATAGAACTGGTTGGAAGACCTGCCAAGAGAGCATTGCATAGTCCAGCCTGGACAGAACAAGAGCTTGCACAAGGAGTTGTGTTGCATGTTCTGAAAGAAAGGCCCTGATCTTCTTAATTTTGTATAAAGCAAATCTGCAGGACCGGGTAGCAGTTTTAGCAATGTGGTCTGAGAAAGTCAGCTGTTCATCAATCATAACTCCAAGGTTTCTGCCTGTTTTTGATGGAGTTATGGTTGATGTGCCTAACTGGATGGTGTAATTGTGATGAAACGATGGGTTTGATGGAGTCACAAGCAGTTCTGTCTTGGCAAGGTGGAGTTGAAGGTGATGGTCCTTCATCCAGCAAGAAATGCCTATTAGACAAGCTGAGATGCAAGCAGCTAACGTCGGATCATCAGGATGGAATGAGAGGTAGAAAAAAAGTTTTGTTTTGTTTTTTTTGAGTGTCATCAGCATAGCAGTGATATGAAAAGTCATGTTTCTGAATGACAGAACCTAGTGATGCCATGTAGACAGAGAAGAGAAGTGGTTCAAGAACTGAGCCCTGAGGCACCCCAGTAGTTAGATGTTGCGACTTGGACACCTCACCTTTCCAAGATACCTTGAAGGACCTATCTGAGAGGTAGGACTTGATCCACTGGAGTGTAGTTCCTGAGATGCCCTTTGCTAACAGGGTTGACAGGAGGTTCTGGTGGTTAACCGTGTCAAAAGCAGCGGACAGATCCAGCAAGATAAGTATTGAAGATTTGGAATCCGCTCTTGCCAGTCTTAGGGCTTCAACAACTGAGAGCAAGGCAGTCTCGGTTGAATGTCCACTTCTGAAACCAGACTGGTTGCTGTCGAGGAGGTTGTTCTGTGTGAGAAACGCAGAGACTTGGTTGAACACAGCTCGTTCAAGTGTTTTTACTATGAAAGGAAGAAGGGAAACCAGTCTGTAGTTCTCTAAAAGAGTTGGGTTAAGGGTGGGTTTCTTAAGAAGTGGGGTCATACGAGCCTGTTTAAATGTTGAGGGAAAAACACCACTGTGAAGGGTTGTGTTATGATGTGATTGAGTGCAGGTACAACTGCAGGAGAAATGGCTTGAAGGAGATGAGATGGAATAGGATCAAGCGGACAAGTAGTAGGATGATTAGAATGGATGTGTTTGGAGACTTCTGCCTCAGAGAGTGACGAGAAGGATGTAAACGAGTGAATGTTTGCTGGTAAGATGTGCTTGACAGATTATGGTGTGGAAAATTGTGCACTGATGGTTTTAATTTTATTAATGAAGAGGGAGGAGGAACAAAGTAGTGAGGAAAATGTTTTAAGAGGCATGCGAGAGTTAGACGAATTTTATTATTAAATGAACTTAATTTGTTATCATAGTATGTCCTTTTCGCATGGAGACATACGTAGAGAAGAGAGAGTGATTGATCCATCCTTAAGAATCAGTAGTATTTTTTTAATTGCGCCACACCCTTTCAGCAGCCCTGAGCTTAGAACGATGTTCGCAGAGAACATCAGCCAGCCAAGGGGCAGAAGAGGTGATACGGCCTTGCCTGGAAGACAAGGGGCAGACACTGTCTAAACCAGATGTAAAAGTGGAGCAGAAATTATCAGTAGCACTGTTAACATCAAGAGATGATAACTGTTCATGGGAAGGAAGCGAAGATGAAACCATACCAGATAGCCGGGAGGGTGAGAGTGTAGGCTATGTAGAAAGATGACATTTGGAGGGGTATGTGTTGTGTCAGGAACCATGTTGAGGTTAAGAGTGAGGAGGAAGTGATCGGAGGTGTGCAGTGGAGTAACCAATACATGATCAGTGGAGCAGTGTCGTGTGTAAATAAGATCCAGTTGGTTGCCTGATTTGTGAGTAGCAGTAGTTCGCACTCTCTTGAGATCAAAAGAAGCAAGCAGAGTGTGAAATAATTAATTAATGAGAAAAATTAGAACATTAATGAGAATTAGTTGACATGTAGTTGCATAGTTACTTATAGTTAGTAGAATGTCTAAAGTGGACTATCAAAATAAAGTGTAACCCAGACTCCTAATTTTTTGCTTATTAATAGTTAGTAATATAGTTGTTAAGTTTAGATTTGGGGTAGGATTACAGGATCTAAAATATGGTCTTGCAGAACAAGGCAATAATATGTGCTTTACGAGTACTAATAAACAGCGAATATGCTAGTAATATGCACGCTAATAAGCAACTAGTTAATAGTTAGAATTGGTCCTTATTTAAAGTGTTACCAAATATGTTCCCGTATTTCTCCCATATTTTTTATATTTCTATTAAAAAAATCCCACTGGGTGTATTTGATTATCATACTCGTGCCGCTTGTGCAGAAAGTCCAAAACGAACTCATAGATGTAATAACTTATGACGTGCCAGGAAATCACTATATGGACAAAGGCAGCCAGCGATCGCTATAGCTAAGTTTAATCAAAAAATTTGAAAGCAATACATCCATGATTGCGACAATATATGGTATATGTGTGTCTTTCAAGTCATCTCCATAATAAATAAAGTATCTGGATGATGCAGTGCTAACTGACAAAGCAGTTATTACAGTAGCCTATAGAAACTATAATATATATTTTCTGCCTTATTCTGTGATAAATATGTTAAATAAAATTTGTAGTAATATAAACAAATCATAAAATTGCCATTAGGGAAATATAGGAAAAAAACAGTACAGAATACAAATTGTTGTCATTTGATTTCTTAGCCAATTAAAAGTAAGAGATAATAAAAATATCCCGGTTCAGTCTCCCGTATTTTGGTACCCAAATGTTGACAGGTATGTGTATATCATGTGAAGATTGAAAGTCAACATGAAATCACGAAAATGTTAACTTTAGTGCTAACTTTTAAATAAAACTAGCTCTGAAATCACTTTTTTCTTTTCTTTATAATGCTATAATGCATTATTACAGCAAACTCTCATTTGGTATGGCTACTTATATTAACTATAACACCCACTTTTTACAATCCAATGATCAGTTACTAAACAATAAAGTATAGTTTTCCTCACTGGAAATTCTCTTTCACATGGAAAGTCACATTTCACATCTGATGTGTTAGAACGGCTGGAACTGGATGAGATAGATGTTTAATTCCATTTGGTTGCAAAGAAAAACATTGTGTATCTTTCTAAATGTTTGTTTCTTTTATCATCTAGAGTGTAAAGGGCGACAAGGATGTGGCTTATAAAATGGCTAAAAGGAGGTAGGAGACATTTTTACTATTTAATTTAAGAATAAAAGAATCAGCCTCTAATGCATTTGTTTTTAACAATGCTAAATGTGTGGGTAATAAATGTTTTCCAACATCTTCAGGCCATCTATTTCACCCCTAATGCAATGTAATGGTGTGAAACCCCTTTTCCAAACAACTCCTGCAAGCCGTGTTGAGAACCCGACCCCTTACTACGCTCTTCCTCACGGAATGGATCCGGGGCATTGGGGAATGGTTGGAAGCACTGCTGCAGACTGGAACGCTTTGAACTTCCCACCTAACCTCCCACCTTCACCTTCCACGTCTCATGTACATTCTCTTCATCTGTCTCATAGACGGGCGACTTCATCACATTCTGATGAGAGGAGATCTTTAGCAGACATACAAAGACCTCAACAGCCTTCAGTCTCGGCTCCCCAAGCAACTTTACAAGGAGATTCTTGTGTTTCACGTCTAGCATTTGACAGAGTTAAATATCAACAGACTAACACTGCACCACATTGTCCTGTGCTCTCACAAGAACAAGTAAACCAGTTCAGTTTAGCCATGACACAACCTTATAGTTTACCAAATTGCCCTTTGAATGCAAATTTGATGCCTCCGCCTCTCTCGGTTCAGGCTTTGACGCATGTCCCTATACCCAGCACGATTACAGCAGTTCATTACCCCTATTTCCTTCTGAATGGACAAACATACACCACAGGCTCCACTGCAGCCATTCACCCTGATACTAGATATTACCCTAACTCCATTTAGGGCTAATGTACTATGAGCTATGAGATTGAATCACATGTGAGTCAGTTTTATTTAGTGAAGTGAAGTGACATGTGGCCAAGTATGGTGACCCATACTCGGAAATTTGTGCTTTAACCCATCCAAGTGCACACACAGTATAAACACACACACACACACACACACACACCGTGAACAAACACCCGGAGCAGTGGGCAGCTAATACAGCTAAATTATATCAAAGAACTAGTTTAACATCTTAAAACTGATTCACAAATGTAGTTGGTGCTTTTAAGCAAATGTACTTTAATGTGACGTAAATGCATATATGATACATAACATACATTTTCTGGTAAAACCTTCCATGTACTGTAAATAACAATGTTTTATGCAAAGAGTTGATGTTCAGTTACTTTATTGTAGTATTTATTGCAATTAAAAATTTGTAAAAAGTTAACATGAATAAAGTAATGATCCAGCGTAAAACATGTGCCAAATCAGTTGTGCGGATCATCACTCCGCTGTGGCGACCCCTGATAAAGGGAATAAGCCGAAAGACAGAGAGAGAGAACATGAATAAAGAAATGGTTTGATAATTCTACATAATCAAAGAAAAATTGATCTGCTTTATACTGGCCAATTAGCCTACTTAATAACAATGCTGCACTCAAATACTGTTTGTGACCTCTTACACATTTATTTAATTAGAAATACATTAGAAGCATGATACATTACATTACTAGACTACACTGATTCTGACACAGATCCAGTAATGCAATCTTGGCAGCTATTTTACATAACTCAACAGTATCACTCTGCAGAGTTTTATTACTTTGCGGTTTATAAACATGTAACTTGTAGGGTGATATATATATATATACATCGGTGAAATAAGTATTGAACAAGTCCCTTTGGATAAATGCGTCTGCTAAATGACTAAATGTAAATGTGTGTGTATAAATATATACATGGGGTCCATCTTTTGAAAAATGAGACAGCTCCATTTGTTTTAATTTCTTGTTTTGTTTTGTTTTATTCCATTTCTAAAAATGACTCTTAATTATTATAATTTTTTATTTTTATTTTTAAGCAACAGAACACACAAGTTGTGTGTTATCACAAATAACGTGATAATTCCACATGAGTAATTTAAGTAACCAGAATAGTTTAGGCTATTTCTCTGCTGTTTCTGTTGGACGGTTCCAGGCAAGTTTATATGCACATTATTTTTGTTTGTATTTATTTATCCCTTGCAGAACATACACAGGGAATCGTGGCTAAACATCACGCATTAGGCGCAGAGATGCATGTGATGTCTTGTGTTTCTGACTGACTGGCAGGGGCGTAGCCACCATTTCAGAAGTGAGGGGGACAGAAAAGTTATATATATATATATATATATACAGTGGGGAAAAAAAGTATTTAGTCAGCCACCAATTGTGCAAGTTCTCCCAATTTAAAAAGATGAGAGAGGCCTGTAATTTCATCATAGGTATACCTCAACTATTAGAGACAAAATGAGAAAAAAAATCCAGAAAATCACATTGAGGATTTTTAAAGAATTTATTTGCAAAATATGGTAGAAAATACGTATTTGGTCAATAACAAAATTTCATCTCAATACTTGTTTATATACCCTTTGTTGGCAATGACAGAGGTTAAATGTTTTCTGTAAGTCTTCACAAGGTTTTCACACACTGTTGCTGGTATTTTGGCCCATTCCTCCATGCAGAGCTCCTCTAGAGCAGTAATGTTTTGGGGCTGTTGCTGGGAACACGGATTTTCAACTCCCTCCAAAGATTTTCTTTGGGGTTGAGATCTGGAGACTGGCTAGTCCACTCCAGGACCTTGAAATGCTTCTTACGAAGCCACTCCTTTGTTGCCCGGGTGGTGTGTTTGGGATCATTTTCATGCTGAAAGACCCAGCCACGTTTCGTCTTCAATGCTCTTGCTGATGGAAGGAGGTTTTCACTGAAAATCTCACGATACATGGCCTCATTTATTCTTTCGTTTACACGGATCAGTCGTCCTGGTCCCTTTGCAGAAAAACAGCCCCAAAGCATGATGTTTCCACCCCCATGTTTCACAGTAGGTATGGTGTTCTTTGGTTGCAACTCAGCATTCTTTCTCCTCCATACACGACAAGTTGAGTTTTTACCAAACAGTTCTATTTTGGTTTCATCTGACCATATGACATTCTCCAATCCTCTTCTGGATCATCCAAAATGCTCTCTAGCAAACTTCATATGGGCCTGGACATGTACTGGCTTAAGCAGGGGGACACGTCTGGCACTGCAGGTTTTGAGTCCCTGGCGGCGCAGTGTGTTATTTGATGGTAGCCTTTGTTACTTTGGTCCAGCTCTCTGCAGGTCATTCACTAGGTCCCCCCGTGTGGTTCTGGGACTTTTGCTCACAGTTCTTGTGATCATTTTGACCCCACGGGGTGTGATCTTGCGTGGAGCCCCAGATCGAGGTAGATTATCAGTGGTCTTGTATGTCTTTTATTTTCTAATAATTGCTCCCACAGTTATTTTTCTTCACACCAAGCTGCTTACCTATTGCAGATTCAGTCTTCCCAGCCTGGTGCAGTTCTACAATTTTGTTTCTGGTTTCCTTTGACAGCTCTTTGGTCTTGGCCATGGTGGAGTTTGGATTGTGACTGTTTGAGGTTGTGGACAGTTGTCTTTTATACTGATAACGAGTTCAACCAGATGCCATTAATACAGGTAACGAGTGGAGGACAGAGGAGCCTCTTAAAGAATTTGTTTCAGGTCTGTGAGAGCCAGAAATCTAGCTTGTGTGTAGCTTGTAAATACTTATTTTACCGAGGAATTTACCAATTAATTCTTTAAAATCCTACAATGTGATTTTCTGGATTTTTTTTTCTCATTTGTCTCTCATAGTTGAGGTATACCAAATGATGAAAATTACAGGCCTCTCTCAACTTTTTAAGTGGGAGAACTTGCACAAATGGTGGCTGACTCAATACTTTTTGCCCCACGGTCATATATATAAAAAATATATATATAAAAAATAGATTATATAATAAAACATTACAATATAGCATTTCTGTAATCTATATAACCTACCTGTCAACAATTTTTGAACAGTAAGATTTTTAATGTTTTAATAAAGATTCTCTTCTCTGCTTCACCAAGCCTGCATTTATTGATCAAAGTACAGCAAAGCAGTAAATGTTGTGAAATATTTTTAACTATTGAAAAATAACTGCTTCTTATTTGTATATATTTTTAAATGATGGGCTGAATGATCAAAGCTGAATTTTTTCAGCATCATTACTCAGTCTTCAGTGTCACGTGATCCTTCTATATGCTGATTTGCTGCTCAAGAAACTTGTTTTAATTATTATTATTATTAATTTTTTGAGCAGCAAATTGGCATATCTGAATGATTCTGAAGGATCATGTGACTGGAGTAATGATGCAAAAAAAATTTAGCTTTGAAATCACTATAAATTACATTTTTAAATATATTCATATAGAAAACAGTTATTTTAATATTTCACAATTTTACTGTTTTTGTTGTACTTTGGATCAAATAAACTTCTTTAAAAACATTAAAAATCTTACTGTTCAAAAACTTTTGACTGGTAATGTACACTAAGTCAACTACCTTTTTTCCCTCTCTTTCTAGCTTTAAATTGGCTTAGAAATCAGATAACTGCTGGACAATAACAAATAATAATGATTTGCTTATATACTACAAACACTTTTTTTTTATCACATAAGGCAGAATAGTTTATATACTGTAATAAATGCTATGTCAGTTTAGCACTGCATTGTTCATATACTTTATTTATTACCTGGAGATGACTTGACAAACACAAATAAACCATAATGTCGCAATCGTATGTTTAAAGTCTTCATGTTTCCAAACGTTTCTGTTTTTCTGAAAACAACTGTTTTTCAATACCAGCAATATACCGGTATCCTACGTGCAAAGCCGATCACCAATTCACTACTTCTAATCCCCCCCCCAATGGCGCTGTCTCAAACTATACCTACCTTTTCCGGTTTTGTCTGAATTGTCTTGTGTTTTCTGACTTGTAATAATGTTGTTTCCGAATTTGTCATTGTGTTTTCTGACTTGTTATAATGTTTTCTGATTGTTGTGTTCTTTCTGAATTGTTATTTTGTTTTGTAGACTTGCATTTGCGTTTGTAATTTCTTATTTTGTTTTCAGAATTGTGATTTGTTCTGCACCTCTCCGCCACCGTAGCAATAGCTGGACGCCTTTGTCCATATTAGGAATTTCCTCATACGACTTTCTGCGCGAGAGCTCCCTCCGGCTTCGAGTATGAATGAAACACACTGCACGCAATGTTTAGCGCTCCGTGATGTTCATCTCGCCTTATTCTGGGTCCGAATAAAACATCAGATCATGCACAGACTATCCTGTCTCTTTGAATTTAAATCTATATTTATTCACACCGGCTCTTGAAAACCTCTATGTGAACACACTTGCCCGAAAAAGTGCGGATTTACGTGATATTAAAAGTGGGGGGGACACGTCCCCCGCGTAATCTACGCCCCTGCTGACTGGTGTACAACTGCATGTACAGAATAACTGATTGAAGTGTACAGCTTATAGAATGATCCTCGTTTATTAACGATGAAAAGATACGAGGCGTTTGAACACGTCTATTGAAACCATTTGTGAGTTGTTAGTGGTCTTCCTGGCCGCAGGGGGCAGCACCTCGCGCAGAGCGCTCAGGAGCGTGCCGTTCCGATGACGTCACGGGCGGCGAGCGCAGCGGCCATTACACAGCAGCGCGTTTATGAGGAAGGTCGGAGGCGCGACGAGCCAACGGAAAACGACAGGCCGCGGATACCGTCAAAAGACATCTATCAGTCACCACCAAGAGTAGATGAAAAACACCCTTGACGCGGCGTTTCGTGTTTAATGAGCTGATATCCGAGTTTAACGGCGGTGTTTCGCGTCGGCCCAGCGCAGCGCTCGTGTAATTACCGGAGAATCGGCGAGAGTTACCGCAGGATCGCGCCGGTGATGGATGATAAAGCGTTCACCAAAGAATTAGACCAATGGGTCGAACAGCTGAATGAGTGCAAACAGCTGACCGAGAACCAAGTGAGAACACTCTGCGAGAAGGTAAAGAAAATGTCAGGTTTATAATACATTATTAGGTCACATTTATCAATTCATAAACACAAACGATACTATTCTTACTCTTGACGTCACTGCAAGTGAACGCGTTGAATTTTATTTTTTTATAAATCATTAGGATGTTTATAATCCATAACGCTTCTTTGCACATCATGAATGAGATGTGCATACAAAATAAAAATAAGTAACATTATAATTTTTTTAGAAATATGTTGTATTCTATATTTATAGTTATAGCATAATTTGATTGAGTTGACGCCACAGCCAACACACTTCAGAGCGTTAGTGTTCATTGTTGTTGTCAATCTATATAGACCGGCTGTATTTGTTTGTACCTAATTCCTCAGTGTCTAATTTTTGCATAGATTTGTTATTTAACTTTACAGTCTGTAGACTTGAAATTGACCGACTGTGTGGTTAATTGGTAACCTCCAGCAACTTCTCTGTATTTACGTTAAAACAGTCACTATCTCTATCTGTGTTTACAAATGACCCTGACCTTACCTCACTTAGACTTAAATGAACGAGTCTTCAACAGAGCTCTTGGGGAGATCCAAAAATAAGGGTAAACAAAGTTTCGTTAATAATCAATCGAAGAAGTGGAAAAAGTTAAATCTTTAAGTTAACATAAGGATTAGTGTTTGTCTAGGTACCAAAATTTCAATATTCGGTGTCGTCAGTAATGCCAGTGAAAATCCACGGTTCTCTGTACCAATTTTGGTAAGGATCCTTTCCTGCAGCTCAAACAGCTGAGCGTGTCTGAGAAAATGCATGCAATCAATATAACATAGTTCTCTTTGGATGAAATGAAATGTAGGAAGGCTTTATCAGGAGTCTTTCACTGTGTCTAAAGTGAAGATGGTTTTCGTTTAAGCATTAAGACATGAGAGGCAGAACTGTTGTGAATTAGCAGAGTACAGCAAGTAACTGCAGTCTATGTGTGGTATCGAAAGCCTTATTGCTTTTATAAAGGTTATTTGCATATTAAAAATTGAGGTCACAGTCATTAAAATGCAAATTCATTACGTCCCATTATTCTGCTTGATCTAATCCTGACATAGCAGAACGTTGCCATTTAAGAAAAATAATCATTTGTTGTAGGGATGCAACAATACATTTAGCCCACTGTTCAATACATACCTTATCTTTTTAACCATGGTTTCCGGTTCGGTTCTGATGGCTTGACATCAGAGTGTTTTTTGCAACAAATTAACAACAAAAAACTACTGTAAACCTCTGTACACTGGAAAAAGTGTGGATTATTATATGTCTGCTTAACATTTCTTTTGAGAGAGGTATTATTTTTAACCAAAATAGGATGTATTGGCCATTATTGAGCGCTATAAAGACATGTAATGTGTGTTTCATTCATACTGGTAGCCAGAGTGCGCCCTCGTGCAGAGGATCCACATATGCATCACAGAAGTAATAGAACTGATTAGGGCTGTCAAAAAAAATTAGAATTTCGAATATTTGTCGAATTTTAAATAAAAATCCACATTCGAATGTAAAAACATTGCATTCGTATTTTATGTGCGTCAGGTAGCCTTATCAGTGGACACAAGATGCGATGACGATTTTTTTTTTTTTTTTGTTAAGTTTTTTTTTTTTTTTCTTGTTCTTTGTCATTGCATTTTTGTATTTATTTTTTAGCCTATCAAGTTGACCCGAATGTTACAATGTTCGTTCAAAAATTTACGGGAAAAGAGAAACATCAGTGCGGAGAAGAGGTTAAATCAAAACTGAAAACCAAGCATTCATACAGAAGATATTATCACTTTTCTGAGGACTTCAGTGTGCACTCAGTCTTGCATGATGAGATGTTTAAAAGCGTGTAAAAATAATGTAAGTGCTAAACTTTAAAAAAAAAAATAAAAAAAAAAAACAGTATCGAGACTTTATGGCAACTTGTGCCAATCCACGCATCCAGGTTTTAAATAAAAAAAAGTACATCTTAGTGATTTGTTTCGGGTCCTTGGTATTAACATACAACTAGGGATGCACCGATATGAAAATTTTTGCCGATACCGATAACCGATTATTCTTTATTGTTGAAAGCCGATAAACGATATGTTGGCCGATAAATCTATATTCAAATTGTTATATACTTTTTGAGAGCATGATTACAAAAAAGGTCTCATCATTAAAAGCAACATCCCAAACACTTCAACATAAGCAACAGTATACGTTTTAAAAATAATTTTACTCTCCCATAACCAAATTTAGTCATAAAAAAGTCTTAAAAATAAATAAAATAATGCATAAATAAAGCAAACAAGTCACTGGACATCATTACAAGTGTAAATAATCAAAATGAATGCGCCACAGATCAACAAAACAGAATAGCCTCTGCACGGACAAATAAATGATTTTAATTACTAAACCATACTGCTGATGAAAATAATAGAAAAATACAAGTGGTTGTCATTATTAATAATGTATCAATGATTTTGAAAAAAAAACAAATTAATACCACTGTTTTAAATAACAGCCGTTTGAGCTGCGCGTGCTGAAGCTGAAGAGCTGAATGAACATGGTAAACTGAAGCGTTTGCTGGCAGCTTATTTAACTCAAGGAAATGCATCATATATTAATCAGATATTTATACAACAAACATAATATTACAACTTATACATGTACAAAATTATGCAGTTATTGCGTGCTATAGTCAGAACGTGTGATCCTGTTGTGGATGCGCTCTTCCCATATCAACGCGCTGAAACACAGCAACTAAACCCAAAGAATGCACAACGTTTTATTATAATAATGTTCTCATTAGAATGTTATATACACAACATTCCCAATCATAGTTATTAATGTTGTGCACTGCTGTTTGAGCTGCGTGCGCTGAGCTAAAGACGATCACCGGTAAACTGAAGCGCTATTTTAACTTAACCAAACGCATTCTTTATGAGATAAATCAGATATACATCAAACAAACACAATATTACAACGTACAATTGCACAAAAGGCTGCAAACGAACAGCGAGCATCTGAAGTGTCTCTGAAGGAAATAAAGCATTATTTATCGGCTTTAAGATATCGGCCAAATTTTCTTATCAGGCTTAACAGAAAAAATGAGCATTTATCGGCCGATACCGATATGGTGGCCGATATATCGTGCATCCCTAATACATACATACACGATGCTGTTTTATTTCTAATTGTTTAAGCAACTTAATTATATATGGTTTAGTGTTGTCACGGTACCAACATTTCAGTATTCGGTACCAATACCAGTGAAAACCCACGGTTCTCGGTACCAATTTCGGTACCAAAACAAAAACATGCTAATTGAACAACATTTTTATTAATAACGTTAAACAAAAATTAAATGTACAAAACCAATGCCATTGTTTATACTTATTTAAAATTGTTTCAAGTTTTTCCACAAGTAATAAAAGTATGAAAAAAGTAAACAAGTTTCACCCAAAAGTTTAGTCATAGTTCCGCTGCCACTGTAAAACATCTGTAAACTGTTGCCTGTTTTAGGGTTTGCTGGTTTGTTTCAGGATCGTCCTCAGTCTGCAGCTGTAAAAGGAAAATATAATATACTTAAGTAAAGCAATGGACTGAGTCTGACCAAATGCAACATTAGATCATTGACACCAGCTAAAATATAACTTTTCAGTAAATAACAAACCTCAGCTTTTATAATAAATTTAGATAAGATACATATATTTTAAGTCAAGTCTATATCAAATAGATGGAAACTGTTGTATTAAAAACACTTTACAATAAAATTCCATTTGTTAGATAACATGACCTAACAATAAACAGTAGTTATATGGCAATTCTTCTTCTTAGGGTTAATTTCAAAGTTCAATCTGTTAAAATTATTTAATGCACAATGAACAACCTTGAATGATCAAGTGTTTGTATTAAATAACATTCACAAACATTAATGAATGTTTTAAAAAATATATTGTTCACTCACTGTAAGATGTTACTAGATCTAACATTGTACAGTAAAGTCTATACAGGAGATAAAATTTGGCTGTACTTTTATTTAATCCAAACTGTGTTCATATTTAATTTTAAAGGGTTTTTAAAACCTGTTAGAGATATTCAGCCAAAAGTTACAACTAACTAAAAAAAAAAAAAAAAAAACTTTTTCTGACAGACTGATATGACATAAACCCTGTTAACCATACATTTGTACGTTCTCTAACACGCATATTTTAGATTCACAATTCATTTAACAGCCTCTGGTGTGTAAAAATAGTAAATACCATTATGTCCTCCTGTTTTTTACAGTAATAAAAGTTATAGGAGCATTAAATAGTTAACACAGAAATCATTTTGAACAAAATGAACAAAATTAATTCTAATGCTCATTATATTAGCGTTAGCCGTGCTTATGCTAATGATTTACTACGTATACGCTAACGGCGATGTTCATTTCAATCCGACATTCAAATAAAAATATTGAATAATATTCATAACAGAAGCTCTAAATATTAAAAATGTAATTGAAACTTAACTGCTTGAACTTGATCAGGGTGTTTTTTTAGTTTGATGCGTTCTCTCTTGAGGTGGTCGCCACTGCTTTTCAGGGTTGCCAGGTTTTCACAACAAAACCCACCCAATTGCGTTTTGAGGGGGTCCCCCATTAAAAATCGTGTTCCGAGGATAAAATACGCATGTTTTGGCGGGGTTCCCCTGGTAAAATTCGCATTCCAGGGGCTAAATATCACGTTATTCAGGGCTCTACGTAACTCTTCTTGTTTAGGCGCACTGTTTGTTGGTTTATTTAGATTAAAATGAATAAAAAGAAGTATAATGTTAAAACATTTTAACAGATGAAACTTGAGGAAAATAAACATATGATTGCACAAAATATATGGTTTATCTGTGTTCAAGCCATTTTGGGTATTTTCATAATGATTAAGTAGTATATTTGTAAACCATTTTTAATTGACATAGCCTTTATTACAATATAGACTATAGGGCTGGGTAAAAAAATATCGATATCTCAATATTAACAGGGCATTTGCGACTGAAAACTACTATGAAATATTTAGGAGCACCTGTGCGACTGACCCGATCAGCATATTTGTGTTTGCGCTCAGGGAAGCTTCAAAGATTTCTACTTGCGTGTTTTTGCAGCATTGAGTAATGTATCACAGACGTATCTCATTATAACAAAGTGTTGACGGTGTAAATTCATTGTGCAGTGTAGGGAGCTTCGTCGATTATAATGGAGTTTTGTGAGATCGCGACGAACTAAGATGAGTCTGACAACAACACAACTGCCTTATTTTGCTGTACTTCGTCAACGAAAATAGTTTCAAACAAAGTAACAGCTGAGCCGCTGCGCATCTCCATCAAACACAGCGGTGTCTCGTTTATGAATGAACTACGTTTTTAAACGAATCTAGTGAGTCAATGATTCAATTACCCATTCATAAATACAGTAGGCGCGTTTCCATTACCCTTCAAATTGCGTAAATTGAAATTGCGAATTAAAAATATGCCTAATAGAAACGTGTCAATTTTACAAAAACGGCCATATATCGCAGAAAAGTTTTTACGCTCGCATGAGGTGGTTTTTCGGGCAATGCGAAAAAGGATTGATTCGCAAAACTGCAATGGAAACGGCTTTTTTGCATTTACAGGTCACATATCGTAAGTAAAAAGTCATATGATCATTCTTCAAACGTACTATAACCTCCAAGAAACACCTCATACATGGCTGCTCTCAAGTATAAGGGACTTTCACTACTATTAATACTTAGACAATTTACATTGCACACGTATGCGGTGCAGTGTGGCTCTGATATGGTCACTGAAGCTGATTACGACCACTCAATGCTTGTGTTAATGTTTTTATGCAGTCTATGGTTTATTCCAGCCGCGGTCCGCACGTTTCTGAAGCGGCTCTCTTTAAGGCTTCTGTAAAGATACACGCATAAGCATCCATTGAATAAATATAGCCAAAATCCCACAAAAATCCGTTGCCATGACTTATCGCGAGAGGCAAAAAGGTTACGTTTTAGACGCGTAACATTGGTTAATGGAAACGCCGTCATTTCGAAATACTTTTTTATCGACATTCAGAAAATATCGCCAAAGTTTTGCGCAAATCTGTAATGGAAACGCGCCTAGTCACGTACTTCATTCCTGAATGAATCAGGCGTTCGAACGAATCAATTAAATGAATGATTCAGTGATAAAATCAGTGATTTGCCACCACCTGCTGGCAGTTTTAGTTACATTTTTAAAGTATAAAATTTGAATAGACATATTATGATTTAATACAGAAATCTATTTAAAACATTAATCTCAACATTAATTTATTAATTTAATTGCACTTATGCCACCTCTGAGCCTCATTAAACATCTGGAAAAACACCTACAAGCCACTTGTGTGTTCTTCTGTGCTACCTCTGTACAAATAAATTTTAATACTGATTTCATTTGATTGGTAAATTATTCTTATTATACTTCTTATTCTACTTGTTTTTATTCTGTTGTTTTAATTAGAAATTTTAAAACAAGCTATAAATTCTATATATATAATATATAGAAT
This sequence comes from Sinocyclocheilus anophthalmus, assembly GCA_018155175.1. Lineage (NCBI taxonomy): Eukaryota > Metazoa > Chordata > Actinopteri > Cypriniformes > Cyprinidae > Sinocyclocheilus > Sinocyclocheilus anophthalmus. The sequence continues at coordinate 343,033 of JADLZN010004856.1, forward strand.
ATTATATATATATTGTAAATTTGACCTAAAAGAGGGACATACTGTTAATAAAAGTTAGAAAAAATGCCAGGAAAGGTAAAACAAAATTCCCAGTCAATATCACTTCGTAATGGGAGGAATTTTTTTTTTTATCAGAATCTTTTGATTTACTGATTGAAGGTGCTCCTAATTTTTTTTAATGAGGAGCACAAGCGCTCTAAAAGAAAAGTAACGCATAGAAGCCCGGATAACGATATCTCTTTTTTACGGAACAATATTGATTCTTAAATCCCAGGAATCGATTAGTTTAGCCTGTTTTCATTTAATGGACGGAACATTGAAGGGCACTTCCATCAAAAAATCGCAATAAGCATTGTGCTTTGGTACTTTTAATATGAAACAAAGTCTCAGATTTCAAATTATGTCCATTGTATTGCAGTATTCAAACAATAAATGCCGTTTTGGCGCTGTTTAATGTGTAGTGACAGATCGCAGCAGCGCGAGGCGCACGTGAACTGAGCATCAGTTTAAGACAAAATAAACAGACTCAACATCTGACGGAAGCTAAAGAAGAGTACAACTTCACAATCCGTATCCTGTCTCATGTAATCTCTCAGTCAGTGTTTCAGCCGCGCAAAGACGTCAATATAACAGCTTGCAAACAATGTCACGTAACGTCACATTTACCTCAGAAAAACATATTTGGTGACCATAAACTCATTAGTCAGATAGAAAAAACTGTAGAGAGGGGCAATTTGCTAAATATATGCACCATATAACATATTCATTATAAATTTTACTGTTCTTCAATGTTTAATTTGTTTGAATAAATCCATCAAGTTTTTATGACAGCCACCATTGTTTATATTTCAAAAAAACGAATTGAGGTAGAAATATTATGTAATTGTAACTATCATTTTAAAAACTTCATTAAGTGTAATTTAACAAATCAGTCAAATTTAACCTTCACTATTTTAGTAATGTAGTACCAACTGACTCAAGTATATTTTACAGCATTGGTTGAGAGATTTTTTTTTCCTTGAGAAAATTTGGCATGTACTGTACCTGATATACATCCAAAATAATCGATATCGAATCGAATCGCAAGCTTGTGAATGAGAATCGAATTGTGAAATTTGTGTCAAAAATGAGGTGGTAAATATAGTCTATTAGGGCTAATAGACTATATTTACCACCTCATTCTGTGATAAGAAGCCACATCAGATCACAAAAGGAAGTTATTTCAAACTCTCGACTGATAAGTAAAAACAAGTTATTTTCTCTTTTGTTGGACAAAAGATTTAAAAACACTTCTCCTAGCAAATCATTACAAAGGAAGAGGCTCGGTGTGCGTTGTTTTTTCAAATGCACAATATAAGCATTTCCTCGTCTTAGCACGTGAACTCACGGGCACACACACAGCCAATTCTGAGAAATAAAACACATGGGCAATTATTTAAAAGCAAAACCGCAATTCACAAGCACGTATTGAACCGTGGATGTCGTACCGAACGGTTCGCTATTATATTGAGAATTGTGACATTCCTAATTTGTTGTATAATGAACCAAAACTGTCTTCGTATAACAAAACATGATGCCTTTTGTTTTGAGTTTGCTGTTTTTTATTTTTATTTTTTGTTGTTGTTTTTATTTTGTTTGTGCTTGTTATGCAGTGATTAAAGGTGTCTTTTTGACAAGTATACACATGGAGCAAAAATGTAAAAATAGCCCCCCACCCCTTAATACTGAGTACTCGAGTAGACCGCGTGACCGCAATGCCCGTCCCTAATATGTACTTCATCTGAACTGGCCTAAATCTGTGTATTCCTGCACACAATCAAAAAGGGGTAAAAGTAAAACAGTGTTTACTACTGTGCTAAATAGAAATGGGACCAGATGTCTCCATGGAAACACACTCATACTGTCTCCGTAGTGATGGGAGTTGTTCTCTCAGCAGATATTGATTTGATTTCACAGCGATAGAGTGCACAGACATGCATGTCTATCTGATAAGCTCTCTGGTTTCTCTTAATATTTCGTGTTTAAAACCTGCTTCTGTTATCCTGAGCTTTTTTTAGTGTGTTCTAGCTTTAGTGGCTCTTATTATCAGCCTTTGCTGATGTAAGTTTGAGTGGTGCTTGCTTGGTCTCTTAGTAAAGCACACCTCTCTTCACACAAAAAAAGCACACAAGACCCATGAGTTGAGGAACCGTTGTTCAGACACTGTTACTGTTTGTACTTGCTTGAGCAAACGCCACTAACAAAGTGTGAAAATGGTCTAAAGCAAACTTGGTGCTTTAGTTGTGTGGAACAAGGCTGGATGTGTGCAGCTCGTTCTTACAAAAAACAACTTGGGTGTACAATGCATTGCTGTAGAAAATAACTAGCTAGGTTTCTGAACATGGTCGTACCTTTGTTGCTTGAACCACATTGGTTCAGCAGTATAGGACTGTTGTTATTGAAGTCACATGCCAGTCGTGGAGTAAAAACCTTCTAATTATTCAATTCAAGACTGCAATTAACATTGAAGTAGGTGTAACATGCAGTATTTAAGCTCACTAGAGCAGATGTTACTCGCTGAACAGCGCTGTGAGATCCAGTGTGAAGTGCTTGAATTCAGCGAAGAACACAAATGGCTTGATTTAAACTAGTTTAAAGCCAGATGAAACAGCGCTGACAAACAGCAGAAACACTGTGAGCAACGATACAGTCAGAAGACTTTAAATCTACAAATCGCCATAATTTACCATGGATTTACTGTAATAACTCTAACTGCACCATGGTATTGAGTCAGAAATGTGGGATATTCTTAACGAATTTTATTACATTATAAATGCAGGCATGTATTAAAGGAGTAATGAATATAATTACAGCTATAGCTGATTAAGCTATAGCGTTTGCATTTATACTAAATGTATTTAGACTACTGTTTTCATACTAATACCTAAAAACCATGCAGTTATATATTACCATGGTATTGAGGTGCTATATGTGTGGTTTTAATTGTGGTTATCATAATCTGAATGCATGCTACTATGGAAGATCAATAATAATAATTTTTTTTAAAACCTGTCAGAATAATGAAATTTCACCATATAAACATGAGGTTGCTACAGTTTTTTTTTTTTTACAGATGTTACTGATTTTGATATTGAACATAAATTTTCATCTGCATCCTAACTAAAGCTACTACTTCTATCAAATGTGCAGACAAAAAAAGTTATATTAATATTATCAGGCAACACAAACCTGTTTCTTGATTTGAAACAATATCACTCATTAGAACATGCAGAAACCAAGAAATTTCTGTTTCTATTAAGATATTTATTTTAAGGAAAATTAACAGTTTCTACAACTTTCCCTTTGGAGCAAAAATCTGGCTTTAAACTTGAAAAAAATTAAATTGGACATTTATCGTGAAAATTATCGATATCAACCGATATGAACAAAATTGCTAAATGATCATTTTTTTGGCCTTATCACTCAGCCCTACCTTTAGGCTATGTATGCAGTTTATATCTCTGTGTGTTATACTAAAAAGAAACTTTGCATCTAATCTCAGGTCAAAGACCTGAGAAGTTTGCGATACTGTTTGCGAATGTTCGCTGGAACTATGGTTGAGGGAAATGCAAAGTTATTTAACTATATTGGTAGTAACGGATCTTACAACCATGATTGGCTAACAATGCTTTTAGGAAGCACCCCCCGATTGGGCTTTTGAAACGTTCCTGTCAGATATTTTTCAGCTTTCAAACATTCACCTCTGCCTGATACACTGTCCTGTTCTTACACCCGCAGGCTAAAGAGATTCTCACTAAAGAGTCCAATGTGCAGGAGGTGCGCTGCCCCGTCACAGTGTGTGGAGATGTGCACGGCCAGTTTCATGACCTAATGGAGCTCTTCAGAATTGGAGGGAAGTCACCTGACACTAACTACCTGTTTATGGGCGACTATGTAGACAGAGGATATTACTCAGTAGAAACAGTCTCACTTCTTGTTGCACTAAAGGTATGCTTACTAAATTTGCTACAGTGGTCTTACAAACTTTTCAGACGTTTTGACCGTTCACTTGTCTACTTCGTTTGTAGGTTCGCTATCCAGAACGCATCACGATATTGCGGGGAAACCACGAGAGCAGACAGATCACACAGGTGTATGGCTTCTATGACGAGTGCTTGAGGAAATACGGCAACGCAAACGTCTGGAAATATTTCACAGACCTCTTTGACTACCTACCCCTCACAGCTCTAGTGGATGGGCAGGTGAGGAATACTCCTTCTCTTCTGGGAGTGCATAAGAATAATACCAGAAGAGTTTTACTTCTCTCACAAATGTGAAGTGATCATCAATAGAGCCAGTCTTAGAATCGTCTGACAGCTGCTGATGGCTGTTAATAACTCGTATTACTCTCTGGGTGTCAGATCTTCTGTCTGCACGGTGGCCTGTCTCCATCCATAGACACGCTGGATCACATTCGTGCGCTGGATCGTCTGCAGGAGGTGCCACATGAGGTCAGTACAGTACAGCTACGGATCGCATCCATGCTACTAGCAGTATCTAGTGGCTTAAAGAATTAAATGTGTGTAAAAATATCTAATTTTACTGTTGAGTTAAATCCAAATCTAGTTGAGTGTTTTAGAAAAAAATGTATCTTAAATATTTACATTTACATTGTCATTTAGCAGACACTTTTATCCAAAGCGACTTGAGGACAATAGAAGCAATCAAAACCAACAAAAGAGCAATAATATGTAATTGCTGTGAAAAGTCTCAGTTAGCCTAATGCAGTACACGTAGCAAGGGTTTTTTTAAAATAAAAAAACAAGTAGATAGAATAAAAAAAAAGAATAGGGAATGCTAGTGTTAGAGGGTAATTTTTAATAAAAAGTAAAAAATAGAATTAGAATTAACAACTTATTTAGTTTTAAATTTCAGTAACTAAACCTGACTCTCACCATGAACATAGCCATAGAAGCTGGCATGGTGTTAAAAAAGGAAAGAAAAAAATACTATTGTAAAAATTTATTGTACAGTATTTATTTGAAATGTTACAGTATTTTTTTAATTTTTATTTTAGTATTTCAACTAGTGGTCGACCGATAATGGTTTTTTGACAGCCGATGCCGATATATTGGAAAGCAGGGTGGCCGATATAATTTTTTTTATTTTAATTAATATTTAAGAAATTTGGAATCATTTGAAAATGGATTAAAAAAAATAAATGTGTAAAATACACCTTGGGGTCGACCAATTATCGGCTCCGATATTAAGCATTTTTATGATTATCCGTATCGGTCAATTTCAAAACCGATTCGCCAATAAAATAACTTATTTTGAAACGCGCTATTTGGCTCTGATGCAGCCTGTCAGAACTCACCACTATGTGGCCTAAAGCAATCTCCGCCCACCGCCCATCAGATTTGTTTGGAGTCATGAGTCTGACCAATCAATGCGTAATTCACTCTCACTCCGAAAGCGCTTGATAACTGGAGCTGCTTCAGTGATCATGCATCAGTTGTCTCTCAAAGGTAAGGCAGCAGCAGAAATTGCTTAAGTTGCAATAGATCCCAATCAACTAACATTGCACTGAAGTTGCAAAACACCTCAATACAATTATTTCCGCGATGCAGAAAACACGGACGGAATCGCGGAATCCAATCATATAAATGGAGTTTACTGTAGGCCTATGACACGGAATGTCACGGAATTTGCCAAATTTTGGATGAATGAATCAAAAATAGGTGAGTACACTTAAATCAAAACGTGATATGGACTTGTGTCTGTGAATATTAAGCCGCAAAATACTATTTAAATATGGATCCAGCATGTTCTGTGTGTCTCTGTGTATGTAAATGGGACAGACGCGCGGTTTTGTTTTTCTACACATACAAAGTGTGCGACTCTCGCGGTGATTTCAGCTTCTGTCGTCTAACTACATGAGGACATAAATACTTGAACAACATCTCCAGAACTGCTCTGATCCCTCTAAGAGTCACTTCATGAGCATTTGACATAGGGCTGGACAATAATTCAATATCAATGTATCGCGATATATATTTTTTCAATAACGGTGATAAGGTTTTTAAACACATTTCCGATATTTCGATATAGCTTACATTACCAGTGTTTCCCATACATTGAGTTATTACTTCATTGAATAAACTGAGCACTGCACGTTTTAAAATCAAACCGCTTTGCGGGTGTTTTATATGAATGTATCTCCTAAGGGAACCGACTGTCTTCAGAATAGTTTAGATGGGATTTTTATTTGTTTTATCTAATAAAGAAGTGTTCATGAGCGGAGCTGATTTGTTTACAGCCATTACTGGAGAAACCGCTAGTTCCACCGCTCTTAAAGCGCCTCCTGCTGGCAGACAATCAGTTTGCACTTTTCATACTCTTTATACTGCTAACATACACTACCAGTCAAATGTTTTTGAACAGTAAGATTTTTAATGATTTTTTTGTTTTTTTTAAGAATTCCTCTGCTCAACCAGCCTGCATTATATTTTTCAAATACAGCAAAATATTAAAATATTATTACAATTTAAATAACGGTTTTCTATTTTTAATATATTTTAAGATGTAATTTCTTCCTGTGATCAAAGCTGAATTTTCAGCATCATTACGCCAGTCTTCAGTGTCACATGATCCGAAATCCTTCTAATGTGCTGATTGCTGATTATCAATATTTAAAACAGATTTTTTTTTCAGGATTCTTTGATGAATAGAATGATCCAAAGATCAGCATTTATCTGAAGTAAGCTTTTGTAACATTATACACAATACCATTCAAAGCTTAGAGTCAGTATAATTAGAGAAATATTACTTTTATTTAGCAAGGATGATTTAAAATGATTTTCTATTTCAGATAAATTCTGTTCTTCCAAACTTTCTATTCATCAAAGAAACCAAAAATTCTAACTCTGCTGTTTTCAAAATAACAAATAAATGTTTTTTTGAGCAGCACATCAAAACTACAAAAGAATGATTATACATAATAGCAACGGAAAATCAACATCAGATGACTGACGTAATGATGCTAAAATAGTCGCTTTGGAAATGACACACGGCATACAAATTCCCTTTACAATACTTTCAAATGCAACCTTTATTTTAAAAGTAAATATATTTCAAAATGTTTACTGTTTTGCTGCATATTGGGATTTTAAAAAAATCAGAGTGAAAGAAGTTCACATTTCTTTTTGATGAAGGCTAATACAAATAAAAGTAACCTTAATTTATTTTGGCTGAGTTTTTTTCTAAAATATTAAGGTTTAAAATGAGTTTTACAGAAGACTTGCACGCCATCTGTTGTGGCGTCCTGGCGTTTTTACAGGCTTTTTTAAATAGTGTTCATCGTATCGGAATTATAATCTTTTCGACTGAAATTAGAAATATCTCGTGATTACATTTTTTGCCATTCGTCCCACCCTAAGTTTAACAGTTTCATTGGAGTAAAACTTTTCATATTTACATAGACCTACAGAAACCAGTTCCTCATGGCAACCCGTCAAAATAAGTTTGGGTTAGCTTAAATAAATTATCAGAAATATGTTACTGTGGTGCAGTATGATGTACATGATGATAATACTACTCAAGGATGAAAGTTTTCCGTCGCTACGACGGATTTCCGTCAATTGGAAAAAATGAGGGGAAAAGAAACATGTAGCACATTGTTGTTGTTCTGCCGGTGTTCTGACGATTTGTTGGTATTATAATCTGATAGGTAGCATTATTTGTCAAAACACCAGCACACCAAAAATCCTCTCCGCCACGGCTGCATCTTCTCACTGACAACATAACGCCGCTCGCATCATTCACAGTCGGGTTTTTAGCAGAGAACACAGAGCAGGACTTGAACTTCAGGCGCAGGATTGCGGCTATTAATAATAATTCTACTTCCCGCAGGTTCCTCGTTTATAACACGATGACAGATGACGGAACGTATCATTTGCACGTGCTTTTGAGTCTTGAGAACTCTCATTTTCTGTGTGCCCACAGATCGCAATAAGGAGAGTGACAGATTTTAATAATTATTAAGGGAGTTTGCAAATGTGATATTGATTTAACAGTTCAATAAACAAGTACTGCCTGACTTTGCTCTGTTTCATCAATGAAAATAGTTCCAAATAATGTAACAGCTCAGCCGTTTCACATCTCTAAAAGCAAACACAGCGGTGGTTCATTCATGAATGAAAGTGCGTTTTCGAACGAATCTAGTGAGTCAGTGATTCAATTACCCATTCATAAAGACAGTCAAATACTTCATTCCTGAATGATTCAGCCGTTAGAATGAATCAATTGAATGAATGATCGGTGATAAAAATCCGTGTTTTCCGCCACCTGCTGGGGTTTCATTTCATTTTTAGTATAACTGGCAGTTATTTAAATGGAATATTTCTGTATTCAAGTTTATTTAAAACATGAATCGCCACATGATTTTGAATTTAATTTGCACTCATCCACCGGAGCCCTCCATTGAATGTCTGAAATGTACCTTCAAAAGCCACTTTTGTGTCTTTTGGCACCCTCGTAGTACAATTAATTTTTCATTATACTACTTTCATGATTGCACTTATGCTATTCTACACTTTTATAATTGTTTTAAATAGAATTTTAAAAGCTTATAATTTGAATTTTTAACAGATGAAAATACCATTGCAAAGGTAAAAAGAAAATGCCCCTGTAAATCATTCATCTCATATTAGGAAGGCTAATTTTTGATTAGAATTTTTGATTATTGATCAGAAGGTGCTCATTTTTTTTAATTAGGAGGACGAGTGCTCTTGATTACAATAAGAAAAACACTGCTCTTAAACTGGGTGTGTGACAGGTATGGCTGAGGAATGGGGTTTGGCCGAGGAAAAATTAAGTCAAAAGATTTTTTTTTTTGCTTTAACCCCTGACTACTACAACCATTATTACAACTTTTGTTTAAAAGAATAATCAAACAATATGCCATTTCTTCCATGTTTTAATTTTAATGGCAAACCCTTAATAAAGAGTTTGCCAAAAAATAAAGAGTTTAACTCTTTAAAATAAAGAGTTTACTGTGGGAGTACTATACTCAACCAACACCAGGGAAGGCAGTTTTTGTCAGAGCCCTTGTTATTCTTAATTTTGACATTCATTTTCACCAGACATATATATCGGTTCAAAATATCGGTTATCGGTCTACTTGATCTGTAATAATCGGTATCGGCCCTGAAAAACAACATAAAACCCCCAAAATAAACATACTTATACTTTAGATGACAATGTATTTTTCATAAATATTTAATAAAAATATAATTAAAAAGGAAGTAAACACTGTAACCAACAGGGCACTCAGTATTCTGGGAAGTTTGTGTGCATTGAGAATCACATTTTTTCAAAATCATGGACATGTATTTACAAATCAAGTATAATGGGAACACGAAATCTTGGAGAGACTGACCTGCTGAACCGAACGCGCCAGGGTTAAAGGCTGACAATGACTGGACAGCCACAGCGTAAAAATAGTTTGTGTGAACTTTAATGTAAGGACTTAAATATTCATATGTAGCTCACATTAAGCTATCGTATTACTTCGGGGGAAATAAAATAAAAAAAATCTCGGATTTGGATCGGCCCTCTCTGACCGGATACCTGATCCAAGAAAATGAATATGAATGCGATATGAGTATCAGTATTAGTACCTAATGCAACCAAATCAGCAGATGGGCTAAAAGAGGTGCAAATTCAGCAGGTGGCGCTTATGGTACAGCAGCAATACAGTATTTCCTTGGTTATTGCTGTTTAAAAACAAAAAAGTAGCACTGCACTTATAAAAAAATACTTTATGTATTATACAGAGACAAGAAGAAATGAAAATACAACCTAAACTTTACGGTCAGTTCATCAACAATTCAATGTTAAGGATTTTCTTCCATTTTCTTGCGCGCATTGTTAACGGTGAGCATGTTCTGCTGCTACAGTATATTCTCCTCTTTGTGTCCGTCTTCAGTGTTTCTTGAATTTGTTAACTGCTGTTTATACACTTGTAATATTCCACAATAATCCACAAATGACATTTTGGAAAATGATTGCAATGTTGTTTGTGTTCAAGCCTGTAACAGAGATCAGCTGGAAAAAAAAAAAAAGGCTGGTTGCCAGTTGGATATTTGGAGCTGATTTATGACCAGTTGACTGGTGCAACATTGACAGCACTAATTAAAGAAAGGTTATCTAATTGTTCTGCTTGTCTTTATAAATGTACACCAGCCTCGATTTGCTCTCTGAGTCCTGATAACTGCTTCGCTGACTGAGAAACTGCTTCAGATTTTTCTTTCTGAACTAATCCAGTTGAATGTCCAATCAAATCATACCATTTTGCAAACCCATTTGGCTAATTTACTGGATACAAAAATATGCAAAATACTCTAAATTGACGAATGGCATTGCAAGTTCTGATTTTAAGAAATACGACACGTGTTATATTTACTGAAGTTCTGAAGTGCTTATGGCATGCAGAGCGACTGCTGAGGATGTGTGTTCTTTGCAGTGCATTATGGGCTTTCGTTTGCTCTTATCAAGATCAGATGCATGGGTTTTAAGCCAAACTTTGTCTCTTCAACTTTTATTAGCTCCTTAGATGAAATAACCAAGATAACAGCTATTCTTGTAAATGTTGAGTATTTAAAGTGTTTAAGTCAATGGTCACCACCGTGGTGTCCGTGGGCACCTGGTAGCCTGCATGGAGTCTCTGAGTCGCCCGCCAAGCACGTTCTATAAATAGCCTAAATTAGCGTCGGGCGATAAATGATATAATATCGAGATTATGATAAAATTTATGTTAATGATGATTAGCTTTGGACATTTTTAGTTGATATGGATTAATCTAACATCCTATCACACCACATAAATAAATGTTACAGCAACCAGGCAGTGCATGTCGCTAGTAAGTCTGCATGTTCTGTGTGTCTGTGTGAATGCGTGGAGTAGGTTCATCTGATACACAAACTCAAACACACGTGTTTTCATCGTCTGCGTCTCAATATATAAGAACATGAACACATGCACTTCATCTTCAGAGCTGCTCTGAGAGTCACTTCACCAGCTTTAAGCAGTTTCATTAAAAAATACCATCAAATATACACTGAAACTAAAACTAACTGAGAGACCTTCACGACAAATCGTCAAAGTCCGGTTTAACGTGAAATTGTGACTGAATATATTACTACTGTATACTACAATGCAATTCTCAAAGTAATAATATTATTATTTTTAAGGAATATAATACAACCAAGTTATTTTTTATTATTATTAATTTATGCAGTTCTGTTGTGCAGCATCATGTCTGATAAAATGAACAAATTGTTAAAAATGCAATGTTTTGTTGTAAATTGATTTTTATTTGATTACATTTTAAAAGATTGATTAAATTGTTAAAGTTTTATTAATTCATTTCACTAGACACCATTTTTTTTATGATAAATTTGTACTGAATCATAAAACATGGAATCCATAAGAAATCAAATGGAGAAAACCGAATTTAGGGAAAAGTAAATGATTTATTTTATTTATTTTGTCATTTATTAGACGCTTTTATCCAAAGCGACTTAAAAATTGGGATTGGTTTTTATAAAAAAAATATATGTATGTATTGGAGTATATCAAACAAGTAGCCCTTGAGGCTATTTTATCTCTTCAGGGAGCCCTCACTCACAAAAAGGTTGGAGACCCCTGGTTTAAGATATGTGGCATCTATATGAAATATTTGGCTGGTTTATGGAGAACGCATCTGTGTGTTTCAGGGACCCATGTGTGACCTGCTGTGGTCAGACCCTGATGATCGTGGTGGCTGGGGAATCTCTCCACGTGGAGCTGGTTACACGTTTGGACAGGACATTTCTGAGACCTTCAACCACGCTAACGGCCTCACGCTGGTGTCCCGCGCTCATCAGCTGGTCATGGAGGTGAGATCCACAGTCCAGCTCTTCACAGCCCTTCGGTGGCTAAAGATCATAATCAGATCAAATAAAACTACTTTTTCCCCCAGGGATACAACTGGTGTCATGATAGGAACGTTGTCACTATCTTCAGTGCGCCAAACTACTGCTATCGCTGTGGAAATCAGGCAGCCATTATGGAACTTGACGACACTCTTAAATATTCGTTGTAAGTTGCACATCTTTTGATAATCTTTTAAATATGTACTGTCATATAAAATGTGATTTCAACTACATGTCTGAATTATATTTCAGTTGGCTCACTTCAAGAATACAAATGAAGCCTATTTCTTAGACTGTAGAGGCATTGCTAACCCCAAAATATTTTATTGCTGCAATGCAAACAGTCTTTAATTTTAAAGTAAGGGTGGAATTGCCCACAAAGTGCCACTTGCAAGAAGGTTTTCTGAACACCCCCATGAGTGTTCACAATGTAATCTTTTCACAGCACTTGTGTTGGACACTTCAGTGGGAACCCTATGAAATCTGTTTTATTTTTTTCCCGAATTCAGTTTTTTCCGTTTCCGTTTTTCAAGACTCTGTTTTAATGGTTAAATTAAATAGTATTCATCAAAAAGCATGTCTAATTTATTGAAATCATGCAGGATTCATATTTAAATGGTTTACACCAATCAAAACGCGATATGGACTAGTGTCTGTGTACTGACCTAATTTTGATATCCATCCAACATTTGGCAAATTCCATGACCTTTCTGCGCTAAACCGTAAATTCTGTTTTTATTATTGGATTCAGCGATTCCTTCCACGTTCTCCACATTGTGGAAATCACAGGGCCTTACTTCAGGAAAATCAACCCATAAATGTCTCTCTGCATATTAAACCTGGATAGGAGAGAGAATAAATGACTGTTACAGTAATAAAACTAAGGAAAGTAGGAATAAAAACAAAACAAAAAAACCTCCAGACTGCTATGCGAACTGTGGGGTAAAATGTGCTTAATTGCCGTTTAAATGTCCAAGTGCAAAAATTCTGAATAGTCCTAAAATGATACTTCATTGTCTTTCCTTCTGCAAAATATTCTTTATTACTGATGTTTTTGAGTGAAAGTCAATTGAACAGTGAGCTGTGCATTTAAACCGCTTTTCTTCTTTCCCCCAGCCTTCAGTTTGATCCAGCTCCTCGACGCGGAGAACCTCATGTCACCCGCCGCACCCCCGACTACTTCCTATAAGCGAGCACTGGCCTGCCACGAAAGAGCCCTGAAGCAAGCGCAAAATGATGACAAATCCAAACATGTATACATTTGTTCATCCAATGTGTATATAAAATGGGAGAAATGTTCTGACACAACACTAACACGGACCAAAATGTGCCATATAAGCATTTAATGCCCAAATCCGATCGCTCTGTCTCAGTACTGCTACAAAGTGTTTCGTTTTAGCCTATAGTGCAAAATGCCTGCTGTATACAATGAATAGAGATGTTCCCTTCGTTCTTCAATTGTAAATTACTCCGAGTAAAAAAAAAAAAAAAATGTAAGTGACTAGCTTTCTCTCTCACAGTATCACTGGATAAAAAAAAAAAGTTCTTTAAGTTGGCAATGCCAGGCATGTGAAAAACAGTAACATTTTATACAAGTGCAAAAGCTGACATCCTTTCCTCTATCTTCACCAAAAACATAAAAAATCCTATTGGGAAGGAATGTTGAAACCGAAGGATGTGCCTCTTCCGTTCTGGGAGTGTACACACAAGTGTATATGGACTTTATCTGACTGTCCCTCTTTGTCTAATCGTACCATTTTCTTTTTCTTTTTGTGTTACCTGTCTTCTGTGTATTTGTCAATAAGTGATAGCCTCTTTGGTGTATTTGAACTAATAAACTACTTCTAATCGCAAGCTACTCCAAAACTACACACTAGTTGTGCTTTTGTTTGAAATCGATAGTTGATGTTATCCATAATGAAACAATACTGTTGAAAAAAATGGTGTAGATCATTTTTCAAGGTTTGACTGGTTAGCACAATCCTCTGCTGATACAAGCTGTAACTACTCTCTGGCTGAGAGCGTCTTCATTCACAGACGGTCCTAAATATCTGTATTCTGAGGAAAGAAAACCCCAAGTCATTACTTTGTGTTTTACCAGTGATTGATTTCTGGGTTTAGGGGGCTGTTTTGGGGGTTTGTTCCAGATGAGTAACCACCATTGATGCTAACGTTAAGTAGTGCTTTATACAATACAGATTGTGTCGAAGTAGCTTTTCAGGAAAATAAAAAGAGGACAGTATTAACCAGTCGATTGTTCAGTTCGTTGATTCGGTTCAGTTTAATAATTGTGTGAAGTTCATCAATTATGCATTGTTTAATTAATCTACTATAAAGCACCTCTGTAGAACAGCGACGTCATCGTCCAGCTCAGTTCAGTTCTCATCCAATAGTGTCTGTGCAATCAAGTTGATAATATTGCCAAGTATCAAGTGTCCCCAACTAAGCCAAAAGGCGACAGTGGCAAGGAACCAAAACTCCATCGGGGGCCAGTTCTGCTCTGGCCAGATGAAACCAGCATGGGGTGGTTTGATTCCAGTGTGCAACACACACCAGACTGGACTGCATAGATGCAAACGCCTCACCTTTCGGTGGACACTCAACCTTTTTAGGACAAATAGGACACCTAGGAGACACTTCAGCCAATATTGTCTAAAATAGCCTGCATAGAACTTTATCTTTTATAACATGGGATTTTGACCAAATATATTTAATCTTGATTTTTGTAAAATCTTGTTAAAAATGTTTTTTATTCATTTATTTTGTGAAAAATTTGTTTTGGACATATAAGGTAATAAAAAAATGTTAAAAAAATATAAAAAAGCATGTAAAGCAAATATCTTTAAAATAAATTCCATGTGGAGCATGCCCCCGATCTGCACAATGTTTTCACCTTTGATTTGGACTGGTATTATTCTGAATATTCATCTAGTTCCTTCTGCTTGAGGATTGGGATACATCACATGGTGAAGGAGTCAAAGCAAATGGTTAGCTCTCTCCAGATATTAAGCCTGAAGTCCGAGCTGAATGTAAGTTTGTCACTACCCAGAATATCACACATCCACTTATTTCAGTTCTAGCATTATAAACGGTTATTGCCGTAACATTTACGTGAATGTTAAGCAGCATTAGCGTTACTGGGTGAATAATTGACTAGGTGTGAACAACTGGCAAGATTGCAGCACCTACAACCACAGCCATTAGTTGTTTTAGAGGTAGGGCAAGTTATTGCATTTTGGTGAAATATATTCATGAGCATAACAAACTGACGTATCATTCACACTAAGACCAGGTCATGTTTTTGAATCTAAAACAGAATTTATTTTGCGGTCAGTAAGATTTTTGGTCCCACTTTATATTGTGTCCATAATACCTGTGTACTTACATAGTAACTAGATGTGTACGTAGTATGTAACCACAGTGTAAGTACACATTGGTACATAGTACCTACAGCTGTAATATTTCTGTAACTACAAACATGTAACAACCCTCGGGATGGTTTGTGTAAGTACAAATGTGTAACAGGACATTGGTAACAACACTTTTTTCACTTCACCAAGTACTCGTGTAACAGGAATTATAAAACTACATTTTGTAACAACAATATGTATAAGAGTAATTGGAACCATTTGATCCAGGGGGTGGAGATGGGTAGGTTTAGGGATATGTAAAGTGGGAGGAGTTGGATCTCAAGTTAGTGCACCACTGTAATACCAGTGTACTTACATGGTAACTCCTCAGGAACTGTCCACTTAATATAAAGTGTAACATTCTGGACACCAACCACAATTTATTTGTAAAGCCTAACTTGCTGGCCGCTGCTGTGTAACATCAGAGTAATTACATGATAAATCCAATATAAAGTGTAATGCTTTCTTTACCAAAAAGTGCTGTTAGTCCAGTTACACATTTGTATTTACACATACCATTCAGTGGGTTGTTACATGTGTGTAGTTACTCAAACATTAGAGCTGTAGATAGTATGTACCAATGTGTACTTACCAATGTGTGGTTATATACTATGTACACATCTAGTTACTATAAGTACACAGTTATTAGGGCCACTTAATATAAAGTGGGACAGATTTTTTGCTTTGAAACGAAAGTCTCTTGTGTTCACCAAGGCTGCATTTAATTGATCGTAAAAACAGTAATATTGTGAAATATTATTACAACTATGTTTTCTATTTTAATGTGTTTTAAAATATAAATTATTCCGGTTAAGGAAAAGCCGAAAAGTAAAACCAATAGGTGTTTATAAAAAATATTTATCAATGTTGAAAACAGCTGTGCTACTTATTGTTTTTCCAGAACTGAGATACCTTTCAAGGATCCAGGCATCAATTTAATGCACCCTTGATGAATAAGTCTCAAATTAAAAAGTCAGATTGACCCCCCAAAAATTTTTAGTGTATGGAACATTGTAATAGACAGCAAATAATCTAAATAAATTAATCTTTTTATACAGCATGGGTAGAATTTGTTGTCTTCAGTGTTGGGAAGGTTACTTTGGAAATGTAAAAGGTTACAAGTTTCCCTAAAATGTAGTGTAACTATTTAAATTATTAAAGTAACTGATTTTTTTAAATTAATTTTTTATTACTTTTCTAAATTTCTAACTAATATTTTCAACTGTTAATCATTTTCAAACATTTAAAGCAGGCAGGGTTAACCTTACAGTAGTAGCCTACTCAACGCTGATTACTGTCAGACTTTCAGAATCCTCCATCACTTGAATTAATATTATATTAATTTAATTTGAAAGCACAGCCAACACAAAATCTGACTTTAGCACCTCTTTTTACTTTGAGATCTCTGACCATAAATACAGATTTAAAATCATGAGATATACAACCCCAGTTCCAGAGAAGTTGGGACATTTTGTAAATAGAATCTGTGTTTTGTTATTTCTCTTTAACTTTTATTTAATTGACAAAAGTACAAAGAAAAGTTTTCACTGACCAACGTAAATGTATTTTGTAAATATGAACAAATGTTGTTTTTAACGGCTGCAACGCACTCCAAAAAAGTTGGGACAGAGGCAAAATAAAAGTGTTTTCAAAAACAGTTTAACGTGGATATTCTATAACCTTTTCACAGTAAGCAGGTGAATTGGTCAAGGTATCGTGTTTGGGTTAAAAAGGAGCATCTCAGTCTTTGCAAGAAAAGCTGGGATTGTATGAGTGAATGTGTTAGACCAGCCTGCCTGCAGTCCAGACCTGACTCCTATTGAAAACATATGACCAGTTATGAAAAGGAGAATCAGACAACGACAATCGCAGACTGCTGAGCTTCTGAAGTCTCGTATCAAGCGAGACTGGGCAAAGATTTTGCTTGCAAAACTTTAACAATTAGTATCCTCAATTCCCAAACAAATAAACACTGTAATTAAAAGGAAAGTTGATGTGACACAGTGTTAAACACGCCACTTTCCCAACTTTTTTGGAGTGTGTTGCAGCCATCAAAATCAAAATGTGTTCATATTTACAAAATACATTTACGTTGGTCAGTGAAAACTTTGGAAATCTTTTCTTTGTACTTTTGTCAATTAAATAAAAGTTAAAGAGAATGAACAAATCACAGATTCTTGATTTTATTGCATTTTACAAAATGTCCCAACTTCTCTGGAATTGGGGTTGTAGTTAGGTTGGCTGCTACTTAAGCTTAATATTATTATTATTATTATTATAAACTTTAACTAATTTCTGAATGCTCCTAGAGCTTTCAAGCTAGAACCACCAAACTCAGCCCAGCTTTCATAAAAATGAAGATTAAAAATCATAAAAATCATGTCACTTGCTAATCATGCTAGCAACATGTTAGTAGCATGCTAATCATGCTAGAAACAGGCTAGTGACATGCTAATCACTTGCTAGTCATGCTAGCAACAGGCTAATCATATGCTAATCTTGCTAGCAACATGCTAATCATGATAAAAAACATGCTAGCGACATGCTAGTAATTTGCTAATCATGCCAGCAATATGCTAGTAACAGGCTAATCTCTATAAAAAATTTTCAACTCACAGGGCTTTTACAACTGCTTTAAACTTTCAGCTTTAAAGTTTGTCTTTAACTTTTTTATCTAGTTTAATAGATATGATGCTGTTTTTGAAATCAAATCCTTGCATTGCTATGACAGGAAACACTGGAATATAACAATGCCTTGGAAACACATTTTTAATCTTAAAAAATAAAGCAATATACACTTACCCAAATAGAAAATCAAATGATCATGTGTCCTATTCTGTATCCTAAACTCCTGAAACATTGGTGTCTCATATTTCGAAGCAGTCAATGCAATTTGGGGAAAAATGATAGAAATCAATTAAATCTTTGTGTGTGTGTGTGAAGTAAATATTCATATGTAATGAATATTCCACCCTTTGTAATCGTTAACATTTTCATAAGTAACTGTAATTTAATTACACTTTTTTTCAGTAACTCTAACAGATTAGTTACTTATTTTGGTTAACACTTTATTTTAAGGTGTCCTTGTTACACGTTACATGTAATTACAATAGTATTAGCACAAAATTATGCATAATTACATGCAATAACCCTAAACCAATCCCTAATCCTATAGTAAATACGTGTTGTTAATTAATATTACTCAGTACTTAAATGTATAATTACACTCTAACAAAGGCACCTTAAAATAAAGTTACGTAATTCCGTTACATGTAACTCGTTACTCCCCAACACTGGTTGCACTGGTTTTCATTTTTATGCTGACTTAATAAAAAAAAAAAAACATTGAAAAGCTGATTCTCAAGTCTTATAGAAAATCTAAGATCAGCAAAGAAAAGCATTTGCACTGAAATGTATCCCAATTATGCTACATCTAAAGAATAAAATCCTGTCAACTGGTGCATGATATTACTGCACTGACATTGATATCCATAACCAGTTCCATTCAGTCCAATAAAAGCTTTTCAGAAACAGAAGTGCTCTTAGGTAATGGACGGCTCTTTCTCCTCCACATTCAGCACTGTGTTGGTGAGAACGCCAGCCTCCTCCAGGCTCACGTCTGCAGCAGCGATCAACACGGTCCTCGGGTAGGATGTACACAGCGTGTAGAGAGCAGGATGGTATCCTGTCTTCATCATCCAGTCAAGAAGCAGCTAATGACAATAAGACATGAACATAACCTTTGCATCTTCTCTTCTCAAACCAGATCACAGTAATCAGGGAGACTCACCAGAGAACTCCAGGATTTGAGGAATGTCCTGTAGATCGTTCTTCCGCTTGGACATCTTAGAGCTATTTTTACAACCTGTCAGTGAATTACAGAGCAGAGATGTAACTATAAATACATGCCTTCACAGAAGAAAGTACCAGTTATTATTGGGTCATGATCTGCCTCTTTTTTTTATTTCTTGTGCTATATTTTCTGTGGTGTAAGTTCACTCACCCCCTCAGTATCCGCTGACGGCTCGTCAGGCAAAACTATGACCTTTAACGGGAGAAAAAAACATTTCTTCCACACAGGACTATAACACAGGTGGACGTTTCTGAAAGTGCTACATACATTTACAGTTGTGGTCAGAATTACTGGCCCCTCCCTTGGTAAATATGAGCAAAGGATGCTCTGGAAAAAAAAGTTCTGCATGGTTTATACTTTTGATCTTTCATTACAAATAGTCTTTGACATAAAATACCTTCTGATGTTCACTCATGTTTATTTCGTGCTTTAAGTAAATATGAAAAGATGATCGGTTCACGTGTGCCACTTGAATTGAGGCGCTACAGTGATCTGTCACTGCACTTTTTTTCTTTTTTGTTTTAGATGCAAGTTTTTTATATGCAATATGCAAGTTGAATAGTGTGTTTTAGGTGACAGCAGAAGATTTTTCTCTTGAAATCCTCCCAAACAGCTTGTAAGGGATGTCTGATATCGTTTTAAGGCTTTTGACCCCAAGACTCAACTAATTTCTGCAATTCTCCAGCTGTGATACTTTGAGAGTCTTTGGCCACTCAAACTATCCTCCTCACCACGCAACAAGACAATACAGACGTCTTCTTCCAGGCAGATTTGTAGCAATTTTCAATGCTTTAGCTCTTTACTTACAGCCACTTTCTAATTTGTGAAGTTTAGCAATCTTGTTCTGTTTGTGATGGAGGATGATGAAAGGATTTAGGCCTTTGTGTTCCCTATTTATATTTATAGTCCTGTGAAATAGAAAAGTCATGGCTTTGTATTCACCCTGATGTGCTAAAATGTGAATATGAATATGAATTTACTTCAGAGATATTTCTAGGGGTGCTAATAATTGCTGGTCAACATGCACTGGAGAAAACATGAATTTAATTTCCCCTCCCGCTTTCAACTGTTTTACTTCAATGAAAGGAAATTGTTTTGAGTGAAAAATCGAAAGGGTAAACAAACAATGCAGAACTTTCCACAGCCCTCGCTGCTCATATTTACCAAGGGGGCCAATAATTCTGGTCACAACTGTATGTCTATAATCAAGAGATCCTTTAGAGCACCTTTCCAAGAAAAAGGCTTTTATTCACCTTCTTCTGCTTGGGCACTTCCTGTTGAACAGGATCTTGGGTAACGGTCTGAAGAAGCTTGCGTCTCCTTCTGGCTCCCTGATTAGGATTCTCGTCTACACCAGCATCACCACACCTCTGGTCCTCTTCTCCCTGAACCATATCATAGGTGCAGTCAGTAATCTAAATTGTTTATCTATGTTTCCAATAGTGTCATTTCATCCTATTTTTTTTTTTTAAGCAGCTCGCATAAAATTCAAGGCATTGATGTTTGCCTACAAAACCACCACTGGCTCTGCACCATTTACCTAAATTCATTACTTCAGACTTATGTGTCCTCTAGAAGCTTGCATTCTGCAAGTGAACGGCATATTATTGTTCATCCCAAAGAGGCACAAAATCACTTTCACAGACTTTTACATTAACTGTTGAGTCCTTAACCATCTTCTAGAAACGACTAAAAACACATCTGTTCCACCTTTATTTGACCCTCTAATTCTAACACTAACTCTATTCTTTATAAATAAATAAAAAAACTTGTCTCTGTGCATTTACTAACTGCTTGTTTTCTTTTTAAAAAACTAACACTAGCTTCTCTATTCTTTTTGTATTCTATCTATTTGTTTTCTTTTTATTTATTATATAATTTAAAGAAAAACCTTGCTATGTGTACTGCGTTAAGCTGAGTCATAGCACTTGCGTATCGTATCATTGCTCTTTTGTTGATTTTGATTGCTTCTATTGTCCTCATTTGTAAGTGGCTTTGGATAAAAGCGTCTGCTAAATGATTACATGTAAATGTACTTTAATTCTTATTTTTAATTGTTTTAAAAAAGAAGTAAAAACAGAAGAACACCCGTCATGTTCTGGGTGATAGTGCGTCTTCTCACCCCGACAGGAAAACCCCGGCTCAGTTTCCAGGTCTCTCCTGTCATCCGATGGTATCGTTCCATTCTCTGCTGGAGTAACACGCTCTGCCTTGGCTTTATCACACTTTCAGCATAGTCAGATGTCTTCATATTATGAGAAACAACACATGTATCATTACAATATTTTATATTCATATCATACTCATCTGCAGTGGAACATTTCATATTGATTCACTTTTAAAGACAGAGTCATGTGTTGAACCTTGTCATTGTGTTGATGTTGTTGAGCTCTTCTGACTTGCTCTTCTTTCTGTCTGTTGGATTCAAGCAGGGGGCCTGCGAGATGACCAACGTCAACTTTAATTATAAAAATAAGCTTTTACAGAAAATACACAACTACACAAACATCAGATTGTCCGTTGAATGTACGCACTGTCTGGGAGCTCTTGACACACTGGAAAGAAGAAATATTTCAGCCTCGGGAACATGTAAATCAGCCATGTGCAGATGCCCAGGAATATGAACCCGCGTCCAGCCAGCTTCAGAGCATCTTTAACACCTTTAACACACATGATCACACATGTAAAACACCTGCCATCTTGAATTTTAGCAGCCCTGGCTCACTTTATCACTTGCAACTGCAGTAGCATTAGCCCAAGCTGATTTTCAAGATTTATAGCAATGATCTCAAAATAAGAACAATATCCAATTCCAAATGAAGACATTTGGATCAAAAAGTTATCATAATTTGATAAACAATAAAATGATGTAATGATTCCAAGTTAATATTAGTAATTTCAATGTTTTTATTCCTCTCCTAAAAGTGAGCTTAGCTTAGCATGATGAAATTCTGGATTTTCTGCTTTCATTTTTCTGCCAGAATAATGATTATCATGATAGAGTCTTACCAATCAACGAGTGTTTCCACGAAATGAAGCAAAATCCTGCCAGTAAAACACAGAACACAACACATCTGTTAGACATGTCAGCAGTGTGCGAATCACAACACGGATTTCAACGGAACGCGTTTCAAAATAAAAGCCAACGGACGCGAAAAACAATTCTGCAGAAGAGTAACCTTTCCAATTTTCACAAACAGGCATTGTTATCATGGATGATTATATACAAATCATCACATTTTTTCCCCTCACAAATGTTTAATCTGGAATAATAAATACATTACACACCAAAATAAATCTCTCTTTTTTAGTTAATTGGTTTAGAACAAATGTTTTGTTGGTTTCTCAACTTCTGAATAGTAGTAATGGTCATGCGCTTACATATTCAGAGTTTTTAAAAAACATTTTCATTTTATATACCTGTTAAGGAGTATAGAGAATGAGGATTTACGTCACAATATTTTAAGGCGCCGCCATATTAGCAGGATACGCTTTCCGTTGCCATGGTTACTTCGACAGTGAGACCGAAAGAAATAGACAATGAGGAGTTACGTCACGATCTTTTCACTCCGCATTGCATTTCGGGAAGGCGCCGCCATATTAGCAGGATACGCTATCCGTTCCCATGGTTACTTCTCATTTTCAAGGATAAATGCTTCCCTTTTGTTTTGTTTTTGCCTTTAAGTTAAACAACCATTCACTCTTCATTGTATCGTTTGCAGGGAGGAGAAGCTATTTTATCGCACTGCATGATATGCACTGCATTTCTCTCTTAGGTTTTGTAGAATTTGGTTTGCAGTGTTTAACGTTACCCGATTAGCGTGAAAACAGTGTCGCCCGCTGCTGCTTCAGTCATCATACGGTACATTATCCAAATAATGTACTACTTGTGTGTTCAACAAGCTGACAGAAGTCCATCCATTTCTTTGTTGGAAACTTTTAAATGACAAAGTATAATTATTGTCATTATTAATTTTTCCATGGCCACGGAGGAGAATCACAGATTGTGGGTCACATTCAGCGAACAGTCACGAACTCACTGTACTTCTTATATTTATTTCAACAAATGACAACCAAAATCAAATCCCTCTAGGACTGTGTACAGTTTTGTAGTATTTTCAAATGCTGGTTTAATGTGCTAAGACAGTGATGCTAAAAGACATGCAGATGAGCCAGAATGTTAACGCGACATGTTTAAATGTAAAGCGTTTTCCTCTCTTTAGAAAACTGTAATCTAGAAAGCGCTTCTGGATTAAGACAGCGATTTCTAAAGTTCATATTTTGGGCTCATCTGTTTTTCCACACATATTATGCTTTATTAGTAAGATGTGTGTACAGAATGTGGTCTTTAAATATCACTGTCTCGGTGCATTAAGCGCGTTCGCTATATGACTGCAGTCACGCCATCTGCGCTTAATAATGCGCTGCGCGTCTACATGGCGTTGCGTGGTAGTGATGGGATGGCCATACAGCCTCGAAACCTTTGCAAATCTTTTTCTTTTCTTTTTTTAAGAGTGGGTCTGAGCGCGTATCAAACTGAAACCTCCGTCAATTAATCGATAATAATAAGCTAATTAAAAACACATTACACAGACACCTCATATTTAATGGTATTTTATTATTTTAATTGCATTTAATGTATTAAACTTTCAATAAAACATTTGCAATGGGTTTGTAAAATGTCTTATGCATGTTTTGGCCTGAGACAGAAAAGGCAAAAAACATATTGCACTGTCCAGTTTTCTCGCAGAACGATGATCTGTGTTACTATTGCAATTATCGATGCAGTATGAATGACATACACCGGTGACATTTTTCACAATCACGACAATCAAATACTGCCCTAAACTCAATAGTGGAAAGGCAGCGGTATCCTGCAAGTATGGCGGATAAACAAAGCAGTTTCCCAGAACTCAACGCGGCGTTACGTCACAATCTCAGTCCTAATATTGAATTGCAAAAAAAAAAAAAAGTAACCTGTGGGCGAGGCCAACACGGAGGGGCGTTTCCGAATGCGTCACTGGACTTACTGACGTCACAGTGGCACTCCGTTTCGAGGTGGCATCATTCATGTTTTTGGGAACATTTCCCATACAGAAGAGATGGTCAGGATCCAAGCCAAGTTTCATTCATTTTCTTTGAGACTAAGGACTACTGCACCAGTTTGGGGAATATGAAAAAGCAAAGACGACTTGTAATATTTTACGAATATGCAGTTTGATTCATGAATCAATGGTTTGTACACTCTGGAATGTTATGTACATTTGTAAACTTTGTTCTGGTCAATTAAAAAAAAAAAAAAAAAAAAAAAGCATAATTCTCGTTTAGAAAAAACCCCCAAGTTTGAAGTCACCAACTTTTGCTCTGCAGAGACCCCACATTCCAAAAACGCTGAAATACAAACAGTTTTATGAAGTGTTTTACTATACCTTACTTTATTACTCCATAATGGAGTTCTTAGGTTTGCATTGAGCTACTGCTCTGGTCACAGAATGCCAGGAGAGACAAGGTAAGATCTAGGTGTAGTTTATTGAAGGTAACAAATGATCAAAGCGTGGCAAAAAGGGAATCCAAAACAAAGAACAGATAACACGAAGAACATTAAACCACTATGAACTCGGAAGACAAAATAGAATATAGCAGCAATGACAGACAGAGAGCATGGTGTATATATAGATTGGATAGTAAATGACTAACAGGTGAATAAGATCGGAAATAATAAACAGGTGCTAATGATCAGACAAGAGACTATGGGAAATGGAGTTCACAATCATAACACAAAACAGGAAGAGCGCCCTCAAGTGGCCAGTCCAGGGCACCACAACCAGACACTGTGACATTACCCCCCCCCCTCTACGGAGCGGATACCAGACGCTCCACCAGAACACACAAAAGGTCAAGAGGGAGGTGGAATTGAGGCAGACCAGGGGGAGGGACGGTGGGCCAGGACCATATAATGGAAGGGGGCCAAGGGACAGAGCTAGACCAGGGCATGAGCACAGAACCGGCAGGGTGAAAGGCCAAGGCGGGGCCGGCAGGATGAACCAGCAAGGCCCCATCCACACAGGAATCCCAGCAGATAGCCAGGATGGAGCCGGAGGAATGAGCCAGTCAGGCTCCTGCCAAACAGGAACCCAGGCGGGCAACCAGAGCAGAGCCGGAATCCTGCCAGGCAACACTGGTGGAACAGAAACCCCTCTCAGCGACTCAAACTGTAAACAAGAGCATAGAGAGTTTAATACCAGCCTCGATGGCTGCAACAGGACAGGCCGATTGAGCCGCAACGGTCCTTGTGAGCTCCCAGACTGGAGTGAATTCCTTAATGAGCTCTGAGAGCTACCGAACTGGAGCGGGCTCTGAATTGGACCTTATGAGCTCCCGGACTGGAGCGGGTTCTGGAGTGGGCTCGGTGAGCTCCCGGACTGGAGCGGGCTCTGGAGTGGGCTCCCGGACTGGAGAGACTTCCTTAATGAGCTCTGTGGGTTTGGAGCAGGCTCTGGAGCGGGCTCGGTGGGTTCCCGGGCTCTGGAGCGGGCTCGGTGGGTTCGCGGGCTCGGTGGGTTCCCGGGCTCTGGAGCGGGCTCGGTGGGTTCCCGGGCTCTGGAGCGGGCTCGGTGGGTTCCCGGGCTCTGGAGCGGGCTTTCCTGTCCTCCTTCTCACCCTCCGCCGCTTAGTGGGAGTATAGGGGTGGTGGGAAAATCCCTGCGGAAGGGTTCTGACTGGCCTGGTTCTGCCCACTGACCTCGACCCTGGAGATATCTGACGAAGCCCCAGAAGTCCAGGATCTCAAGTCCCTTCATCTTCCACTGGGGCAAAGTATCATCCAGACAGACGTTAAGGAGGTCCTTAAGAGTAGCATCATTATAATTTAGGCCCACCGCCAACATCCAAAAGGCCTGGGCAAAACCACCAACCTCCATTCCTTCCTGCCTCCAAGCCATCAGAGTCCAGTGTCGGATTATTCGCTCCCTCCCTGTGGCAGGTGGGACGATCCGAAGGTCCATGGTTCACAAAAAAAAAGGTAAAAAGAAAAACAAACTGCTGGATCTTGTAGTGGCTGCTATATTCTGTCACGGAATGCCAGGAGAGACAAGGTAAGATCCAGGTGCAGTTTATTGAAAGTAACAAATGATCAAAACAGAACAAAAACATGGCAAAAGGAAATCCATAACACGAAGACCATGAAACCACTATGAACTCAGAAGACAAAATACAATATAGCAGCAATGACAGACAGAGTGAGCATGGTATATATAGATTGGATAATGAGTAAATGACTAACAGGTGAATAAGATCAGAAATAATAAACAGGTGCTAATGATCAGACAGAATGACAGACAAGAGACTATGGGAAATGGAGTTCACAATCATAACAAAACAGGAAGAGCGTCCTCAAGTGGCCAGTCCAGGGCACCACAACCAGACACTGTGACAGATCTAATTCAGTTTTTTTTTCTGTTCTGTGCTGTAACGGATCCATGCAAATTTCAGCAGCAAGATCGCAGTCATAGAATATTAAAATGAAGGAATAATAAAACCTAATCCAACTGAAAGATTCTGTGACTGCGATCTTGATGTAATTTTTTTTAATTCTGTGACTGGGATCTTGCTGCTGAAATTAGCATAAATCTGTTACAACACAGCAGAAATAAACCGAGTTAGAGCACTCTAAATATCAGTGTCATTCAATTAATATAGGTAATTAGGTTTATATTAGTTTATTATTATGAATATAGTAGACTACCACTACATCGAGAAAACATTCTAGAACAGTGTACTGAATGCTTGTGTGACCCTGGACCACAAAGCCAGTCATAAGTGTCCATTTTTGGAAATTGAGATTTATACATAAAATGAAAGCTGAATAAATAAGCTTTCCATATGGTTTGTTATGATAGGACAATATTTGGCCGAGATACAACTATTTGAAAATCTGGAATCTGAGGGTGCAAAAAATCTAAATATTGAGAAAATCATCTTTAAAGTTGTCCAAATGAAGTTCTTAGCAATGCATATTACTAATCAAAAGTTAAGTTTTAACATATTGACGGTAGGAAATTTACAAAATATCTTCATGGAACATGATCTTTATTTAATATCCTAATAATTTTTGGCATAAAAAAAAAATCATAATTTTGACCCATACAATGTATTTTAGGCTATTGCTACAAATATACCCCAGCAACTTAACACTGCTTTTGTGCTCCAGGGTCACATTTTAGATTAAATAAACGTTGAAAACTTCGCTTGATGCTTTTATTATGAAAAATAGTTAATTTTAGCTGTCCAATCATGTGCTCGGTCGTCAGAGGGAATTGTCCAATCGTTGTCGTTCTGAGCTGTGTGTGATTGACAGAAGCAGGTCTCTGAGTCTGTGGTCATCATGGCGGATGAGGTGTCTCGAGCTCAGGGCGCGCAGGCGGGAGGAGACACGATCTTCGGGAAAATCATCCGCAAAGAGATTCCTGCCAACATCATCTATGAAGATGATCAGGTGCGGTCTGTTTGTGCAGCTGCACTGCTTCAGCGCTGACACGCTAAAGCGGTTGATTCTGCGCCTGCTGCTGCAGCATTAAAATGATCTTCAGTGAGAACCATAAACGGTCTGATCTCTGTTCATTTGCAAATTCAACTCGAGCTCTACAGTTCAGCTGGAATCGAGGAGATCTGGAAATGTGCCGTAATTTTGCGCTAGTTCACGTGTTCTGCACTTGACTGTGAACTGTCGCATTTCTCCACGTGCTGCGATTGCGCATATGTTAATGAATGGTTTTTGTTGCACAGCAGCTGTGCTATTTTTATGCTTCATTTTAAATATATATTTCATACACCTAGTTGAATGTAGAATACACGTTGTTGAACTTTCTCTGTGTTTGTGTATTAGTGTATTGCCTTCCATGATGTGGCCCCTCAGGCTCCCACTCACTTCTTGGTGGTCCCCAGAAAGCCCATCTCTCAGATCTCAGAAGCAGAGGACGCTGATAAAGAGGTCAGTATTAAACTGATACTGTAACAAAATGTGTTTGAAGTTACTACTTCATTAGCCACAGACCTTCAAATGAATCTATTGCCCATGAATCTGTTGATTGCCATAGTATTTACATATATGTGGCTTTGCTTCTGAAGTACTTTTTGTTTTCTCCTTGGACACTTAATAAACATTCTTTAATAAACAGTTCTGCACACAACATTAAGTCAAGTCACCTTCTAGTAGGGCTGGGCCGATAAACGATATCATATCGAATCGTGATAAAATTTATGTCGATAACGATGATAAGCTCTGGACATTTTTACTCGATATGGATTGATCCAAGAGCCACACAGCAGAAATATGCGACAACAGCCAATCAGCGTGCACGTCACAGTACAGAGTCCATTTCCTACCACACTTTGTGAAGCAAACTCGACACGACGACGACGACAAAAAAAAAAAAAGAGTGGAAGCGGCGACGAAAGTGTAACTAACCTATTAAGGCTAGTTAATTCGTGGGTCTTACTCCCTATTTAGAAAAGAGTTCCAAAAAGAGCAAGGACATAACCAGGGCCGTTTCTTACTTTCTAGCGAAAGAAATGATGCCCCTAAGCACAGTGGAACAAGACGGGTTTAGGAAATTAGTTAAAGAACTTGACTGCCGGTATGAACTCCCTGACAGAAAATACTTTTCCAAAACCGCACTGCCTCAGCTATATGAAGAGTGCCGCGAAAAGCTGGAAAATAATCTAAGGGATGTGAGATTTTTTTGCCACTACCTCCGACCTATGGTCGAGCCGGACATCCGAGCCATATATGAGCCTCACCATTCATTACATTGACGAGGAGTGGGGTCTGCAATCAAGATGCTTGCAAACTGCATATTTTCCGGACGACCATACTCTCTGCAGGTCTGGAGGATGCACTCACATCTTGGGGCCTTAGCGAGGACTGCCAGGTGTGCATTACAACGGACAACGGCACAAACATCGTCAAGGCTATCTCACTTGAAAACTGGACACGTTTGCATTGGTAAGTTAAGCATGTACAAAAGGTAAAGTTTTCAGTGCTAAAAACAGCATATGAGGATTTATAAAATATCCGAATTGATTTCACAGCATTTAAGGCTATCACGTTTGACTGCATAATTTAGAAAATGCTGTCATATTCACACTGCCCTAACAAACACCAACTTGCGTGTGGTTGTGTGCTGTAAAGGCAGGGATAAATAAATAAATGATCGTCTAGCCCTGCTTGACGCTATTTGATAAATATATATATTAAGCATGTTAAATGCCGTTAATGTTTTAAAATGTAAGTAATGCATCTATTCCACAATAGTAACGTGATAATTTCTTATAATTTGTTCAATTTTGATTCAGTTACGTTTCTGTTGGTATTGAAGTTGTCATGGCATGCTTAAGCCATTATGTCATTATGATTTGTGGGATAAAAAGACAGCCCTAGTGTGTGTGGTCTAAATGTAGTTTCTCGTTGATTGAAAATCTCATAACATTGTAATTTATCGTCACAAAATACTTTTTATCATCACAAACAAGTAATTTTTATAATCATCTTTGCCTTTTAAAGATATTGTTTTCTTCATCATCAGAGGGGAGCATGAGAGACCAGAGAATCCAAAGGATTCCTCATGGAAAAAGAAACGAGAACTAGCGGTCACTCAAGAGGAGCTCAAGCTGCCAAAGCACAAGTTGATCACAGAATCACCCACCAGGTGGAGGTCACGCCATGCCATGATAGCACGTGTGCTAGAGCAGGAGAAGGCCATTGCAAAAGTTTTATCAGCTGATAAAAAAAACAAGGCACTTGGCTCCCTCATGGCAGGACATTGACGTTCTGGAGTCTGTGTGCAAGGCTCTAAACCCACTTGCTGATTTCACTGATGCCCTTTCTGGTGAAGAATATGTGAGTGTTTCGTACCTGAAACCTGTACTGCATCTTTTCAGTGAGGAGGTCTTTAAACCTGTAGCTGATGACTCGGAGCTCACCAAGACCATCAAGGCTTCTGTCATCAGCTATCTGAATGAGAAATATGACAACGCTGCCACTGATGATCTTCTGAGCATAGCATCTCTTGTTGATCCTCGTTTTAAGAAACGCTACATCAAAGATGACAAGGTTGAGACTGTGAAATCCAGAGCCGTGGCTCAGATGCTGGATGAATGTCAGAGCACATCGCAAGCTACTCCTGCATTTTTTTTTTTTATAAACTATACTTTTAAAGTGTAATTTAATGAAATTTTTGTGGCTCAGTCATTGTGGGGATACTCTTTTAAAGCTGGAAGCATTAACAACTTATATCGAAATATATATCGTTATCGTTTTTACATTACATCGAGATTACATTTTTGCCATATCGCCCAGCCCTACCTTCTAGTTCTTTATACAGATTGTTTCAAAGCAGCCTAACAATAATAAATCGGAAAATAACAAAATCATTGATGCAGACAACTTTAAATATATGAAAATATGTATGACATCAAAATACCTCGAGAGCATTTTGAAAGCATAAGGAACCGTCTGTATCGGTCTGCACATGCAAACAAAGCCAAAACCTAGATATTTTAGGCAATATAGAAATCCTGGCCAGGACGTGTCCTGGGAAAATGTCACGTATGGTCACCCTACTGTATAGTAGCTCTAAAGTAAGAGCGCTGGAAAGCAACAAGTGTTGTTATTCAGCTCAAGTCAGTTCAATGTTCAAACCTATTGTAGGTTTATCTTATCTCATAGAAGAGGCAGAATTCCACATCCAGAGATAGATTTGCATAGACTTTAATTTTTAATGCATGAATTTTAGTATTTAAAACGCCTGTATTTGCAGGGCTACATGTTAGGAAACACCGATGTGTATCTGGCCAAACAGGCTTTCATCAGGGTGCCAAACAGTAGCAAACAAGAAGAGGTTAAATAGATCCACCTGTGTTCATACATTTAGCACCTCTAACCGCTAGATGTCTCTTAGGAGTAAAAAGTATTATAATAATATATAATGTGAACAAAAAGGGATATAGTAGAGGTCGACCGATAGTGGATTTTATTGATACCGATAGCTATGTTGGACCACACTGGCCGATACCGATAGTTTTAAAATTGATACGGAACAAAAACTAAAATAGTGCTTTATACTAGTAATACTTGTAGTAGTAGTAAAAATAATAATAATAGTAAATGTTGAAATTAACACACTCTAAAAAGGAACAATACTCACACAGCTTTCATTAATCTTAATGCTACAAATGTACTCTTATTTTAAAGTGTTACCATTTCATTTCAACTGTCATGCTTAAAGATGCACATCTTTAAATATATACACAAAGGCTATAGCATTAAAATGATATACATATGGTTATTGTATGTATACTCTCAGACTTGAACTGCTTCTATTCTTGAACACTTGATTATCTAATCAAAATAAAAGCGCAGAGCTGAGTCTAGGAGAAATCACACACTCCTGACGCGTCGCGTTTAACTCGAGCAGTGGTCTAAAACAGTTTATTTAATCACCAAACAGACACAAGTTTACTTCAAGAATGAACAATTTGGCATAGATGAGTTTGAAGTTCGGCGTTTAAAAAACGGAGCAAACGGAAAGAGAAAGCGCGACCTATATTACAGCTCTACAAATGAAGCACACAGACTTTATTAGAGCCACAGAAAGACAAACGTTTTGCTGAAAATGCACAATACACAATTCATTATGTACATAAAATACCAATATAATGTAATTTAAAGGAAAACTATGTGAATGGTGCTCTGTGGCGAGGCAGGATTTTCTGTTTGCTGCATTTAAATCCGCGTCTGAAGTTTCCCGCTCTGTTCAGCGTGCAGTATAACGTGTCTAAACAAGTAGCACGTGCTGTCAATGATTTCAACCACTAGAGGCCACTCTCACACTGTGTAATAACAGCAGACCTTCCCAGCCGCTCCAGCATTGGACGCAACCCGGAAAACTATCGGCAGATTTTTGTTGATAAACGATAGTTCCAGCAATCAACTATCGGTGCGATTAATCGCCAAACTGATTTTACATCGGTCAACCTCTAGTATAGTGTAAGCAAAAAATGGAACAATTAAAAAAGTAAATCTCAGTTAAGCAACATCACAACAACATTTTAACAACAGAAAAAGAAAAAATATCAGACTGCTACAAAAATTCTACAGACTTCTCTGATTGATAGATTGAAGATTCTCTTCATGGATTGTGGGTAGTGTAGATCTTCACCAGTAATTCAGTTATTAAACAATTGAAAGTTATTAAAAATAAATTTTCATAATTTAATGGAGTATAACGTCTAGTTTCGCAGCTTATTATTGAGGGCACTTTTTAAGTGCCCCTATTATGGGTAATGAAACATTCATATTTTGGTTTTGTGAGTCCCCAACAACATGATGACATGCATGCAAGGTCAAAAAACACTTTCATTGTCTTATAATATGCATTTATTTTTTACCTTACTTGCTCAACAACTCCCAAACGAATCGCTCAACGATTAATTTTTCCAAACCCCTCCTTTGCGTGACGCTAATCTGCGGTGATTGGTCCGATTGGTCTCATTTCCTCATGCCTGTGATGCCTGATAAAGCAGCGTTTGTGATCGCAGTGCTGCTTTGTGTTCAGCGTTACCGGGGAAACAGCTATTATTATTGCGCCAAAAGCGGCACCTAGTGGCAAAGAATGAATTTGCATTTTCATTCAGACCAATGCGAAAAGACCATGAAGTGGGCGGGCAATATGCTAATGTTTCATGTTGACGTCGCTTAACGGTCAGGAAAATAAAAATGAACAAAATGCTGTCATTCTACAATTCTCCACCGTATTTACAATGCTGCCAGCAAGTTCAGGTAACTCAAAAACTTGCATAGACGAGCTGAGACCAGACGTGAGATTTGATCATAGCCACCGCTCACGTCCATATTGATAAATTCCAAGTTTTGCGTTGAAACGACCGTACGCCCAATTTTCTGCCGTACGTTCGTTTCGTAAATGAGGCCCAATAACTTTATACACGGTGCACTTTCAGATTTAAAACTTTGCAGGATGTTTTAATTCACTGAGAGCTGTGTTACACTGCATGAAAGGTCATTTTCAAAAATCCATAATAGGGACACTTTACAACTATGCCCCTAGACCTATTGATTAATGTCTGTTTTGAAGTATTATGTATTATGATTGTTTGTTTATATTGGCACAGCTGCTTGGACACCTGATGATCGTTGCTAAGAAGTGTGCCAAGGAGGTGGGATTGCCCCGAGGATATCGACTGGTGCTCAATGAGGGTCCTGACGGGGGTCAGTCCGTTTACCACGTTCACATCCACGTGCTGGGGGGTCGTCAGCTGGGATGGCCTCCTGGCTAACTGCTTTGCTCAGGATATCACTCTGTCGTGTTGTTGTTCGCCATAAGAGTGAGGTTAATCGTTACATGTCAAGTAGGAGTCCATCAGAAATACAACTGTCTAAGGACATCAATAAAAACCATTAAATGCTGTTGTTTGGAATCATTATTTCAGTCTTGCCACAAATATTCCAGAAGTTTTTGATTGTTTCCTGGGCCGACTTTTGAATGCCATCCTATGTGTTATGAGTTACTGCACTGTTAACCTTCAGAAGTAAACATACAAATAAAGATTGTGTTGAGTACCACCCCCCACCCCCCCCAATGATAAAAGGATGGTTCACTCACAAATTTTAAATGGTTCATTTACTCATCCTTATGTCGTTTCAAACCTGTATGAGTTCTTTCTTCTGTTGAACACAAAAGATGTTGAAGAATGACAGCAACCAAACAGTTGCTGATAGACATTGAGTTCCATAGCATAAAAAGAAAATACCATGGAAGTCAATGGCTACC
This sequence comes from Sinocyclocheilus anophthalmus, assembly GCA_018155175.1. Taxonomy (NCBI): domain Eukaryota; kingdom Metazoa; phylum Chordata; class Actinopteri; order Cypriniformes; family Cyprinidae; genus Sinocyclocheilus; species Sinocyclocheilus anophthalmus. The sequence continues at coordinate 377,096 of JADLZN010004856.1, forward strand.
ATCAACTGTTTGGTTACCAACACTTAAAAATATCTTATTTTGTGTTCAACAGAAGAAAAACAATTTGTGGGGTGAGTAAATTGACCAAATGTTCGTTTTTGGGTGAGCTGTCCTATTAACATGAGCATCCGAGATGATGTATGAATATTTTAAAATAATGTCAGCATTATAGTTTGTGCATTCAAGTTCCATTTGCTCAGTAACTTGTATAATAAACACTGATCACACATTTGTACAATTCAAACAGTCTTCATGACATAAATGTAAATAACGAATGCTGACAGCCATGATACAACTTTGGTTCATAACCTATACATTAAAATAAATGAAATGGATTTTTATTGCATTACATCACCCTCATTTGGTTCATGTGGGTACTCTTAGGATTTTCCAGGAAAAATGTAAAAAGTTTAATGCGCCCCCTGCAGTTACAGTGATTGCTAAACCCCTAAAACTGTTTCCCTAGCACTAATGTATATTAACATCTAGTTTGCAGTGTTTACTGCTTTTTGTCCAAATCGACTTACAAATGAGGAATACAACAAGCGATTAATCATTATCTTAAGGATGCAATAAATATGAGAAGTGCTAATAAGTTTCAGACATTTTTCAAAACCGTACAAGCCAGAACAGGGCGGTATTATGGATTGTGAAAGCGTAGAAGCAGGATACAGTTAAGTGTTCACAGAAGAGATGAGTTTTCAGATAAATCTTTCAGGGATTTGGCTGGATTAGGAAATAATTCCACCAGCAAAGAACTGAATGAAAATGTTCTGGAAGTAATTTTGTGCCTCTCGGTCATGATTTTCTTGTTCTGTCTTTATTCTTTTCAGAGCCAGCACCATTTGTGACATTATTGGGATTCACACAGATTCACTGTTTCTCAAATATATTGCTATGTTATCAGTGTTGGGAAAGTTACTTTGGAAATGTAATAGGTTACAGATTACAAGTTACCCTGTTTAAAATGTAGTCAGTAGTGTAATTTCAATTACTTTATTAAACTGATTACATTTGGTTACTTTTCTAAATTTCTAATGAATGTTTTCAACTGATAATCATTTTCTAACATTTAAAGCAGGCAGGGTTACCCTTACAGTAGTGAGCAAACACGTCAAAAATATGATTTGGCACCCTCTTTTTGCTTTGAGGTCGTTTAGGTTAAATCCAAAAATTAAAATCAACAAGAATAGTTGTATATAGTATGATATATACTGATATGACTAGGAATCATAAGATATAGTTATGATACTGTTTTTGAAATCAAATCCTAACAATGCCTTGGGGAAAAAAATACAAAAATCACATACATAAACCTAAATAGGACTTAAAACAGTTAGAATAAGCATGTGTCCTGTTCTGTGTTTTAAGCTCCTGAAATGTTGGTGTCTCATATTTTAAAGCAGTCAATGCAATTTGGGAAAGAAATCAATCATATCTGTATGTGTGTGAAAATATTCAGATGTAACTGTAATCGTTAGCATTTTCATAAGTAACTAATTTAATTACACATTTTTCTCAGTAATTGTAACATTACAGTTACATTTATTTGTAATTAAATTACATATTTCCCTTACATGAAATTAGTTACTCCCCAACACTGTATGTTATATTCTAAATCTGTAATGATCTGCTCTGGCAAAGTCTGCATTTCATGCACACTGAGCATGCTTTAATCAATTTCAACAATTTAGCAGCAGCACATTATGAGATCTGATGAGCGTGTCAATCCATTTGTTTTCCCTTCATTCAGATGATAATGTAGCAATCATTCATCTCTTCTACTAGCAAAATATTATTCATACCTCTTCTCATTAAAAAAGCAAAGACATCCAATTACTATTACAGTTTTCCCAATTGTTTACACACTAAAATTCGAACTTGAAAAACTATAAGCAAAACCTGAAACTCATGTACCAAATCCCAGACCAAATCTGCAAAATGGCAAGCAGTTCCTGCTTCACACTCACGTTTTAACAGGTTGCTTAAATGTACTGATGGGATATTCATAGTAGTATAATACAACATTGTTATTTAATAATGAATTGGCCTTATAGTCAGGTGCCTCAACAAGTCATAACATACTGATATCTTAAAATAAGTAAATAATTGAACACAATAAATTTGCTAATTTTTTCAAAGGTCTAAATGCAAAAAGACAAACACACAAAATGTAACAAAAAAAGACATTAAGCTGCCTCCTGCCTTCTGTTTTTGCCTGGCCACTACACCTCATCTTTATCACAAGCAATATTCTCCCTAACTAAAGAGCAGAGAAAGAATTATGGAGTGACAGATCCAGCTGCTGAAAGTCCACACATCAACTTCATCACAAGCTTCCTCCAGCGTCTGGAAAAGAGGCATATGGTGATGGGTCATACATTTTAGCAGATGCTTTTATCTAAAGTGACTAACAAATGAGGAACACAACAAGCGATTCATCCTAAAGAGGTAAATAACACACGTGCTCATAATACATATTTTCAGACATTGTTTAGAATAGTTGGTTACAAGTTAGAACAGGGAGGATTAAGGGAAAGGATTAAGGGAAAGTGAAAGGGATTGAGGGATTTGGCATTCCAGGTGAGGGTGGGAAGATCATTCCACCAGCAAGGAACAGTGAACAAAAATGTTCTAGAAAGTGATGTTGTGCCTTTCTGCGATGGTACCATTAGGCGTCGCTTACTTGCAGATCTCAGGCTTCTGGAGGGGGTGTAGATTCGTAAGAGTGAGTGGAAACAGCAGAGTGAGTGGAACAGGAGAGTCAGAGCATGTGGTTGTTCTATATGCAAGCATCAATGTCTTGAACTTGATGCGAGCCGCAACCCGTAGCAAGTGCAGAGAGACAAAGACAGACAAAACAGACAGAAGAGCATTGCAGTAGTCCAGCCTAGAAATAACATTATGTTCTGCAGTGCAAACCTGCATGATAAAGCCATCTTTGCAATGTGGTCTTTGAAGGTCGGCTGGTCATCAAAGATTGCTCCATGATTTCTGACTTGATGGGGGTAATTGTTGATAAACCTAGCAGGATGGTGAAAATCTGCTGTAGAGTTGGAGTGGCAGGGAAAAAAAAGAAGCTCAGTCTTTGCCAGGTTGAACTGTAAGTGATATTCTTTCATCCATGCCGAGATGTCTGCCAAGCAGCCTGAGATCCGTGCAGCTAGCATTGGATCATCTGGTTGAAATGAAAGACAGAGCTGTGTGTCATCAGCATAGCAATGGTTCCATGTTCCTGTATGATGGGACCCAGTGATGTTTTGTATATGGAGAAGAGGAGGGGTCCAGGAACTGATCCCTGAGGAACTCCAGTGACCAATTGATGTTCTTTGGATGCCTCCTCTCCCCATTGATGCTATGAAGGCCAGTGATGAGAGGGTGGACAGAAGAATTTGATGATTCATGGTATCAAAGGTGGCAGATAGATCCCGAAGTATCCAGCCAAGATGGTGGATCAGCACCTAGAGACGACCTCTACAGCCCTGAATGTCAGCGGAGACCAGAACAACTAGATGAGCCCCAGAGACATATCCCCAGTAAAGACCTTGTCTCAGACGGCCACCGGGACAAGACCACAGGAGCCAGATGAGTCCTCTGCACAATCTAAATTTGCTGCAGCATGGAACAAACTGCTGGTTCATCTGGCCAGAGGAGAACTGGCCCCCCGACACTGAGCCTGGTTTCTCAAGGTTTTTTCTCCATTCTGTCACTGATGTTTTTGGAGTTTTGGTTCCTTGCCGCTGTCACTTCTTGCTTGCTTAGTTGGGGACAATTAATTTCCAGCGATATCGTTGACTTGATTGCACAGATTACTATTTAAACTGAACTGAGCTGGATGATGCCATAACTGAATTTAATGATGAACTACCTTTATCTGAAAATTGAGCGTTTACTATTGTCATTTTGCATTATTGACACTCTTTTCCTATTTAATACTGTAAAGCTGCTTGACACAATCTGTATTGTTAAAAGCGCTATATAATAAAGGTGACTTGACTTGACGCGAAATTTTGCAGACTTGGTCAGGGTGTGGGACATGAGGCTTCAGGTTTATTTGATAATGTTTCAAGTTCCCAATTTTGGCTTGTAACAACTCGGAAAAACTAGGAAGAACTGATAAAGAACAAAGAATTGTTAATTTAGACAACTTCACGATACTTACCAGTAAGCAGACAGTCATCAAAAAACAACATTGAAAACTAGTTCTAAGGGGAGATAAGACTGTGTAATAGTGTTTCTGTTGTAAAAAAATAAAGCCCACTGCTAAATATGTAACCAAAGGCAGAGGCAGCAAACATTGTCTAAGGTCCATCTCATAAAAGAAGATAAAACTGTTATTATAAATTTTTCCCCCCCCCACTGATTCTTGAGAAGTGGGACAAAATGGTGCAAAATTGAAAAAAAAAAATTATCTTGTACTCAGATAAATGAAACTACATTTACAGTATGTAACTTATATGTACCAAGGTACTGAGCTATGCTTTAATGCAACCTCCCAGCTTTTCACCTCTTTTTTTTAATCAAAATGTGCTTTTTACCTTGGACTGTGTAATATAATTTTAACTTTATCTTTAACAGCAATCAAGATGTTTTTAACATTTCAAAACACATTCTCATGTTAACAGACAGATTACACTATCACATGTGACCAACAATTCCACAACAAATATAAAGACCGGTTTGTGACGAAACGCATTTTCTTGGTGATTTTAACTATCAAATTACATTGAAACAATCAATTACGTTATTAAAACAAACACAACAAGTGTAAAAAAGTATTTTTATATATCATTGGAACACAAATGATCTATTTTCTCTCATCAGAACAGTATGTCTGCTGTGCATCTGCTTTTGTATCACGGTAACTTTTAAAAACAGTTAAAAGAACAAAAAACTATCCATTTACATTCACAAATGATCCAAAAATGATCAGAAAACAAACACACTGTATTATGTATAATGTTTTATCCAGTGTTATGTGTTTCCGTAGCCGTTCCCTGAATAAAACTATCTAAATATTTCAAATAATTTCCTAAATTGGAAGATGGTGTTGACATATCACGGCTGTGACACAGAAAATATTAACATTAGGATTTAAATATTCTAAACCCATTGAAAATTACCGGAGCCTGTCTATATAACAGTAAGAGGTACTCTGCAGGAGATTAATGTGGCAAAAGAGTCCTTATGGTGCTTTTCCACTGCATGATCGGCACAGTCCGGTTCACTTCGATGCCAGCTGACAAAACTGAAGGGGATAAATTTGTTAAATACATTCTATTATTTATCCATCATAACATTTACACTGAAAAATTATATTTCATTTTTTAAAACCTAATAGCAGTTAAATGTGGAGTGTTGTCCCATGTCTCAAGAATCAGTGATATATGAGGACAAAAACACTGGTGTAATTAATAGTAGGCCTACTAAATAAATAAATAATAGTCCTTACTCATACAAAACAAATACTAGTCTATCAGACTGCCCGTATACTTCAAATAGTTAGGTCCATATATATTTGGACGCTGACACAATTTTCATAATTTTGGCTCTGTATGCCACCAGAATAGAATTAAAATGAAACAATTAAGATGAAATTGAAGTGCAGACTTTAAGCTTTAATTCAAGGGGTTGAACATAAATATAACATAAAATGCTTAGTAATTACAACCATTTTTATACACAGTCTTCCATTTTCAGGGGCTCAAATGTAATTTGACAAATAAATATAATCATAAATAAAAAAATGTATATTTTTGTTGAGAATCCTTTGCAGGCAATGACTGCCTTAAAGGTAGGGTAAATGATTTCTGGTAGCCAATGTTGATATATCAAATCACCAAAACAAACAAACCCCTACCCCAAAAGGGTCTCGCACCTATTTTGATAGCTCCGCCCCGTACGTAACCCAGGCAAAGATTAGTTCTGTGAAACAAAGCAAAACCACTGTTACACCATGTCTACACCGGCAGTGCGGCGCGACAAAATACTATAGAACTCATTATAATCAGTGATGCTGTCTACACCATAGATATATACGTATACATATCTATGGTCTACACTGGATGCGGCCCGGCAAATCCCCGACAGAAAATCCCAGACAGAAAACTGCTGCTGCGTTCTATTTATGACGTATTGACAAAAATTTTAAATTATTTTCAACGGTCGCTTTGTCGCATCAGTGTAGATAGACTTTGCTGTGCGGGGTTAGCGTGCCGGTTAGTCACGGTGTTACTAACCTATCGAGAAGAAACAAAGCAACCCCGGCATTCGATCGCAGGCCTTCCGCTCCTTGAGTTCTCTCCAGCGCTGGAAAGCTGATCCGATATTTACACGGGTCCTACTTCTTGCCTCATCATAAGCCTTTTATTGTTCTGCAGACGGTTTCCTCTTTAGTTTTTTTTTCTGCCATCTCTATCTTTTTGTCGCTCGGCTAATGTCTGTCTTGTGCACTGAACGCTCTCTCCTCCACATCATGAGTAGACACGCCCCTTCCTGCTAATTGGATACCGGTTTTTTGTGGTGCCGGCCCACTCTAAATGTTGTTGAATCTAAAGTGTTGATCTAACGTTTTTTTTGAAAAAAAATACATACCCCACCTTTAAGTCTGGAACTCATGGACATCAGCAGAGACTGGGTTTCCTCCTTTGTGATGCTTTGCCAGGCCTTTACTGCAGCTGACTTCAGTTGTTTGTTTGTGGGTCTTTCTGCCTTAAGTTTTGTCTTCAGCAAGTGAAATGCATACTCAATCGGGTTGAGATCAGGAGATTGACTCGGCCATTGCAGAATATTCCACTTTTTACCTTCAAAAACTCCTGGGTTGCTTTTGCTGTATGTTTTGAGTCATTGCCACTGATACTATGACGAGCTGTCCTAATAACTTGACATTGACTGACTGAATCTGGCAGAGAGTATATCTCTATACACTTCAGAGTTCATCTGGCTGCTTCTGTCCTCTGCCTCATCATCACTAAACACCAGTAACCAGTGCCACTGGAAGACATGCATGCTCATGCCATCACACTGCCATGTTTCACAGATGATGTTGTATGCTTTGGATCAAGCCTTCTCCATACTTTTTTTTCTTCCCGTCATTCTGGTACAGGTTGATCTTAATTTCAGCAGTCCAAAGAATGCTTTTCCAGAAGTGGTCTGGCTTTTTTAGAATTTTTTTGGCAAAGTCTAATCTGTCTTGTGTGCAGCTTGTGGTGAAGCCTCTGTATTTGCTCTGGTGAAGTCTTCTCTTGATTGTAGACTTTGACAGAGACTCGTCTGCCTCCTGGAGAGTGTTCTTCTCTTGGCTGGATGTTGTGAAAGGGTTTTTCTTTACCATGGAGAGGATCCTCCGATCATCCAATACTGTTGTCCTCCGTAGACGTCCAGGTATTTTTATGTTGCTGAGCTCACCAGTGCGGTCTTTTTTTCTCAGAATGTACCAAACTGTTGATTTGGCCGCTCCTAATGTTCCTGCTATCTCTCTGATGGATCTGTTTTGTTTTTGAAGCATAATAATCGTCTGTTTCACTTGTATGGAGAGCTCCTTTGACCACATGATGTGCTTCACAGCAACAGTTTCCAAATGCAAATGGCACAATCAACTCCAGACCTTTTACCTTGCTTAACTGATGTAGAAATAATGAAGGAATAGCCCACATCTGTCCATGAAATGGCTTTTGAGTCAACTGTCCAATTACTTATGGTCCCTTGAAAAAGGGGGGAGGCGTAAAGAGCTGTAATTCCTTAACCTTTCCTCCAATTTTGATGAGAAATTAAAGCTCAGAGTGTGCACTTTAAGCCCATATTCATTATATAACTGTAACTTGAGTATGTTTTGGTCAACAGCTAAAATAATAAAAATTGTGCCTGTGTCCAAATATATATGGACCTGACTGTTTAAAGTATAACCACACAGGATGGCATGATAGAAATTTAAAATCATTACTATCATGACTATAGTAATGAAAAAAAAACATGATTAAAATAGCTATAGTGCTCTCCATAACATAAATAGTCGATAACAGTAACAATTATGACTTTTCTTGGGGGATCTGATGGCTTGTCTGTTTTCTTTAAATGTCACATCAGTAAAGATTAGAATGTGTTATTATGGCAGTCCTTCAAAATGCATCATAGCTGATATTGGCCAGCTACAGCGGTTTAAACAGACAGCAGTTTCTTCATAATAAGCACATATTATGTTGAAGTGACTCCCACATTCACAGTTGGTGGAACTGTTGAAACCACTAGATAAACAGTGCTGGCCACAGGTTCACAGAGACTCAGTGTAATTTACAAGCACACTCTGTAGGGACATTTCTCAGCGTAACAGCAGGAGAGTTGTGGATCATTTCTGTGACTGGAAGCTTCAGATGAAGGGCTTCAGTCTCTAATTACAGGCTCCTGTAAAGGCATTTAAGTGCATTTCAATATCACAGTTTTTCACAACAGTTACACGTTTGCTGAATCTTTGGCTCATTGTTCCAAAAGCCAAAACTCTAAACACAGAACCACAAACACAAAATGCAAAACTCTGCAAATGTCTAGCAAATGCAAATACTTAATCCAAAATTGTTTTTTTGTTTTTTTTTGTATCTTGAGTAAATTGAAACTTTATGCAAATGAAAAGCAACTTTTGGGAGTCAACCAATATGATTGAAGCAGGAAAAATGTATCCTTTCTGTTAGGAATTAAAGCAAACAAGTCTATACGCTGTAAATTATTATTATAATTTTTTACATTCATCAGATGTAGTAAATAAATGTTAACAATAATATTGATTGTACAGAAAAATGCTGTTAGACATTCCACACTAAAATCAATCAATCAATGAACAGCGGATGTTGCAAACATTTAATGATCTACTCTTCATTGTAAAATTACACTGAATTTCTTATCTCTTTTAGGTTTGATATATGGACATATCATTAAAATTCATAACCTTATCAATTGTGTACATCCTTTTTCTAATAGGCTGAGATGCTTATTCCATTATTATAAAAGAAACGAGACTGATTCATAAATTCAGGTATGATTGTATAATATTTTGAATACTGTGAAGAGTGTTTGTACCACACTGGAGTTGACTAATAGGTCAAGTTTTATTATACACTATTCTTTCATCTCTTTTTTAGTAATTTTTTAATGGGCAGCATTGTAAAATGATCTGAGAAATAACAGATTGAAGCATTGCTCTTTTAATTTAGTTTTAATTCAGTCTCTTTTAAAAAGAGTGATTGTTAAAAAAAGAAAACGTGCTGATTTTCCATCTTGTAGTATGATACAATTCATAGACACACTGGAGATATTTATATATAAATGGTTGCCCAACAAATTATTCATTGTATCAACCTGTATCAGAAAAAGATTCACTGTCAAAATGGTTTGATATGGTATAGATAAAGATTATCTGTAGCTGCGGAATGGTTGCTCTGCTCATGTTATTACTGACAAACAACAGTAGAAATGCATATAGCATCTTGACCGCTGATAAGCAGCCCGCAGCAGCAAAGTCACTGTGTGGACGGGGCTTGAGAGTTGAGTCACTATAATACAGTACTACTGCACTATGAAAACTATTTATTAGTCATTTTCATAGTGCAGTAGTATTTAGCAGAAACAAATATTGTTAGCCCCACACTCCCACAGTACACTGGAGTGTTTACCAGCTTTTGTTTCATTAATTATTTTTAAGGCGTGTGCATGCCTCATGAATCCAGACATTAACCTTTAGAGCAGGACAAGGTCAAGAGGTTTATTTACAACACTACACTGACAACACAACCCTCTACGGATACTTTGGCAATTGAATCGTCATGTCTAGTAACATTTTTTTTTGTACTGCAGACTCGAATATACTATATGTATGTGTGTGTATATATAACGCCATTACATTTTTGTTGATATAATATATATAATAGTATATATATATAAATATATAATATATATATAAAATATTACATATATTAATGAATAGAATTAATATGTATTTTAATGTATTAGAATTAAGTTAAACTGGAGAGAACATTTATCTGAAAGATTGCTGGCATTTATAACTTGTAGAGCCTCTTACTGTATTATCAACACAAAGAAGACACATGTCTTCCTATAAATGTTATTACAAAAAATAAACAACAACAAGAGTAATCAACAACTACTAATAAATGAATACCATGCATGAAAAGAAGTAAAGCACATAAGATGTACGTATAAAATTATTAAGTTGTATATTTTAAGATAAACTGTTGCTTCTTTTAGACTAATAAGGCCAAGGAACTTATCATCAAACAAATAAACAAAGCTTATTTGTTATTAACTGACATAAGCTATATATCATCTAATGTAAAATAGAAAATCATATACTGCTAATATACAGCATTGCCAATGTTGGACAGTTTGTTTGTTTGTTAGTCCACCAAGTTCCAATCAAAATGTTGCAAACCTTTGTTGACTGTTGTTGTCAGAGAGGAGCCCTGCAATTAAACTGGGCCCTGGAATGTGCTGTCCACCGCAGATCCTTCAATTTGAGATGTCATTTGATGGAGCTTGATGGTGTGGCAGCCTAGATATGCAGTTTCACAAGGATGTGTCCTTCCATTTGAGAAGCACCCAATGTGAACCAGGCCTACGGGGTGCCTGAGGGTGTTAAACAACCTCAAACGAAAGCAAGAGCACCCGCAGTTAAAGCTGTAATAGCATATTGGCGAAACAGATATGGCAAATGATTCAGTGTGTGCTTGCACTCTGGAGAGCATCAAAGGTTTCTGTTTACAACAATACTACAAACTTGTTTAATACTACAACCATGTAGCCAATCACAGACATTATTTGGATTTTTAAAAGCAAATAGCCAATCCCCTCTGAGTTCAAAGATCTTGCGATAAACTAAGATTAGTGACAGCTTTTTAGTGATTATAAAGGGTGTGCTCTTTGTGCCATAGCAATGGACAGGGTAAAAATATGTCACAACAGATGTGAATTAAGGAACCCTTCACTATTTTCAGAAGCACCTTCAGTGATTTGATTCTGAGACCAGGCCTGGTGTGAACACTAAGCAAACCAGGACTAAATGCATTTTCTGCTTTGGTCTGCACCAAAAGAACCAAGAGAACTATGGAACACACCACTAATCTCCGATCAAATCATAAAGAGTTCATATATTAAATTTAAAGAAGGAACCATTGTATTATTTACCTCACCTATGTCACAGATTTTTCTAAGCTAAGTAAATAGCTTAAAATACTTCTTTTTAGAGTAAAAAGAGGCATACAAACTAGTGTGATTTTTGGCATCCATGTAGAATTTAGCAAATGTTCTCAATCTTTCTTTATACTGATGTAAATGTAAGGTGCACTGTAAAGAAGCAGATCTCCAGCAAAGCTCTTGTTCATTTTCTCTTTAGTCCCTCTTCTCCTTTTGCAGAATGAGCCTTGTGGACAAAGATGTGATGCTGCTTATCTCAGCAGAAGTAGCACAGAGGAACCATGGGAGAAGAATTGGCTGAGAAACATGAGCACAAACTGGTTGTGCTGTACAATTTGGGTTTTAAATGATTTAACACCTAACAACAGAATTAGTACAGTGATGAGAACAAGTTTTAAGAAAAGTTTCTAAATTTTTTATGCGCATATCATTTTATACTATAATTTTTTCATGATGATATGCTGATATGTTACGTGCATACCTAATCTTAGCTCTTAGAAACGTACATTTATTCATGTATTGTAACAATTGGATCCATTTCACGATGGACTTTTAAAATGATGGATAATTGCATCCTTCCTGGTATCAGATGGATGTCTAAAATCTACATTGTCTAGGATTTCTCACATAAAATCTGACAAGAAAGTAAAGGTAATATCGTAATTAAAATAAAATAAATAATGTAAAAACAACTATAACAACAACAAAACAATTTAAACCATAGACAAATGCATATCAATGTTTTTATTATAAATAATTTTAACGTCACTGAATTTTTCCCACCAACAAATGAAAAAAAATCATAAAAGCCACAAAGCAGTTGTAAGTTGTTCACTGAAGCACACAATAAAAAAGAACAAAGACATAGCCACATGGTAACCAGTACCTTTATATTATGGAACAAATTTAGGTAAAAAATAAAATCATTGAACAGTTCCTTAAAAAAAATACTGAGATAAGGTACAATATTATAAATCAGATAACTCGATTTGTCTTGTCACTTTCCTCAGCAAGGAAATTTAAAGCACATTTGTGGCACTTTCTGTACATTATTATTGTCAACTTTATTATTATTATAACCACTGCAGTGTGAACTAGCTTGTTTCTATTGAATGACACACAGCGAACACCAGTGTTCTTATTCCATGTTGTGTTCATGTGACAGAACATGCTCCTGAGTTTATGAGAAGATTGCAAGATGGAAAACAAATTAAGCTCAAAATAAGCTCATTGAATACGTTCCAAAGTGACCTTCTTTTCAGACCTTCTTGTTCAATAAATATCCTTCTGAAGATGCTGCATCATACTTAGATAGCAAGAAAAACTTTTGAACGTTGCACTAAAGGATTTGGAGTGTACTTATTTGATAGGATGTACATTTATCCAGAAAATACAAATATCACACATACAGTGAATTAATTGCTTTGCACTTTTGCAGATCTGAGGCAAACTCCAGGGATTGCTTGCAACATCAGGAGGAAGTCCTGTTATAACCGACACCTAAATGTTTGGCCAACCACAATTCTGCCAGCTGCATTGTGGATGCATAAGTGCTCGCTTTAGACCCGACACACATTTTGTATTGCTTAGGGTCTAAATGTGTGTCACACAGGACAGGGTGATAAATATGCACAATACCTGCTTCTTGGGAGCGAAACACTTTCAAGCCAGAATTAACGACTTTCGTGAACAAATCGACATCCTCTAAACCCCAGCCTTGTATTGAGGTGTCAAACCCCCCAGCTTTAAGCAAGTCACTTTTGAATATGCAGGTGATACCAAATCCATAATCTCGCCAGAATCCACTCTTCTTGGTGAAAACAAAGGCGCTGTCTTCAGGAGGACCTCCAGCATAGACAATTTTGGGATCATACTGACTGAAAACAATAGGGAAATATACCTGCCTTCCTTCGACAGTGTTGTCTCGACACCTTTGGAGGGCATCAGTGTTGAAGACCAGGTCCACATCACAGAAAAACAGCAGTGAGTCGTTAGCCAGCTGAGAAGAGCCCATCTCAAGGGCGAGGCCTCGAGAAAAGCCTCCCAACATGGGTATGATAGACAGGTCTGCTTTAGGATATCTGTTATGATATTCCTTTATCAGCTCCAGGTGTCTCTCCTTATCCTGGTTTGTATCACTGTCAACCAGGATTATGGTCAGTTTCACACTCTGGTTCGGGATCAGGCAGATTCTCTCAAAGTTTTCCATGAAACGTACAAAGACTTCATAGCGACCCGTGAGCGGTACAAGGAAGTGGATTTTTGTCTGACTTTGCTCTTGCACGTCTTTTGTGGATTCTGAGATCTGTAAGGAAGAGAAGATCTTGAGCGAGCTTGAGAGGAAAGAGAGCGAACGAGAGTCACCGTTGATGGCGTCTACTAGGTCACCAACATCCAGTTCCTCTGCCTCGCTGAAGAATGGTTTACTGAAGGACTGCTGAAGGTAAGCGTGTCTACGCACTGGCACCGTCACTTTCCTACCCTTGTGCTTCTTGTAAAGCAGCAGAAGGTCCAAGATGTATTCGGCACCGTGAAGCGGATCCACCCTTCTATAGCCATACTGGATCTCCTTGAAGTCTATAATGCGGCCTCGAGTTTTGGAGTTCTCGTTGATCATCTCCATCACTTGAAGCACTGTATCTTCGAGCGCTGAGCGGACCAGGTTTCCAAGGCCTTGACGGGGCATCTGTCTCTCGCTGGTGGAGTACAGGTGCCTGCCGGTCAGAAAATCCCACTCTATGACACCTCCCCGCTCTGTGGGGAGATAGCGTGTGTAGGACGTTGGTGCCCCCAGGAGCTGGTCCTCCCACTGCACTGCAGCATTGCCGAGTCGGCTCATGGTGACGCCTTCACGGTGCAGCAGAATCGTGCGATACCGGAGCTGAGAGATCTTGCTGCTGAGCAGGTAGCTGTGCAGCCTGTACTGATAAGCTGGACGCTTGTTGGGGTGCAGCGTGATGGCATTGTGGATCTTGCTACTGTGAAGGTCCTGGATGAAACCTTTCTTGTTATGCTCATAGTTCTCATAGAACAACTGCTGCATCTGCAGAGAGAAAGATGCAAAAAAACAGGCAATTGAGTAAATAGTGATGGTTTCAAACTAGTGGTTGTAACAGCACCGTATCGTACGGAAAACATTTGGGGACAAAAAAAAAAGGAAAATTCTGACAATAAACGCCGTTTTGAAGCTCTTAAAAAGTGAAGTGACGTGACATGTGGCCAAATATGGTAACCCATACTCTGAATTAGTGCTCTGCATTAACCCATCCAAAGTGCACACACACCCGGAGCAGGGGGCGAAGGCCTTGCTCAAGGGCACCTCAGTCGTGATATTGAAGGTGGGAGAGAGAGCTGTACATTCACTCCCCCCACCAACAACCCCTGCCGGTACAAGACTCGAACCCAAAACCTTTGGGTTACAAGTCCGACTCTCTAACCATTAGGCCACAACTTCCCCTGTGTGGTGTGACAAGCTATGTAAACGTCTCAGTTCTGACGGCAGCGCCGCTGAGCGGCCACCGCAGCGTTGAGCGGAGCGCGCGATCATCCCTTCATCTAATACTAGTTTAATGTGAAATTGTAAACATGAAAATCCCGTTGATGCATGCCCATGGTAATCGCTTAATCAGGTTTACTGTGGAAAGACGTGTATTAAAATGTCACGCTAGCATTTCATTTGACCTCAGGCAAGTCAATCGGTATACAGCGCCATTATTTGCTAGATGAAATCAAGTCTAGAAAGATTATATACTCCCTGAATTTACTTACATGTACAAGTGATGTCTTAATTATTTAATGGTAGTTAGTGCTATATTTAATAAATCTCTGATTAGTTTCAAACAACAACAAGAGAAATGTATAATTTGATGTAATTGTAAAACTGTATGAGTGCAAGTTTACATGTTTGCTTACCATTTTTTAAATGTGAGTGTTGATTATTGAGTCTATAAATGACATAGTCATTACATTTAGTTGGGCACCTTTGTTAATTGTAACCCTAGTATAGTAAAAAGGGTCCCTTATAGTTTAGAGCACAGCGGTAGTTTTTTTATAGATTTTTTTTTTTATTTTATGGGTAGCTTTTAAAGAAAATTGTACTTCTAATTGAATTTGTTCTAAAGGAAAGAGAAAAACAACATGTTAATTAAAAAAGACTATAGTTTAGCTACCTTTTTTCCCCCTGCTGTACCGAAACTGTACCGAACCGTGACATCAAAACAGAGGTACGTACCGTACCGTCATGTTTGTGTACCGTTACACCCCCTAGTTTCAAAACATCCAGTCAAAATGGAATTGAAATATCTGGTTGAAAAAGCATGGAAACCCGTCCACCAGCACCTGTAAGTGCTTATTGAACATGACAAAAGCATGAATCCTTCCCTATGCTGCAACAACAGCTTCCACTCTTATGCAAAGACCCGATTGGTGAAGATCTTCCTCACCAGACACTGTAAACTACAAAAACCCTTACAAAACT
Source organism: Sinocyclocheilus anophthalmus (assembly GCA_018155175.1). Taxonomy (NCBI): domain Eukaryota; kingdom Metazoa; phylum Chordata; class Actinopteri; order Cypriniformes; family Cyprinidae; genus Sinocyclocheilus; species Sinocyclocheilus anophthalmus. The sequence goes on from JADLZN010004856.1 coordinate 392,772, forward strand.
GTAAGAATACAGTTTTTGCATTATCTGGTACAAATCCAGGTGTGTTAAACACAGTGTAAGCAAAACTGTGTTAGTATTTAAATGAGGTTTCAGAATAAAAAACCCTGATTTCTTAAAGACGAGTCAATAAAAATAGTTCTACAAGGCATCATTTTGAAAGTAGCATGTCTGTCAACATAGAAGATGGGCCTTGTTAATAAACATCATGTAAACTCTTATTGTAGGCTTACCTACAACAACGAAGTGTACTTTTAAATTTAGCTTAAGTGCATTTTTTTCAAAGTCCCATCAGCTTCTTTATCACTTTAATCCCAATTGAGAGATCAAGCAGGGGCTGACTGTAC